>VZTF01005101.1:2017897-2077897 GCA_013397755.1 Cnemophilus loriae | reverse complement strand
ACTATGTCCATGATGAACAAGGATACTCACATTATTTCTTATTATTTGGGTGCACACAGTGTGCACTTCACTTTGAAGCATGAAAGTATTATTTATCTTTTGCTACTCTAAGGAGTGGCTACACACAATACACTTCATGGGCATCATTGCCTGTTTAAATGTTCAAACAAAAAAAAAGTTAGTGTCTTTGTGTGACTGTGCTGCACTGAGGTGCGTGCTGGGACTCGGGTCCCGTGTGCTCGATGTGGTGCGTGTACACGCAGAGCAGGCAGCGACCAGGGCTCTGAGCAGCCACTGAGTGAGACTCTTGGGGCCACCCTGTGCTTTTACTAGGGGGCTGTTGAGTTAATTTGCGTCGGACCTTTGGGAAACTGTTTGTAGATCTCAGAACTGAATCTCCCAAGGGATAATTCAGTGCCATCCTCACCAGATGTCCCTTTTGCGCAGGTCAGCTGGTTGCTGTGGGCCATGGAGCAACCGTGGCTTATCTATACTTTAGCATTCTTGCTGGCTGTGGTCAAGTAGGCACAATGCACGGTTGCTTGGGGGTCACTCCACAGGGATGTCCAGGTCACTGGACAGGGAAGGCGCTGGAGCAGGAGCTGTGATAACTAAGGCATGGCAGCATCAGATTCTTGGGTGTGAAGTCCTCCTGTGCGAGGACTCTCCCCTCTGTCAGGTCTCTGTAGCTACAGAGCAATGAGAGCCCCAGAGGAGCAGGCATGGTGCTGGGGTGCTCCTCTCTGCCTCCCCTTGCAGGCCGGGCTTTGAGGCAAGGGCTCTGCAGGTCCCACGTTTTTCTGAATGTGAGACCATGGCAATTTTAGTGCAACTGTAACTGGGGGTTTGTGACTGCTGTCACTGTAATTATCTGTCTGGTCAATAAAATGAAGGGTACTGAGTGCTAGCAGTTTGGGGGAATGAAGACTGACTTAATTACAGCAACCAAATCTCTCACATCTCCTTTCCACCGAAACACCAGCCGCCTTCATGTGCTGCCCTTTAACAGAGCTGCCTATCATGCATCTAAACAAACAAGTAGGGAAGACAGAGGGGAGATTGTTTGTCAGGGATGTGTCTTTGCGAGGGAGGAGCAGCAATATCTGCAGGAGGGACTGAGGTGAAACCCAACATCAAAGGCAAGAGGCTGTCAGCACATTTAACTTTACAGAAAACCTTCTCCTAATAAAAAAGGAATGACCTCGTTACTACGGACACTAACAGTTCCCAGGGGAACACCAGGAGACTGCTGCCTGCACTTTTAATATTCACTTTACAAACAAATGGGAAACCTTGAAAGAATTTCGGTGTTGTTCTTGGCAAGTTGTTACAATGCTGTGTCCTTATAAAAATCATTTAAGAATTTATGTAGTGTGAGTTTACTTTTCATCTGCTGCTTTTCATTGCTATCAATCTCCCTCCCTCTCACTGCCTGAGTCCCTGTGGGAAAGACCAGGATGCCCACGGAGCGAGATGCTGGCCACGCCAGCAGGTTCAGCAGGAGGCACTGTTAAGCTTGGTTCTGACTGATGAGAGAGAGGACCTGTTTCTGGAGGAGATGCTCAAAAACTCTGTCTGGACCTGGGCCAAAGAGAGCAAGCCAAGTCCTGTCAGGAGGGTGAAGGGCAGGGGAAGCTCTGAGTTGGCTGCAGAACTGGGGCAGGGGTGCGGAGGGGAGAGCTGGGTCGGTGAAGGCTGGAAGGACCCTGACTGTGACAGCCCTGCAGACAGCCTGGTGTGAAGCAGTGTGGGGATGCAGGGTGGGCCAGTTCAGAGCTCTACTCCACTCAGCTTCTTCTGGCAGGAGTCACCAGATGCAATAATGCCAGGAAACCTAGGGTGGAACAAATCTGTGTCTCTTCCAAGACTCTGTGAAAGAATCAGGGAGAAAATGCTGCTGCAAACCGAAAGAATACTTGCAAAGTGTGAGGCTGTTCAGTCAGCCAAATATCTCTGCGAATTACACGAGTGGTTTCTTTTCACGGGCTAGGCTTTCTCTTCAAGTTACCACAGTCTGAGTGACCAGAAATCTTCCTCGATGTTTCCTTGGTGTTACATTTGCTTTGTGGCACCTGAGGGAGGTTTGCAGAAATGGTTTCATAGGTGGGGGAAAATACTCTGTACTGGAAATAAGCCCTTACACCTGATGCCTCAAGCTATTCAGTAGCCATCCACAAACTCTTACCCACACTTATGTGGTGTGCAGCCTGGGGAGTAGCCCTTCCCCTCCTGGCACATGCCCACGGTTATGTTCAGAGTCAGGCACACCCCAACACACTCATGAAAATGCAAATAAGCATACACATATGTAATTTAACTCTCACGTGCCTATCCACTCACACCAGGCCTCTGTGCACGTCAGTATGTTCCTCTTTTCTCATTTCCATTTGCTCATACAGAGCAATCCATCCCTGGCGCAGATTTGCTTCCAATTCTGACAGTCGTGTGAAACACAACTTTATGCTTTTGGTTCATCCTCTGTACAGCCAGCCCTGACACCAAACTGTGGGAAAGGCAGCTCATATTTGAATATCATATCTGTAATTCATACTTTACCTATTCCTCTAGACATTTGCTTAGCATCCCTTCATCCCAGACTCTGTCTGAACTCAGGTTTCTGACTACTGCTGCAAGGCAGAAGGCAGATGCCTGCTGCTCCTTGAGGCTTTCTAGTGGAAGGATCAAGTACAGAGGAGGAAAATGTAATGATGGTAAGTAGGTTGTGGGAATGACACCATTCATTGGTACTCTAAGCATCAAAGTACTCACTAACGGGCAATTTACAAAAGACACTTTTGAGCCATTTTGAAGGGAATCACTGACTGCTGCAAGCAGGAGAGTGCAGGCGGCTTCATGCAAGTGTGAGCTATTGCCCAGGAGCTGCCCTTCGCAGTTGTGAGCTACGCAAGAAATACAAGCAGCTCTTTCCACTTCCACACTCCTCTGTGGATGTCTGGGAGCAGAATCCTATCAGTTGCCCATGTGGGCTCAGCAAGGCCACACAGAGGTTTAAGCCAACCGTCTTCTACAGCCAGGAAAAGGGGAGACCCCTTTCCTTATTCCAGCTGAATATCTCTAACAGGCATGTGGAGCTAGCATTTTATAGAGTGGTAATGGATAAAACCTTTTCTGAAGGTTTGTCATTGTCAATTTGTCACTGAAAACTTTGACAAAATGGTCCCTTTGAAGTGCAGAGAAGATGCTCTTTAAAGCACTATAATGAGATCCAGGGAGATTCTGGTCCACTGCTACTTCTTTGAAACCCAAACAGAATGGAGCTGGAAGTTTTATGTATTTCATAATGGCCTTAGAAATCTATGTACCAAACACTACAGGAAAAGCCATATGTTAATATAGAAAGATGGGCCAGATTTCTCTTTGCTTGAATGATGTAAATAAGCTCTTCTTGGAAAGTGCAAAAGGAGTTATCACGTGTTAAACCTCAGAGCCAACGATACGAATCACTGAAATGCTGTTTTGCAAAGGTCCTAGGCATTTCTGTAAAGTTGTACTTCACTGGGCTTTTCTCTTCACTTGTTCTGGTATGTTAGCTTATTCTGAGTATCTATTATGGTAAGTTTCATCTAAACACTAAGAGAAATTTGAAGATTTTGATGAAAGAGGAAAGTACTTCAAAGTGCAAATGCCCATTTGTGCACATGCCCACATATTTGTCAATAATCCCACATGTGCTGGTGGTCATTTTGCCTTTGGTGGGGCACACCAGCACAGCTCAACCTCTAGGTTCACATTATTGCTAGCAAGTGAAAAGTAGGAGGATGGACTGCCGAAGACCATCCTCATCAACTTCACTGAGTTCCCAGATAGACTTTTACACACATATCCTTATAGCACCTTCCAGTACCTAAAGGCACCTACAGGTAAGCTGAAGACAGACTTTACTTTTTACAAGAGCACGTAGTGGCAGGACAAGGGGGAATGGCTTCATACCAAAAGAGGTCAGGTTTGGATTAGATAGCAGGAAAAAATTCTTTACTGTGAGGGTGGTGAGGCACTGGAACAGGTTGCCCAGAGAAGCTGTGGATGGCCCATCCCTGGAAGTGTTCAAGGCCAGGGTGGATGGGGCCTTGAGCAACCTGGTCTAGTGGAAAGTGTCCCTGCCAGTGGCAGGGGGGTTGGAACTGGATGATCTTTAAGGTCCCTCCCAACCAAAGTATTCTATGATCTAACCTTGAGCAAAGATAGAGCTCAGCAGTGAATTAAAACCCAGTGAGGTATGTGCCCAGAATTGCAAGTGCATGTGGTCATACAAATGCTGGACCACAAGGAAGGATAGCTTGTAACTAGTGGTTCAAAGAGAACTAGTAGGAAATCTGGGGTCACTGCCTGGCTCTGCCATAGATTTCCTTTATGTCCTTGCCTCATTCACTTACTTTAGCTATCCTCCAGCTAAAGGAGACAATAGTAGCTCCCTAATGGTCTTGGGAAGGTCTCTTGAGACTGTGAAGAGGGAGAACTTGACTCTCTCTCTGTGAATATACTCCTGAGCAAAAGGGATTCCAGATTAGAACTGCCTAGATCTGCTGCTGCTCCCCAAAGTAATTATATCAAATATCTGGAGCAATAATAAAACTGCACAATGTTTTCCCATTTGGGGTTGAAGGACATATTTTGTTCAATAACCTGGAATGCAAAGTTTGGCTATAGTTTTGAGCCCTAGTTTCTTGGTGTGTTTGGTTTTTGGGTTTTGTTGTTGTTGTTGTTTTTTAATGGTTTTTGGTCATTGAAGTCAAATTCAAAGTGCTTACCCCCTACTTGTTTTAAATCAAGAGAGTATTACTTTAAGAAACATTTAACAACTCATTCAAATTTTCTTCTGGATCATTTTTGTGTCTTTCTTCCTCTAACTGAAAGTTTGCAGTGCAGCCAGACACCTGGCAGAAGTTCTTTAGCTCTGTCAGCTGCAATTTTCCAGGAAAATCTCCTTGCTGGATAATTCCTGATGAGGCTGCAGGAAAGGACAGGTTTGTGTAGCTGTCTGCATTGGAGTGGAATATTGCCCTCTTCCTGCACCTGTCTGTTGGCTTTAGAAGTGTGGGACTCTGAATAACCCAGCAGAGAGCTATCACCTGCGAGCAACGAGGTAAGAGCAAGTCCTCTTGGTGAGATGCTGTTATTTGCTGGATAGGTCTTCCGCCTTTCTAGGTGGGACAGCGTGGCCTCTTTAACCCCATCACTGGATCAGTGCTCCCAAATTACACTAGCATAATCATCCCACTTGAATTAAGCAAGTAGCTCCTGGCTTCTGACGCCACAATCCAGCCTTGGGTATCCCCTCTCAGGCTGATGCACCCCCCTCTTCCTTCCTCTACCCTCAAGCCCCCTGCTTGTGGGCTCCTTGATATTTTCCAGTCCTTCCCTAATGAGCACTGCAGAATTACAGCTAATTAAGGATGTAAATGATGCTGGAGAGGGAGAGAGGGAGAGAGGATGGGAAGAGGTGGGGGGGAGGGCAGCTACTTGCTGTGTGCAACTCTGCAGTAAAGTGTCTCCTACCTCAGCAGAAAAGTTGTCACGGGAGACAATGTCGACTCCACCGAGGGGGAGGGCCCCCTCGCACGGCTCCATCCCCGCCTGCAACAGCCTCCGCCTCTCTGTTAGTGTCAGCGCTGCAGATGCTGGTGTCCTTCCTCCCAAGTGCTGCTTTGTCAGCCGGAGCTGTCAACAAGCCCTGGTCTCCTCTCTGACACCTGCTACCACCCTCACCTGTGTGTTGCCTGAGGGGCGAAGGGCTCAGAAGACCTCAAAACCTGCTGGTGCTCTGGATGAGCGACCTGTTGTGTTCCTCTTACTTGCAAAAGGATTTTATCCCTCTGGTGTGGGCCAGGTCCACCTCCACATTCAGACGGTCAGAAAGGACACCGTCGCTCAGGGAGAGGGTGGATTTTGGCCATTTCTCCCAGGCACTGGGGCACCTGCTTCTCTGGGTTGTCACCTGCCAGTGCTGGCCCTCAGCCCCTGCTCCCTGGGGGAGGATTAGGGCAAAGTCCCTTGTCTCTGCAGCAGTGGCCAGTCACTGGGGACACGTGTGCAGGGTGACAGGTGCCAGCGGCAGCCCGAGCTGTCAGCTCCGGCCACGCGACCCTGCGATACGTGGTTGCTCACACATGTGAGCTGGTCTGGTTTGCTTTAGGAAATGCTCCTAAAGGGAGCAGCGGGGGCGCTGGAGGAAAGCAGGGTTCATTCAGCAAGGGGCTGCAAACCCTCTATCCCACCACCAGCCTTGGCTGGCAGCTCCTGCCCACACCAGGGAGCCAGGAGTCAGCCGGCTGGCAGCTCTGCTTTGGGGGGTGATGATTCTGCTGGCGACGAGCAGCTGTTTGAACCCATTCCAGTCTCGCTGGGTCCTCCCGAGTGCGTTTCCAAGCACTCCGAGTCCCTGTTGGCGTATTTCTCTGCACATTGCCCGGATCAATGAATTGCGAAGGGATGCCTGCCCTGGCTCCACAGCCAGTCCGTCTGTCTGTCCCCTGCCCGGCTGAAGCAGGACGCACGCCCCGGGTCAAGGGGACATGGCATTGGGTGGCAGCGACGGCAGGAGTGGTTTTTGTTGTTGTTTCCCCAGAACGCTGTGCAATATATTCCGATTTTTTTTCTTGTCATTAAGCCAGTGCCTCGGAGATGATGATGTAGTCCCTATGTGGGCCGCAGAAAGCACTTCGAGCCGTGCTGGAGTCGTGCTGGGTGGCTCTGATAGCAGAGCTAATGGGAGCGAATGGGATGCAACGAACTGTTCTAATGACACCAGCCAGGGAAGAGACAACAGTAAGAATAAATAAATGTTAACTATTTTCCTCTTCCAGACATTTGCATCTATTGCCATTAAGTTCATTTAAATAAGAGAGAGAGCGAGAGAGAAGGGGAAACTTACTACTACTCTTAATAACCAGTGTCTAAAAATAAATTAGGATGCTGGGATGCACTTAAGGCATTTTAAAAATAAGTCTGATTTTTCCCCCCTTTCCTCTTTTTTTTTTTTTTTGAAGTGTTGGAGGGTTTTAATTTGGGCCAAGTAATTTTGGTGCAAACGCTTGGGCGCCTTTCGTTGGGAAATTGGGAGGAATGCAAACAAGATTTCACTTCATTAAACAGGGGCAAACAGTAGAGAAATTGCACTTACTTATGGAAATGACTTTTAAACATGAACAGCATTTACTTGCATTGCCTTGTGCTGAATTTTTTTTTTTAAAAGATTATACATGTGAATAATTCACTGCAGGCCAATTAGATGATGATTTCATTTTTAACCTCTCTTCCTTGCCATCTTGCTGGTTGTCCCTTTCATTACAATTTCCACCTTCTTCCTTCCCATCAATAAATTAATAAAGATCAAATAATCCCTCTTCCTGCGGTGCCATGAGATAGCTTCTTGGAAAGGGTGTAAGGTGAGAAATCGGAGGATCCCCGTCTCTACTGAACTGCCCTGGGATGCAGCAGGAATAACTCCATGGGATTGCTACAAGCAGAGCTGCATCCACGTGTTCAGGAATAAGGAATGAGAGGAATGAAAAATGGACAGGAATGAAAAATGGGCAGGAATGAAACAGGGAGATGAAGAAAAAAAGACCTTCGTGTTCTTTGCATGCAGAATCAGGTGCTGGAGAGAGGCTGAGTAAGCAGGACTCACCTTCTGTGAGGCTCCACTGATGCTGGCAGGATCACACTGGTGTGATTTTGCTCCAGCCAAGCTAAAAGCATCACTCGGGTGACTCTGTGACATTGCTGGGGATAGAGTGATGCCCTGAAACTCTTCAGCATCCCTGGGCCCAGTTGCAGGCAACAAAGACATGGGGCCACTGCTCAAACAAGGGAAGAACGGGCTGTAAGGGGAAGCCAGAGGAGGGTGATGCTGACTTTTGCCAGCGGCCTGTGGTAAGTGAACCTCACAGCAAGTGGACAGAGAGAGAGTTCTCCACAGGGCCTCACTGTTTTTCCCCATCCTACAGATGTTAGAGATTCTTGCTGTCATTAACACGTGTCAGGGCTTTTCCCAGCTCACTGTGGAAAGCAGTCTGTGGGGTTTCATGCCAGCAGGGTCTGCCCAAACTTTCAGGGTGCTGGGAAGAAGGCGCTCCAGAAGACACCGGCTCCCTCTGGTCCCTAGTTTTCTGCTTCTGCATTTCATCAGATGCCTACCAGCTTAAAGGGGCACTGGCAGACTCTGTCCATGCAAATCCCAGTCATGCTTATAAGAAGGCTACACCTGTCCTTAAAATAGTTTTTTTTCTAAATATTTAACTCCTCGAGCTCTTTTCATTAATTAAATTATGTAATACAGAGCCTAAAAGCCTCTAAAAACATAATAACAAAATATATAATTAGTTCATAGTAAAAAATCAGCTGATCTGCCGGTTTAGTTTCTTATGTGACTTTTACCTATATATGAAACTGCTATCTTCCTTTCATCTGCCCTAAAATGGAGGAGAAACTCTGGTGCCTTCCCAGTGAAACTTCCAGTCCCCTGTCATTGCAAGGGCAAGAGTAAATTGGAACATCTTCCCTCCTTGCATCACCAACAGTACACTTTTCTTCTTTGCTAAGCAAGAGGTTTTTCACTGATGTCAGTGGAGTCACACTGCAGAAGAGCCACTGCTGATGGGTGCTGTTCCAGCCCATGGGGTGTGTGTCTGTCCTGTCTTCTCCTACAGGTGGTGAAACAGAGGCATGGAGCAGGTAGGACACCTGTTTACTCCTGTATGCCCTGGCCAAGCATAGGCAGTAGTGCGACAGCTGGGACCCTGGTCAGAAGTAGGACTGTCCATAATTTCATTTCTTCTTCAGCTCTCACTTGAAAGTTTATTTTAATGAAAAAGATCTTCCTGGGAAACTCCCGTCCACATCGCTGGTAACTGTCACAGCACCGTGTCACCGCTTCCTTCACCCCTGTCTCTGCTGCTTCTGAAGCCACCACCATTTTCCTCCGGGAGCTCTTATCTTGCACTGTCCCAGCCTGATGTCTCCAAACTGCTTCCCACGATGTTTCATGGTCATTTTGTCAGTGTGCCCCTTCTCACCAGATCAGATTCCCAGCCTTTCTGTGCTTCAATGTTTTTATGGCTCTTCACTGGTTACAGTTTTATTGGGAAAGAGGTGTCTGCAAGCAATGACCTGTGATTTCCAGGGAAGGGAAGAGCAAGGAAATTTCAAGCAGCATGGCCTCCTGCTGGGAGCTGTCCCTTTTAGAGCCCTTGTGTCAATTATAACTTCCCCACTCTATTTGTTTACCCTGGGGAAGCCCAGCATGCTCCCTTCAGGGCTCAAGGCAGGCATATTCCCGTGGTCCCAGCAACGGCATAAAGGTCTTTCAGCCTAGGCTCAGGAACTTTGCATTGCCTATTTCTGATTCAACCTACAGCATCAGGACCTAAGCTCCATGAAACAGGTTCTCCAAGGAAAAGGCTTTCACTTTCACTCTGGCATCTCTGTTGTAGCTGATATCCTCCAGCTGGGGCTGGAGCTGAGGAACACAGAAAGAGCAGTGAGCCCACATTACAACAGTCACTGATGCCTTAGCTCTGTGACTGATGCTGCTGACTGTAGTGTAGATTACAGGACATTTTCTAGCCCCACGGAATTGTTCCTGACAGCTATTCCAAACAAACTCCAACATAGACTCTTTTATCTTGGAATATCCATGCTTGGAGTCATTCAGAGACATCCTCCTGAGAATCTTTGTGAAGAGATAAGCCCAGAAACACTAGCTATAAAACAGCATTTTGTGTGCTGATCTCTCTTTGTAGGAGAGGTGCTTGCATGTGCCACACACCTCTTGAATTCAGGCATGGGACCCTTCAGGCTGTTTGGTTCCTCTGTTGACCTCAGCAGGTTTATCACCAGGGATAAGTTTAGCTCCATGCACTCATTAACCTGCTTCCCCTGAAGGACCTTTGAGGCTGAGGGCTATGTGGGATGGGCACCCACATCAGCCCTTCGCCGTGGGCACCCTCTTGCTGATCTGCTTGTGCAGCACCTGGAACCAGGAAATGGTCATGGGTCCTGACCATCCCCATGTCCACGAGGGCCATGAAGGTCATCTGCTAGGAGGGCAAGGCAAGGCAAGGCAAAGCAAACATCCTCTGTGCAGTCAAGAAATCTTGGACTGAGGAGGACTTCAGAGGTTATTGGTGTATCTGACTCTGAAATGAGCCTTGTTCCTTTCTTCAGCCTCTAATGACAGAGACTGTCTCTGGGCAGTGAATCAACAACCTCAGGAAGAGGTGAGCAAGTGTCAGGCAGCATAACTGCCATTCCTGCTGACACCCTCCCTTCAGAAAGCACATCCCTGGGAGCTGGAGAGGGCAGGGCTGGGCTCCCTGAACAAGGGTCAGAGAAGATGCTGGACTGAGACCTCCCAGCAGGATTTCTACCCACAGCTGCAACTCTTGAGATCCACACTTGTTTCCCATATGGGCTCTACAGAGAATTAGCAGTGGCAGAGTGCTGATGGCACTGGAGAGCTGCTGGTCATACTGTCAAACACCAGCAGGGCCTGAAAAGTAACGGCAGCAGCATCCCCTGGGTGTTATATACTTCTTTCCTAAGGCCAGCAGGTGTTAGCCTTGAAGTGGGGTGAGCATATCCATTTCACCCCATCACGGGTGGAAACCATACTATTAAGGACTGGCCAAAACATGACATTTTCCCCAGTGAACTTCAAATGATGTTCAGTTTGGGCAGAGCAGGGACAGTTTTTTCTCACCATTACTTCTATGAGAGTATATTTTTGATAGCAGATGAAAAATCCTTCCATTTAAGAAAAAAACCTGCTTTTATTTAACTTTTAAAAGAATTTGAAGTATTGGTAGGTAGGAAAAAAAATTAATCTGGACATCTTTTCCAATTTATTGTGTTTAAAATATAAATGCAGAGTATATTTGTGGAAATTATCTTCCACAAGAGAAAAAACTGCAGGGCTTGTAGGGCTTTGTAATAATTGGAGAAATATTTAGAAGAAAGAAGAAAAAAACCCCAGTGTTACTGGAAGAGTTTTGGAAGGAAACATGGCAAGTATAAATTGGAAAATGTGGAAATACTCCCTAACTTTCAATTCTCAAAGTCTAAGGAGACTTTAGATATTAGTGCCTCTTTGCTTTATAGAAATGATGGTGCCATACTGGTACTGTGCCCTCATAGTGTGTATCAATTCACATTAGAGGAGTACACAGACTTTTACTAATGTATTTTCTTCTCCTTCTTCCAAAATACAGATTGATTTCTTTATCTGCTTTGCATGAGTGTGAGGACACCAAGACACAGAGATGGGAGTGGACTTATTCAAGGTCACACTGCACAAATCATCGTGGCAAGAGTCACTCATCAGTTGCCGTGAGGAATGGCAGAGGAAAATGTGGTCCAGCATTATATGTTGCACTACCATCATGGCACTGTCTTTCAAGTCCCTTCTGTGACCACCAAATCCTCCTGCTATCTCTGACAAGCAGAAGAAACAGAGGCTGGTCCAAACTGACTTCTGGTGCTACAGACACTGAAGTCCTTGCAAAGGGAGAAGCTTGGGATGTCACTGGCTGAAGATACCCCAGGTTACTGTGAAGATATTACAGACTGAGGCACATGCATATTGTGGCTGTTTTTCCTGACCTTGGGGTCACATGCAAGGAAACAATTGGTGGGAAAGCAAAGGGGAAAAGAACAGTTATTCCCCTGGGGCTCTGACAGAAGGAATAAGAATGTGGGGGCACCTGGGGTGGCCATGGAACAAAAAACCTGAAACATCTTTTCACCCATTTGTTCTGCATTTTCCACTCTGTGGGTCCTGCTCCCCTCTTTCCTCACCCTCCCCCAGCTTGCCTGGTGATTCAGGAAGAAGAGGCCAAGGAGAGTAATATTGTGCTGGAGATAGGACTGGAAGGGCAGTAATTTAGACTCAGAGGCTTATAGTATTATTGCCTGCAAAGCCATTCATGGGAAATGATTCCACCCATCCCCATTCCGCTCCCCCCCATCCCGCTCTCCTTGCTCTGCAATAACAATAACAGAAATGCCTTCAGGAGGCTTTTCTACTCAAAATGCAGGCAAAGGAGCACTTTTCTCCACCACCCCTCTTCTTTCCCTTCTCTTCTCCCTGCACTCGCTTGTCCCCCCTGCCTCTAAGCCTAACCGCTGCTCCCTCCCTTCTCCCTCCCCCCCCACAGGATAAAAAAATAAAAATAATAATAGGGGTAATAAGAGAGGAGGTAATGGAACGTTCTCCAACTGGGCACATGTCAGAAGCCATTATATGTGGTGCAGATTTGCATAATTCAAGAAGCATCAAATTAAATTTGCATAATTCCTTTGATTACACTTGTTATTAAATGTAAGTGACATTGATTTACAAAATGGCCCAATATAAGGTTAATAGCAAATGTCACCTTCCAGCAGGGTGAATAGGGTGCGTGTGTGGTGGTGGTGGTGATGGAGGAGGGGGAGAGGGGGGCCTGGGGAGGAAGGCGAGCAGACAATTGATTTCTGCTCCTCTCTCTTCCTTAAAGGGCTCAGGTCTCCTTTGCAAAGGAGCCTCGACTCTCTGAGGGCTGCACTGGGCTGTCACGGGGATGCAGTGTCATCAGGACACCCTGCCAAGTGGCATTGGTTCCATGACTCTGCTACCTCCTGCTCTGCACCGAGGCATGGCATGGCCACTGAGCCAGTTCCCACTGGGAGCCAGGCAGGGTGGAAGGAGCAGGGAAACCCAAAAAGTGTGTCTCCCAGGCCCAGGCATGCTTGGTGGGCAGGAAAAGCGGCTTGGACGGCATCTTTGCAGGAAGGTCTCACTGGGGCAAGTTTTTAAAAATAATATGTGAGCTGGACGTGGGCTGCGTCCAGCTGGCAGGACACCCTGTACATCTGCTGGGACAGCACAGGGAGGGAGTGAGAGTGAAGGTAGGAGCAGTGCCTGAAATGCCAGCTCTTATGGCAGAGATTACATGATAAAAACACATCTGTGATTACAGCAAGACCTGTAAGTTACATGAAGAGTTGCAGCCATAAATGAAAGACTCTGTGCAATACATACAGAGCTACTGGTCATACAGGCCCATCACCACTGTCCCCTGCCTCAGCCTGGTATGACAGGACCTGGAATCAAACACTGCCAGGGTACCCTGGGGGCTGTGACAGGAGTAGTATGTCCATTTTGCTAACATGGGCCTTAGACCATCTTGAACACCTGCCTTGTGGGTAGATTCCATCTCTGAACATCTTTTTGCCTCTCTTCATTCTCTACTGTTCTCCAGAAAGAGCATATGATTTCATGCAGGGAAACTGACTGGTAAGTTGTGTGGGCACCTGAAGACTGTAGCGATAAAATAAAGTCATATGTGTACCAGAACAGGATGAACAGCAGACTTCTAGTCACAAGCAGTTTCAAAGATGCACAGAAGTAGCCATAACCTGGTTTTGGTTCTGCTGAAATTTTTTTTTGCAAATCAAGAGGCTGACTGAAGGGTGAATGGAGACCCACAGCTACCTTTTTGGGTAATTGTCTTGTTCAAGGTGAAAAAGGATGCTTCTTTTGGTGTTTGAGCTCTGTAAACATTGTCTAATAGCATCCAAACAAAATTAGAACTAAATCTCTCTCTGGGCCAACTGTCAGAAGGGTTTTTCAGAACATTTCAAAAGAAAAGGCACCCACTATTTTCAGCAGGAAGGATACAGTGATTGGTGTAAAATTCCAGGTCGCTGCCATTTGCAGCTGATTTTTGTACTCTCATAAGCCCTCTGAAGCTCTAGAAGTCCATGCGCAGGATGAAATCAGTGCACCCACCTTTCAGATCCCAACATAATCACATGAAGCCAGGTCTAATAATCCAGATTATTATCTACTGAATGAGAGACGTTAAATGTATTTTACAGGCCTTTGGGCAATCTAAAAGGAAGCTGCAGTATGAATATTTCTAATGTCCTACACAGTGTCCCACATCAGTCGAAGAGCATTGCCTTGCTACATTTCAAGTACCCAATGCTTGCTCCACAGCAGAATTTATTATGACCCTCCTGAATCCAGATTCTCAAAGGTGCCCAGCAATTTGGAGTGCCAAACTTCAGACAATTGAAGAAAATATCTTTTTGAGGTTAAGCACATTTGTAGTGGCTGATGGCTCAGGCCTGGGTTCCATTCCTGTTGCGAGGAAGAAGATGAAGTGTCTGGATTTGGTGGATGGAAACAGTGAATGGAATATGCAGGACCATTGTGCACACCCCAGATTTCTTGGGAGCATGCAAGACGTGTCTTTGTGCAATGTCAAGGGATTGGTCCTTACTTTGGATATTTGCGTCTTTTGAGCAGGTGTTGTGCTTCCCTCTGCAAAGCAGCATTCCCCTGCGGCCTGGTGACAGGCCCCTTAATGCAGAAGATGCAGGTTTTATTCCCAGCCCTGTCAATCCTGTGCTCTCTACTGTGTCCCTCCCATGCCCGGGCACATCTTGGCTGGTGAGCCTGCAAGCTCTTTGGAGCTCTACTTCAGATCCCTCTATGTGCTCTCACAGACTGCTTGACACAGTGGTTCCCCAGTGTGTGCCTCTTGCCTCCCTTCCGAGGCTGGCAGGGATGTTTGAGCAGAGCCTGACCTGGACCCTGTCAGGCTGCATCAACCCTTAATGCATTACCTGAAAAACAGCTGCTGGCAGTACAGTTGTGCAGGGTACTGCAGAGGGTGTTCCTCTGCAACAGCTCTGTCTTGAAACTCGGTGTCAATCACGCTCCCTGGCCATCGTGCCCACTCTGACATGGGGATGCTGACTTGAATGAGGAGAGTGAGAGGCTTGTTTCTAACATGGATTAAGGGGCTGTGAAATTTGATGCCAGGTTTGGTGGTGCAAGGGATCCCAGCCCAGGCATGGCTGGTGCTCACGTGTGCAATTGCATCCTGAGCTATTTTCGTGCCAGCATAAGCCGTAACTCTCCCAGGTCAAAGTTGGCATGGGCAGAGGCAGTTAGCACTGGCAGCTGCTCCTGCTGCTTTGCCAGGGGAGAGGGTCATTTCTTTTCCCTTCCGCTTGCTAGTTTGGCAGCTGCCAGGCTGGTACAGAGCTCCCCTCGCCGTCAGAAGGATGGGGAGCCGGGCTGGAGCCCCTGGAAGCTGGCAACAGGCAATCAGGCAGCGGTGAGAGAGACTCTTATTAAGGGTAACCCTGGCTCTGGCTGACAATTGCTGACATCGTCATATTTAGCACCCGCATGCAGCGAGCCTGAGAGACACTCACGCACTGGGTGAGCCAACTGCAAATTAATCGTCAGTTCATTACTGCTCTGTGCCTTTCATCCTGACAGCAGCCTTTCAAACGTGGATATAATTGGAAGGGTCCATGTGGCAGGAATTTGGTGAGGGCTGGGAGGGAGAGACCTCAGCTCCCCCTCTCCTTTCCTCTCTCTCCCCTTCTCAGGCTGAGTTCTGGGAACAAACAGCAACCTTAGGACAGGCTGATGGAGGAAATTAATCTCTCCTTCCCCTGTATCTTGTCCATGCCACCTACACCCCTTGACGTATGTTGAGGTCTTCGTACCAGGAGATCTGTCTGCATCCAGGAGGTTCCCTCAAGCTATAATTACCTTCAGCTTGCAAATAAAGTGTACAGAGTAGCAGGGTTGCCTGTGAGAACTTGAATATGTGCATCGTTGTTATTGCTGGTGGTGGGTATTTCTGCTGTGGTTATTACTGTGCTGCTGGGAGGCCCTGTCTACACAGGCACAGCGGAAAGTGAATCTGCAGCCAGGAAGGTTTTACAGGCAAGGGCCAAGGCTGAGGAGCAGAGTTTGGAGGAGGGGAGGAGAGGACAGAAATTACTCCCATCCTCTTTGGGTACTCATTCTCTGAAAAAAGACACAAACCCTTGGTTTTTATTCATTAGGGCAGGGCATGGAGCACTGTTCTGTGCCTCAGTTTCCCTGATGGTCAGAGTGATGTGAATATGCTCATCCTTGTCATGGGAACAGCCGCTCCCAGGACACTGTGAAGTTATAGCTGCTTCTCTAGAGTGCATGGCAGGAGGAGGCTGCTCTGACAAAGCCACGGGGAATGAAATTACCCCAGGGGTGGACATCCATGGCACTAGGAGTGTGGAGTGGGCTTGAGATTTTGTTTGGGTTTTGACTGATATTAGAAAATGGTATTAAAAGAAATTGTTGATGCAATCCCAGTGTCCTGCTTGCCACACTTGAAAACAAAGGGAAGGGGTTTCTCAAAACTCTGATTTTAATAGGAAGCCACACTTGTGCAGTGGTGGAGCTGTCTAGGGGAGATTAGGGAAAAAAGCTGTCTTTAGAAACCCCTTTAGAGGGAAACACCATTGGAGCACTTCTGGGAAAATGTTTTCCTCAGTTTTACAACTTTTGCTAGTTGATGTGCAGGCATCTTCCCAATGGCCTGTTCTGGTAGGCCCATTGTCTCCAAGCTCCCTCTGCACAAGGGTGCAGCTCTGCCCTGAGGGATGCAACAGCTGAGGGTCTAAGGAGGGGACCCAGTCACAGAGAAAGGCTGGGGGTCTGTGCTGACCAGGTGCCTACTGGAAAGGACATGGGAAGGGTTAAGCACTTCCAACAACCTGTTTTGTGACTTCCTGAGTTGTGTTAATTTGCTTCCCTCAGTGGCCTAAGGGATGAGGCTGTGGTGCTTTTCTATGAGACAGAGGGAGTCATGCCATGGGGACTCTGGCCCCCCTTCACTGTGTCCCCCCCTGCTCCTCCCGTGCAAAAGTTATTGTCGTATTCGGTGGAGTCTCAGGTAGGCAGATGAATGGGAAATGTTCCTCTCCATTACTAGCTGCACTTGACTGGAGTCTCATTACATTACGATGGCGCTTTAGCAGGCGAATGGGCCTTGCGTCTGGGTTCCCAGCACCCCTCATACCTCCCTGATAACGTAAATTACCCTCCGCCTCATTGCCTCAAATGATCAAACATCAAATTGCTAGTAAAAAAAAAAAAAAAAAAAAAAAAAAAAAGAGGAAAAAAGAGAGGAAAAAAGAAGGAGAAGAGGGAAAGGAGAAAAGCTGAACAGAACCATGGGTTGAATCTAGATGGTTTGTCAGCAACAAGAGACGAGTCAGCGGCTCTTAAACACTTGCTAAAGATGAATCCATTGAAGGTTCTGAGCACGGTAATTTTATTGACAATAAGTACACCAGTAAAATCCAAACAATGCTTTATAATTCCAAATTACACCAGTCAAGACCTGCTACTTCATTCTTTTGATCCAGTGAGGGGGACCCACACTTAACCTGTGTTTCTCCATCAACAGACTTCAGCAAATGCAGAGAGAAACAGGGAGGCAGAAATATGCACACAGTATAGATTTGCTCTTGATTTGGTGGTTGAACAATGTGCCAAATCCTCTGACCCCCGTTTATCCCTTGCTTCCTCGCCCCTGACAAATTTTCCAAGCCAGAAGAATAGGTCCAGGATGAACAAAACAAGAAAGAGGAGGAAAAGAGAGGGAGAGGCATTGGGAGGGGAGGGAACAGAGCAGGTACATGCAGGGCTGGTCGACTCCGTGCGGAAAAATATGGATCTCGGCAGGGTAACGAGGCGCAGTGGAAAGAGGAGGCTATACGTCTTTTCTCAGTATTTAAACGTGTGCTTAATATGGCGCTCAGTGGAATGGTTAATCTGCTAATGCTGGTAGTGTTTGCTGTAGTACTCAGAGAAATGTTTACTGCAGTATTTCATGGGGATTGTGTTCTGGATGGCACAAAAGGAGGAACCGCTCTAGCGTACCGGGAAAATGTTCATTGCAAAATATACTGGAATATTAAGAGGTTTATTTAGTGGCGTACTTAGTATAATGTGAAAAGAGTTAAGTACAGAGTGTTTTATTAATATTTTTGGGGTGTGGATGAATTTCAGTGCTCAGGAAGGTTATGGAGAAGCAATTCCAGCAAAGGCTGGTTTTATTCATAGATTTATAGATCTTAAGACCATAAAGGATTCTTGGATCAGCTAATCTGACCTTCGGTATAACACAGGTATATACAGTGTGGACATACCTCCTGATTCAGCAAAGCACTTTAAGCACTTGCTTAAATTTAAGTATTTGAGTTGCCCCATGGAAGGCAGAGAAAATAACCCTATTGAATCAATGGGACTATTCATGCTCTTAATGGGAAGTGAGTGTTTAGACATTTGCTGAATTTGGACCACAAGAAGATAATGCAGCTAAATGAGTAATTCATAGCCACCCATTTATTCAACTGCTTATGCTTTCTTTTCTGCTTGTGGATTGCTCTGGAGCCAATCGCCATTTCCTGCAATGTATTCATTGTTTGAAGTCATTCACTGAATAATTTCAGTGAAAACTCTTTCTTGATAGCTTGCTCATAAACAGTTCATTGTGAATATAGGAATATATGCACATACATTTTAAGAATGTGTGAGTGCCCGCACTTGTGTGTGTTTGCATTAAATATGTGAACACCCATGAATGTATGTGCACAAACACAGGGTTAAGATCTTCAGCTACAATAAAAGACACAGTTCCCTGACACTGGTGAGGTTGCACTGACTCTGACCACTTCCCAGTTTCAAGTTGCCTTTTCTTTGAGTGGACCTGTAATGTTTCTGACTCCTGGCTGCAGGCAGTGAATCTTGAGGTCCAGTTTCCAATGCAAATATTTACCCAGGGAATTTTTAAAATGTGTTGTTGTGATTTTTCTCCTCTGTCTATTCATTACACTCTGGCTTGCAACACATTTCTCACCATAAAGTGATTTGCTGGGAATTTTACAGAAAGTGAAATGGAAGAAGGTACAAAATTAGTTGGAGTGCACTCAGCAAATTCTAACTAACCACAGCCTGTGCCAGGCCCTTCATTCCCTCTATTTGCTCAACTTGTCATTAATCAGTTCTGAATTATTTTGAATGCACTGTGTAGGGATTTTCCAAATCAGCCAGGGCATATCTTCTTCAAACAAGTGTGTTTGCAAACTGCTTGTGGCATGGAATCTGTCAATTAAGTGACATGGCATGTTTTAAACAGGAACAAAACTGAAGAGCAGGTACTATGAATGAGGCTGGAAGCGTCACCAGTGGAATTGTATTTGTGCAGTGGCCAGCTCCAGTTCTCATGCAGACCCTACTGTGCATTATGCATTACAACATGGGAATAATTTGTTTCTGGTGCAGGATGCCAAAAAGTCACACTGCTTTTTAGGATCCACTTACGTTTTCAGAAAATCAAAAGAATTACCATGATATTTAGGAGTAGAGTAGGAATGACTATAAATTAAGAACTAAATTTGTCATTTCCTGCATCCAGTTAATTTTTCTTTTTTATATTCCCCTCAGCACCAAAGAGGGATGTGATGGAAACTATATGTGAGCTGGGCAGTGGCAGCACTGGGACAGTTCATTAAAGTGTGGTTGATATGTGTGAGATAAGCGAGAGTCTGAGATTTTCCAGCAATGACATGCAGAGAGCAGAGACACCGAAGCCACTGTGGGACACGTGCTGGTGATGCTGCAGAGCTGATCGGATGTTCCACATTCTCCTTTTGGGCTCTCACCAGCTGTGGCATCTGAAATTGCAACTGAATAGCCCTATCATTCATTTTCTTTCATTTTTCCAACTGAAAATTAAGAGAAGTTTGGTTTTCCCCAGTTAAACTAAGGTGGAAGTTTTTCTAGATATTCCAGTAAAACAGAAGGACCCTGTAATTTTTCCAGCCTCAATGAGATATGTTTTTACAGACGGCCACTGTCCTTTCTAGAAAAACAGTTGTGTTTCACAATGGGAAGATATTTCAACACAAAAATCAATTATAATGATTCTTTTTTCCGAAATGTAAAATGAAATATTTTGACTTTTCAGAATTACCTTTTCATTTCCTATTTTTCCCTTGCGGGGGATGATTGGCCAAATTCAGCCAGAGCTAGCACAGCCTGAGGCAGCTAAAAACACAATTCAATCTGCAGATAAATTTCATTTGGTGAAGTAAAAAGAGAAACTGCAAGTCCTGATGTTGCTTTCCAAAAAAAGTTTGGTTGGTATGGCTGTATCTGAGGTATCTTTAAAACAGAGCATGCGTTCTTCTGCCAATATTTGCATTGCATTCAAAACAACAGGGAGCATTTGGAGCTATTTAATACTAAGGGAATAGGTTGCAAGCATGGGAGGAATGGTGTTTGTATGGGCCCTGGCAGAGGTTTATTTATACTGTGGCTCAGCTGTAGCCCAGTCTGCCTCTGTCAATGTAGCTCTCTTTTTAATGAAGAGTTTACCACTTATACATGCAAAGAGACATTTAGGTGTTAGCTTTGTTTGCCAATAAAGACTGTCCATTAGCTATCTTAATCCTCTGTCTGTCCTAACAGGCTGAATCACAAAAACAAAACCTAGACAAAAAAGAAGGTCCATCTAAAATACGGTTGTAAATGAAAGAAATCCCTTTCCCCTTTTTCTGTTTTCAAATTGAAATATCTTGTTTTACTCAAGCTTCTCCTTCTGAAAGCTGATTTTTTTTTTTACTGAAAAAAATGGAAACTGGTGGCAGAAAATTTGCAAAGGGAATAAAACCACTGACTGCTTTCAATATTTTGCACAGAAATTAAAACAATTTCAGGAGCCATTCTGGGCTGAGCTTTCAGCAGTCAGTACAGAGATAAGTGGGACTAGTTTTTGCTTATCCTACTCATGAACTTCCCAGCATTGTTTTGGATGAAATGCAAAATCAAATACTGCAAGATGTGATCATTTAGGGTACTGTGGCATATTTTGAAACAGTAGGACTGTTAGCCCCAGCATTTTGGCCAAATTCCAGCCTGGATAATTGCATTCTGCCGGCCTATATTCAAGCCTGCAGTTTGAATGGAAAAAAAAAATCAAAACCAAAAAAGAACCCCCCCCCAAAAAAAGTTGTCATTTCTCCTCCAAGAAGTCCTGCTGTGTGATGACCGATGCTTTTCCGCCCTAGAACTAACTGCATTTTGGGAAACATTGCCTATATCATCCTACTGCTTTTGCCCACTGGATAAAAACTGCTATGGAGATGACCAGCCCTTTCGTGGGAATAAAGCAGCAGAGCTGACCAGGATGGAGCTGTGGTGCTTTATGCCAGCCATGTCGTAACTGCACAACCTTCACTCTATAAAGCCCAGAGTCCTATGTAAGGGCTGCATCCCCTGTGATCTACTGGGCTCTTTGTCTTTCCAGCAGCCATGGGCTGGGGGTATTGGGAGGATGCACGGCGAGAGGAGAGGGCAGGCTGGCATCAGACGGGAAGAGGGAGGACTCACTGGCGGGCTTGACCCGTGTCTGTAATTTGTAAAGAGCATTTTTACACCAGATCAATGCTTTCCTCAGCATTTTAATGCACCCCATTGGTGTCCTTAAACTCTAATGATGCAGTCTGTGAGAAGCTGCCATTTATTACCCACAGATGGGGTGATAATTATTGACAAGATTGTAACTAATAATTAAACCCATTTGCTCCTTTAAACAAGTTGGTGTGAATTATTTGCAGGGAGTTCTTTAGCAGGCCTGTGGTCACTCCCGCTGCGCGTGGGGTGATGCTGCCCAGGAGCAATCCCACCGCCAGGGAGGAGGAAATGCTGCTCGCAGAGCTGGGCTGTTCAAACCTGTGGCGGGAGTCCTTCCTCTCACCTTGTGTGGTGCCTGTGCTCCTGGCTGTGCTAGTGAGAGGTGTGTGAGCATCACCATGCTCCTCCCCGTCTCCAGGGCTGTGCCTTCCTAGTCTCAGCTCCTTCCCGGGCTAGAGCTGGGGACTAGCACTGGGTCTGCTCAAAGGACTTGGGCCAACTATGGAGCCATGATGGAAAAATGTATCCATGAGAACTTTTCTGATGGTTTGTTTTTCTCTTCCTGAATATCTTTAGCCTGCTGCTTCTGCAAGCTGAAGATAATAGTTACACATTCCTTATTGTTAGGTTTATTATTCCTCAGGTCAAAATCCCATTCCCATCCCAAAGCAAAGATGCTGGAAGGGAAGGAGAAGGATAATTTCTTCATGCTTTTGTTCCTTGGGTAAGCTGAGACTGAAAAGGAACTGTTTAACCCTCTATGGTATGGTGTGGTGTTCCTACAGTGCTGAGGACTGCAGCACTAGCTGCTGCCCAGCTTCCACGGTGGGGTGGTGAGTACATGCGACGGAGTGAGCTGGGGGCTCCCATGGGACCGTGCAGGGGAACAAGTGCTGCCCTGTCACCACTGCCCTGGTGTACTGGCCAGAGGAAAATGTGAGCAGTCCTTCTCTGCAAACCCAGGCATGGCAGATGTGGGGAGCAGGACAGCCTGTGCTGGCCAGTGCGGAGGGCAGTGGGGACAAGGCAGGGTGAGCAGACAGCAGCTCTTGCAGCACCACACCGTTGGGAAGGCAGCCTGGGGGAGCTGCCTTCCCCTGGTGTACATTTAGAGGGAGGGTGTAAATCTAATCTCAGTGCTAGGGTCCATTAGCATTAGAGGGGAGTACTGTCTATGCATTCATTCCCTGCTCTCACCTCTGGATGACAGAGTACCCCCCTCCGTTGTCTGCTTTAGCACAGGGAAAAGGCTGCCCATTAATTCTCCAGTGGCGGTGGATAATGCCATCATAAGTCTTAGGTGCCTATGAATTTTGTGAGCATTTTACAGTAATAAATACCCCACACTTGTGCATATAATTAGTTGTGTATCCCTCAGTTGTTCCATCTGCACTGTGATCTATCTGTCCTTTTACGGAGGTGGGCCTGGTTCCTCCCCTTGCACTCCTGGTTTAGTATTGGTGTGGCATGACCCAGCGGCAGGAACTCAGGACCTGGCAAAGCGATTTGTGTTAAGGGAAGGAGAGATGCGATCCTGGACTCAGGGATTTATTGTGCTTGAAGTGGAAACCTGAACTGAGAAGCTGAACGCAAAGCAACCAATTTGTCCCTACTAAGTCTCAGTATATCTGTATTGTCAGTGCCATCTCACACCCCCTTCCCATGTATACCAGTTTGTGCAAGCAATGAAAAGCCTGTAAAAATGTACATCTACAGAAGTTTATCTGCTTATTTGTCTTCAGTATCTTGTGCCTTCCCCTTCTTCAGTGAAAAGGACGACAGAAAGACTAATAGCCTCACATCTACACATTACAGGATTTTATCTCCCTTTTTAAAAAACTCCACTAAAGCTTCGCACTAGCAGAACTTACCGTGCAAAGGTAAGCAATCACCCTGCTGTCTTAAACCTACTGAAGCCTGGATTCAACAGGCAAGAAAGTCAGGCTTTAGGGCTCCGAGTACTGGGTCAGAAAGACTGTGGCCACATGACACAAATACTGATCTGGTGCGAAGCTGATCTGCTAATGCAGATCCTTTCAGGGAGTGCTGACAGGTTAACTTCTCCTGACAGACTCAATGTGCATTTGGTGTTATTTGTCTGTGACTCTGGCTTTATACCTTAAAATATCGCCTGTCATCCCCTTGTAGCTTGCAGAAAGCTGGAATAAAATTGAAGCTGGCACAAAAGCTGTGCAATGTGTGCTCTGACTAACTTGGCGAGATGTGATGCTGCAAGGATGCCTGACCTAGGCCATGTCTGTGCAGCTGGCTGATCCCAAACTGTGCACATCTGGCAGCAGCACCCTCAAGAGTGGGGCTGAGGCAGCCTCAGCCCCATCAGAGGATGGTCACAGTGTTAACTGTTACCATCAGAGGGGCTATTTATGCTTAAAGTTAATCACAAGCATAAATCTCTGTAGTATCAAGGCTGCAGAGGAAACTAAGAGAAGAGACTGAAGAGGCTATGGTCAAGAGCTCACTGAGACTTAAACATACCATTTGAGAAAATGAGTCCATTTGTTTCAGAGGCACCCTGAACATTGGCATAAAGTAATTCCATAATGGATCCATTTAACTAGTCCTATAGCTGAAATATCCTTAACAAATATTTCCTATAATAGCACTTAAAGAGGGAGTGCAAGGAGGGAAATTTTAAAACATTGTTGCTGAATTCCAGTTTTGAGGGCTTTCAAAGTACCAAGGTAATTTTTCTCCAAATTTGGCTCAATATTTAACAAATTGAGTGAGATCAGGAAGTAACCTGAGGTCAACATTTTTAACCTGACTTGTTTGTTAAACTGTCGCAGCTCTGCAACAGCAACAAGAACAAGTACATGTTGCATTCAGAGGTAATTCAAACAATCCCTGGAAACTTTATAATAAAGTCACTAACTGGGGAGCAAGACTGAAACAATAGAAACAAGGAAGAAACCTTTCTGTGGGAGATGGGAAAAGCTTGCAGACCTGGGACCTGGAATCAGAAGAAAAGTCAGATTTCAACCTTAGCTGTAGTGATTAACTACCTTAACTTTAGTAATTGTTAATGAGTGTTGAGCATGATCCAGGCCAAATTGGCATTTGTAGAGAAGCAAGATGGTCAGGTTGCATCCAACCAGAAGCAGTCCAGAAAAGGTGGATGTAAACCATGCAGTGTGGAAGCAGCAGTCCTCAAAGAATTTCTCATCCTCGTGGCAACCTGCACAGTGGTTGCTGGATCACTGGTGTTAAAGAGAGGTTTTTGGGTATGGTTGGGCGCCAGCTTTGATGGAAAGCAGCTCTTTGCAGCCCCCCTCTTGTCAGAGCCACCTGCACCTCTGGCCCTCCAGGATGTGAGAGCGAACATTGTCGCTCAGGTCACTGCAACAATCGCTCATTGTGGTTTAGCAGGTAGATGTTAATCGGGCTGTCCACATCACCCAGCCCTTTGCAGATCACCAGCAAGGGCCCTCTAGGCCACCGGTGGCACACGGCCCCATTTCAGAGGCAACGTGCTATAATAATGTATCCCTAACCATGCTTTATACCAATAAGTAGGCTATAACCCTGTCAAGGTGTGCTGGTGACTCTATAAACCATGAGACCTGAATGGTCAATGGTCGAGTGGTTTAAAGCTGTCACCAGAATACTGAGATAGCCTTATAAGCCTTGTGCTGCATGGCTGGGGATACATTATTCACTATAATATATGGTAAGAAATACCTGCACAGGGTCTGAAATGAACTGCTTTAGCCACTAGCCAGCATGGCTAGTGATCAGGGAAATCCGTCAGCATTTTCATGTGCAATGGGAGGCAAAAAGAAACAGACACTGGGGGAGGAGAACTCATTTTCTCTGTGCATAGAAACTGGGTTTGGGGCAGGGGACAGACATGAGCAGAACCAAGCATGGCGAAGCCGCTCACCTGCACTTTCTGCCATAGGGGAGCACCCAGGGCTGGTGGCCTTCAGAGCCGTATGGCTCCACATGCCTTCACAGCCCTTCTTCTGTTTTGTGGAGAACCCAGGAGTACGAGGGCTGTCTGTTCAGTGCTGCTCAGGGAAAGCAAGTGGGAACCTGGTGTGAGGCCCAGCCTGAAGGCAGGAGTGCGTGGGCAGTGGCCACAGATGTTGCAAGAAGGACCATGGTCTAGTCACTTGCCAGGAGCCTCTGCTTTCTGTCCTGCCTCAATACAGTACCACAAGCATTACAGGGAAAGGTCTAACCAGAGGCAGCTACATCGATGGGGAGAGAGAGGTGGGTTGCCCCATCCATGCCAAGCATGTCTTGGGTAGCCCCAAGAGGCAGGGGATGGACGTATCTGTACATTTATGTACGTGCAGGCAGATGGTCCCATGGCCAGGACCTGGGGCTCTGAGAGGATATCCAGCAATTTTACACCTTCATCCCTCCAGCCATGGCCAGGCTTGGTGTACATGTGTGTGACTGCAGGGGTGAGGTAGGAGAAGGCAGGGGTAGGTCTGGGTGAAATGGGGTGAAGGGATGGCCTGAATCAAATGGCCAGCATATGAAGAGAGCAATGAGGGCTTTTAAGGGGTTCTGGAGGGGTTTACAGCTAAACCTCTGTCACCAACGACCTTAGCAAATAAAAGATTCCCCCATCCTGAGAGCCTATCCTGCTCCAACTACAGGAGACAAAATCCCTGACAGCATGCCTGTGTGAGTACCCTTTGGCGGCAGGGGGCGAGGGGGGAGAAACAAGGAGGCATTGGGGGATTTCATTAGGAGATGGGAGGGGAAGGAGGAAATCCCTCCTCCTGAACAATACATGGAGCTAAAATTGCCTGAAGGGCTTGGCTGGCTGGCTTTATTTATTGCCTATGCATATATACATATATATATACGTATGGTTATATACGTATTCTTCTCCCCCAGGCTTTATTGGTCTTTCTCAGGAAAGGACCCAGGGCATCCTTTCCCACTGCAGCAGCTGGGAGACAATAGTGCCGCCCGGGAAGCAGGGAAGAGCCCAGCGCTTCCTGGGATCAGTAGCTGGGAGACAGGGGTCTGGGCGGAGGAATCCGGGGGCGCCGAGCACAGGGCTGGCCGCCCCCTCGGCTCACTTGTTATGTTAAGAACCCGTCGGCGGAGAAGAGGCTGTGGGGCGCAGGGAGGAGAGAGGGACAGGCTCTGAATGCGGCCGCCCTGGCATCCTTCTGTTCTCCATATGGGTACATTGTCTGTCCCCCTCCCTCCGCACTGCCTCTCCTCTCCCTACTGTGCTCACGTCAAATGTTGGTTTCCCTTTTTATTAAAACCCTCGGAGCGGACAGCGGGGTGACAGGCACCAGGAATTTGTGAAGGATGGAAGAGGAGGAGAAACAAGGTCGTGTTTGTTGAGCGGAAGCTGTGTCCATTTGTCCCCCTCCCCAGCGTCCCTCACGGCTCCCCATCTGGGTTGGACTGTGCCTGGGGACGAGCAGGGTTGGAAGCTGGGGCTCACAAGGCAGCAGGAGACACAGCGCTGGAGAGGACACTTCCCCAGGGAAGTCTGCCTTATCCCACTCACCCCATCCCAAACCCACAGCCCCCTGTCACACCCTTGTCCCTGGTGGAGTGAGGTACTGCTTCCTACCATCCCCCACCACAGACCAAAACCCTCATCAAATAAAGGTTTCCCCCGTAACATCCATTTGCCCCATCCTGCCAGTATGAGCAGGTCAGTGGGCTCTCAGGACCAGGGAGGGACTCTGTGTCTCCCTCTGTCCAGCTCTGGGCAGGCTCCATAGTTGCTAGGTCGTCAACATATTTTAAATCCCAGTGTCTTCTAAAACCTGCACTTAAGACCTCACTTCAAGACAATGCTTTTCTGTCCTACCTGATTTCTTTTTCAGCAAATATTGTTTTAAAGAGTTACTGTGCCCCAGAAAATACTTCTTGTTATCACCCACCCAAAAGTAGTACAAAATACATTAGAAAGTCTCTTCTCTAATGGTTTTTTATATTTGATGTCAGTTAAGATAAAACTAATGGTGTCAAGCAATATAAGGAAAGGGAAGATTAAACAAAATCTATCCTCTGCAAAAACAAAGTAATCAATATAACATTATCCTGCTGTAGTGTCTTTCAACTTGCTTTGATTTGTGGATCCCTAGAAAATCTCTCAAGAAGGCTCAGCAACCCTCTAGAAAATTCACAAGCCCTAACCACTGGAGAGCATTGGTGAAATTGCTTTTTTCACTCTCCTTGCGAGGAGTCCATGTTCTACCAGGAATCTGCACACCACAGCTTGAAAAATACCATTCTATAGGATACCAGTTCAAATGTAACTAAGACTGACTAAATAAGGACCAACTAAATATAATACTATTCTTATTGTAATAGTCTCAGATCCATCTTACGTGGAGAATCCATTTTGCCATCTCTGGGAAGCACACACAGGAGCTTCATTACTCTGGTCCCATCTTGCAGGCTTATCTGCTGCTGCTAATATCTAGTTCCTCTGTTCACCACATAAGAAAAAAGCAAGTGATTATAGACAGCTGGAAGATTTCTGAACATATTTTTCTCTTGCACTAAAAAAAAGGATTTTGATGTTAAAGGTACTCTCCCCTCTCCCTCAACAACCATAAAAACAAATTAATGATCAAACCCATTATTCACTTTTATTTTCTATTTTTGAGGCTGCTTTGTGTTGTCTGTTTCATTTTGCATCCCTGGCTGAAGTTAAACATTTCTGGACAGGGGAACATCACCTGTTTTTAACTCACCTAGTACAAGAAAAATAGGAAAACAGGAATAAAAATGGCTTGATATTTAGGTTACAAAATATTTTAGTTCTGTAGGCCATATGCTGATACTGTCAACATAACACTCACGAGACCTTGAAAAATTCAAGGTAGAAGTTTAAATAACTAAACAACTACGAAACTTCTTCAGAATTTCCTTTTCATGAAAAAAATGGAAATACAGCAGTAGCTATGCTTGAAACTAGGGCAGACAGCATTCAGAAAGATTGCAAAAAATGTCAAAACAGAAAAGCTGGGTTTTTTCCAACTTGTTCTACAGATCTTTAGAGATGCTGCTCCATGAAATAACGAGTGGTTCATTCACCAACCCATCAGCTTGGGAAATATATGCAACACAAATTCATTTGTTTCCAGCTAATTGCACTTTCATTTCCTCCTCCCATCGTTGCGAGGCTGTGCAGGCTGGGGCTCGAAGCGGTGCTTCCCAGGCTGTGTTTCATGCGCCACCCCCAGTACCCAATCCCCACCACAGTGGTACCCAGCCCAGCTAGGAGGCAAGGCTGCCTTCTTTGCTTGTGATGTTCTGGGAAAAAAATATTTGGAACCCGCAGTTTTAGAGCAGGAAGGGACTGACAATCAGTCCTCTTATGTTTTATTTCTGGCTCCTGTCATTGGCACGCTGTACAGCTGTAGTCAAACAAATGAACTTCTCTACATCTTAGTTACCCTTTCTGTAAAATGAAGGTAATAATATTTATCCAGCTGGGATGCTGCAAGGAGTAATTAATGTGTACAAATCACTGTGAGTTCCTCTAACAAAGTGCAAATTGCATTAGTCCCCACAGAAACTGGTAATAGGTTTGTGTCTTTTCTCACTGAAAGTCTGACCTCAATCCCCTGGGGTAATCTTGAGGAAAAACTCTTCCTACTATTTGTATTACAGCTGCTCATAGGACTTCTCCAATGCCAGAATCCCCATCATGCTCGGGGCTGCACGTTCATACAGTAACATACACCCCCCACTCTGAGACCTGATATGTAACCTGAGGAGGGCTGGGAGAAGGGAACCATTAACCCTATTTCAAAGATAAACAAACAAGGCACAGAGAAAAAGCCTTTTCCTGGTAATAAGTACCAATGTAAGTCTTTTCGGAAGGTTTACCTCACACTGCCTTCCTGACTCAAGCTGAATTTTCACTTTGTTTTGCTGGACATCAATCTTTCTCATTCTGGTGAGTGACAGACCAGACAGATGGCAATGGATGGAGCTCACTTCTTATGGGATGCTCAGAGACAGCAGTGTCAGGGCAAGTCAAGGCTCGCAGAGGGGGGATATTAAGTGGCCTTGGGTAAGATAGGTGGCCACTGGTCCGGTTCTTCATCTCATGCTCTTTTGGAGACCTGGATAGATTTGATGTTCTAATTTCTTAACACTTTCAGGCATCCTTCTGCTATGGGAAAAGAAAGAGCAAGAGAATCCAAGAAAGACTGGTTAAACTGGTTTTGTAAATCTTGGTGTGTAAATACATGGGGAAATGTGGATCTCCAACAGCTCTTCTAGCATTTGTCATGTTCCTTTTTTTGGCTGATGTAACTCTTAAATTCTTGTTGCTGCATCCATAACTTGAAGAGAGCAGTAAGTTGTTTCACTACTGGTGTATTGGAATTTTTCATTTTCAGACTGAGGAAGTCACAGAATCAAAGAGTAGGTGAGGCTGGAAGGGACACAGTGGGCCATCTGATCCAACCTCCCTACTCCAGAAGGTTCATCCTAAAGCACATGGCACATGGTTGTTTCCAGACAGTTCTTGAATACCTCTAGTGAGGGAGACTCCACACCCTCTCTGGACAGCCTGTTCCAGTGTCTAGTCACCAGCACAGTAAAGAAATTCCTCCTTATATTCAAGTGGAACTTTCTGTGCATAAGTTTCTGCCCAGTGCTGCTTGTCCTATTGCTTGGCACCACTGGGAAGAGCCTGGATTCATCCTCTCAACATGCTCCCTTCAGATACTTACATAAGGTAGACGATATCCACTGCTCTCCTCTCATTCATCCAGGTAGTTGTTTCAGTGTAGAAGGCAATCAGGCTGGTCAAGCATGATTTACCTTTAGTGAATCCATGCTGACTACTCCTAATCACCTTCTTGTCATCCATGTGGATAGAGCTGGCCTCCAGAATGAAGTACTCTAACATCTTCCCAGGGACTGAGCTGAGGCTGATTGGCTGGTAGTTCCCTGAGTCCTTCTTCTTGCCCTTTTTGAAGACTGGGGTGACATTTGCCTTCTTCCAGTCCTCAGGCACCTCTCCTGATCACCGTGGCCTTTCTAAGATGATCAGAGCAGCATCACTGTGGTGTTTGCCAGCTCTTTGAGCACTTGTGGATGCATCTCATCAGGGCCCATGGACTCATGGATGGTCCAAAACTTGATTCCATTTTCCCCCTGACATTAGAAATCAGTTTAAATTGTGTCAGTGACAATATTGGCCTGATGATCCCACTCAAATTCTGTGCTTAGACATAAAATAGCATTCTGGGGAAAGCTGCATGTTTCACAGGCACTGTTGATGTTTCATGGAGGGGACCAGAATCCATGATCAGCTTCCTGGCCTGCTGGCGCTCAAGTGCATTGCTACTAAACCCCTTCTAATGCCAGTACCCAGATGGATCAACAGACTTTTTCAGTGAAGATACCACCACTGTTACTTCCCCCGCTCTCTGAAAGATCCACAGGCACTTGTGGTATGGAAGTCCAACCAGCAAGGGGAGCCCCTAATTCCCAGAGGCTACTCCCACTGGTTTTAGCACCAGGAGGCAAGATAAGGAGGTATGGCCCGTGTCATCTCACCACCAGTGGGATGAAGTGAAGGATAAAACTTGGCATGGTCAAACACCTGGGGGGATAAATACAGGATTAAAGGCTCTGGTGATGCAGGTAATTCCAATTTCATGGAATTTAGAGGGTTGTGTTGCTGTGCACCAGTAGAAGACCTCAACCTCTATGGCCATTAAGCCATAGACTCCTTTAGTGGCCAAGCAAACACAAGTTGGAAAGGAGCCACTTAGAAAAAGGGCACCTTTCCTTGGGAGATCCTTCCAGAGCAGCCAGCAGAAGCTGAGAAGCTCTTCCCTTCCTCCCCTTTCTTCACCTACCTGCTAAGTGCCCACATTGCACACTTCTCCAAGCTGGGGTCCCTTCTCCACTGGTCAACCTCCGGCCAGAGAGCTGGGAACTATACTGTTTATAGGCGGCATCCAACGATGCCTTTTTGAACACTGCATGTGCAAGGATGGGAGGAGGAGGGGAGGGGAGTGGGGGAAGAGGAGAGGTACAGACACAGCACTCCTTGGCAGTGATTTATAGACTGGGTCAGGCACAAATTGACTCGTATGCAAGAAATGTAAATGGAATCGAGACTTTTGATGGAGAAGCTCATTTTCAGACTTAAACGCTTTAGATTAAACACACTCACACACAAATGCTGGCGGGGAGGGTGTTTTATATAATTTACATTACAAATCAATTCATTATCCACAGAGGCAGGTTGCACTGATTTTCAAGGATCGGAGATTTGATGAAGAGGATTCATTTCAAGAAATAAACCTTTTAAATTAACCGCAAGATGAGGGAAATTTCTTTATTTAAAAAATGCGCCAGCCCCTTCTTTGTTTCTTTTATTATTATTAATATTATTTTCCATCTGGCTCTGGGTCATTAAGGAGGGTCCAGAAGTCACAGATTGCCTTTCTGAGGGAGGAGAGCCGAGAACTTCGAATGTCACACATTTTGTCTGGCTCCAAACCTTTCATTTATTGCAACACAATTTCTTACCTGCGGTTGGCTCCGCACACCACTGTGTGCTGTGCGCCAGGACTGATTTAGCAGGGAATGTCCTCTCCACCTTGAACCTGAGAGGAGAAAAATCTCTTGAAAGTGGATGTGGGAGAATCATGAAAGACAGACTTTCAGCTGCCTCAGAAGGGAAATGCCCCTTAATCTCTGGGTGAAGTCCCCTATAGCTTTAGCAGGGTGTGGGATTCTGGAAAACCCAGCTATAACAAAGGCAGATGGCTTTGTAAGGGAACATTTGAGAAATAAGGGTAAAGAAATGGAACAAAAGGAAACTCTAGAACCAAGTCCTCACATCCCATCCTGCCCTAGCAGTGCGCAGATCACAGTGGGCAACAGCCACACGGGAGGCAAAGCAGGAGTGAAGATGACTGAAGGATGAGTAACGCATTACTCTATTCTTCCTTGGCAAGGCTACAACCTTGTACCACCTTTGAGGAAGACTCTTTTTCACTTCCTAAACTACTTAATTTGTTCCCCTCTAGTCATTCCTGGCTACAGCTCTCTCCAAACTCCCAACAACGGCTCCTATAACCTGGCTGCAAACACAGCCTCCTAATTCCCCAGCATTCTGCCTGGAAGAGAGAGGCAAAGCAAGAGTGCTGGATGGAACACAAGCATGGCCTGTCTTTCCTGACAATTTTTTTTTAAAGATACTTTCATATAAAAAACCAAATGGTTGGGCATCTTTCCTGTTTGAACCAGAATCAATCCTCTAGAAAGACAACTGCTCACCTGACTGTAGACAACCACCTCAGTTGTGTGTGATGGACCCGGGCCAGAGGTTTGTAACAGGTGATGGCTGGGAATGGGCAGCTTTTGGGTCCTGGAGGTACCCGCATCCCTCAGGGTTCCAGGAAGCCTTCCAAGGCACTAGTGTGGGGCCTTCCTGAAGCCATTCTCCTCATGGGAGGATCCTGGCCACTGTGAGACTGCGTGGCTGGCACACCAGTGTCCCGGCAGGGGAAGAGCAGTGCTGGCCCAACCTGAGAGTCCCAGCGCAGGGCTGGGGGAAGGCGGCAGTACCTGGGCTGAAGGGGAGCCGAAACACTGGGGTTAACAACCCTGATCTTGGGAAAAAAAAGGCACGAGATCTTTAATGACCACAAATGGCTAAGACTTTTGCTTTATATCTCTTCCAAAAAGCAATTATGCACATTTTAGCTGGGGAGCTTTTATTCTCATGCAGATGGGGTAGACAGCACAGTGTCCTCTCCCAAGCACATCCAGACCTGGTCAGTATAAGTGCACAGAACAGCATGAGACATGTTTGACCTTCACAACTTTCCTTTACAGACCAGCAAGCTAAAACCCTGAAGGAATTTTCCTGAGTGAGTTTGTGCAAAGCAACATTCACCACCTCATTCAATATTTGCCTGCAAAAAAAATGCCAATTATTAAGAGACAGTCCTGGCTGGGCATCAATAGGCAGCCAGGTGTGAGAAGTTGAAGAGAAATACATCTCATTAATGTGGAATTGTTTTTAGGTTAATAATCTTGCGTTAATTTTCCTTTAAAATATTGTCTTTGACCGTTAAACGCTCGCACTGTTATAAAAAGAACGTAATAAATGATCTTGAAGCAAATTCTCCTGCCAAATGTCATAATTTATTTGCATAATTAGCTCTTAATTTTAATTCAATATGCAAATCCACGCTTCCTTTAAATTGCAGCAGCCTGTTTCCCAGCCCTGGCTGCCATGAATTTATTGTGAGGCGGCTGTTTGAAAAGGCAGCTTCACTGCCTTCTGGGGATGGCTGCCTGGGGGAGGGGGTGCCCACCGCCAATTCCAGTCACTTTTTGTTTGGGTTTTGTTTTGGTTCGCTTCTTATTAAGTTGGACCCCAGCCTGCTTCAATCCCTGAGCGTCCCCATTTTCCTCCCAACAAGTCCTGTTTCCCTTTGTCTTCCTTCTGCATTCTCTCTTTTTTATTTCTTTTCTTCTTTGGAGAAGACAATGTTGATCCTCCATGTTCCCATCCCCTTGCACCTCCATGAAAGTCTCTGGCTCAAGGCAGCCTGGCAGCTGCTCTGCTCTCCTCCCCTCTTCAGCTCTTTTTCCCCAGCCCTTCCTTGCTGCCAACAGCCCCTTGCTCAATGCCTTTTTCCAGTGCCCTCCTCCTCGAGGAGGAAGGTGAGGGCGAAAGGCTTGGCTTCCCCATGTGGTTTTATCCTCAGGTCCCCATCCATGGCCAGAGCAGCTGCAGATCACCAGAATCCCACCTCACCTCCATGGCACACTGGACTGAGCGATTCATAACCACTGGGCTCATGGCAGGGGACCCGCAGTAGGGCGGCCGTGGCTGTTCCCCTACAGAGTCATGCACTGGCTGCAGAGCCAGAGCCAGAGCAGGGACACTCCCTGCCTTACATCCTCCCCATCCCACCATCCCTCTGTGATTACTCTGAGCCTCTGCATCTGAGCGGGGAGTGGGAGCACAGGCAGCTCAGGCATCAGGCCACACCCAGGCACAGGGCACAGCTCTTGCCCACTGCCCTGGGATATGTGGCCATCTGGGACCAGGCAGAACTCCTCTGCTACAAGGAAAATATCCAAATAAAACAGCTTAGAGGTTTCTGCTCCTTCCCTCTCTTCCCAGTCCAAAACTGAAACAGGATTTTAGCAACCACCAAGTCCCTCCAGGTAAAGAGAGAGACCTGGGGACAGGTGACTTTGAGAGGAAGGCAGAGAGGTGTTGGAGTGATAAATGCCGCTCCCCTCTGTCCTCCTCCCCAGCTGCTGCAGGCTGTGTAACCACACTTGGGGTGATGAGGAGCATGGGCACTGCTCCTGGCAGCTCTCTCAGGAAGGCATGGAGCCATGGGAGCCAAACCTCCAGATGTTTTTAGGCACCTTGCCTCCTTGACAAAGGCTGATCAGTGAGGGCTGAGGGTGCTGTATGCTTCAAGTCCCTCTGGCTTCACGTCAGGATTTAACCCTGGGCATAGAGAGCAAGAAGGACATCCAGAGACTCCTGCCCTTGCATTTCACAGCACCGGGAGAAGGCTGGGAGAGATGGGTGATAGAGTAATGTGACCAGAGTTTAGCACACAGGTTAAGGAATTAAATAAAAGGGACAAATTAGCCTAGACAACAGAAGATCTTTTTCACTGTGGAAGGACTTGGGGGAGAGGGAGATAATGAAATGTTGCTTCATCAAAGCAGAGGCAGTTTGCAAGCTGCTCTCCCTTGTAACTCTATCGTGTTCACCTCCCAGGACGGACTGCAAGGGCCGGCAGCCCTGCAGTGGTATCGGGTGCCCTCCCTCCCCTGGGAGCATGGGAGGGGATGCTGGAGCCTTCGCAGAGGGAGGGGCTGGCGGGGCGGAGGGTTTGTTTTGGGGGCTGTAGGAAGGAGAGGGTGTTGGTGTCTCATTACAGGCCTTAGATCTCTGGAGGGGAAAAGAAAACGGAAAAAAAAAAACCCCTCAAACTCAAACCACAGGCCTTTGTTAGAAATGCTGTCCGGGAAGGAAGGAAGAAGACAGGAACAGCTCAAATTCAGTCCTTCGATAATTAAAGCTCGCAAAAGAATAAAAGGGGAGGGCAAAAAAATAAATAAAAAGGTCCTTCCCTCCTCCCACCTGCTCCCAACACAGGGCTGCTGTGACTTCCCCGGGGAACAAAGAGATGTGGTGAGAATGGGCTTTTGCTTGATCCTGCAGTGTCTGGGAGGGAGCAGCGGGACAAACGTGTGGCCCTGCAGATGGGAGCCCCTCATCAAAGCTGGGGAAAAATAGGGGGGAAATGTGTTTTTCTGTTTCACTGATCATCAGAGCAGGACTAGGATTTCTTGATCCAAGGAAAATTTGGAAACTGAAGACAAAAACATTTCCATTCCAAAACTGAGCAGAAAGAAGTCAAACCTTTGTGGTTTTTCTGCTAAGCAAAAGAAGAAGAAAATTCAGCCACTCGGCAACCCACAGACCCCTACTGCCTTGGTTTGGCTGATCAGAGCATCTTAACAAATGCATGTAAACCCAGCACAATTTGGGATTTTTTTCTGCAACACAGGAGGGGTCTGGGTGTGTGTGGGGTGGCTCCCAGGAGCTCTGTGGGGGCAGGCAAAAGGGATTGGTGCATGACATGTAAAAGTCTTCCCGTTGCCTTCAGCCAAGGATACCCCTTTCTCCTGCACCCACCTGCTGCGTGTCTTGGGACCTCATGTATGTCCCTAGGTTTAGTAACGCCTTTGTGTCCAAGGATTTGAGTTTTTTCACTCCCTCTACTGCCTCTATTACTTCTTACAGCTTCAGACCTCAAATAACGGTGTTTCTCAAGTGGACTCTGCTATTTTCCAGGTAAAGATGATGCTGCTGAAGCCTGGGCTGCAAACAAGCACACAGAAGTTAAGGCAGAAAGGTGTAACTTCCAGTTTCCCCCGTGGCATTGAGCAATGCATATCAGTCACTCTTCTGTGCCTCACTTTCTTCACCTAATAACTGGGGACAATATGCTCTTGGGGTCTGGGCAGTCTCATGTAGGAACCAGCTCCTTGCTGACAGGCACTAACAATGTGAAGAGTACTCTTGCCAGTTGTGTGCTTCACCAGATGCCAGGGCAGCACAGATGCTGCTCTGTCATACGGCACCACAGCTCTGTGGCTTTCTGATTCCCTCTCCATTCCCAGGCACAGCTCTGAAATCCCAGCTTTTGCACCTCAAATCCGAAGAGACCAGAACCTTCACACTGTGTGTTGGACATCACAGAGATGGGACACATGGCCAAATCCAGGTGGCTGGGAGCAACTACGATCCAAGCGTGGGGCTACTGGCACAGCTAGCATTACTCTGCACTCCTGTCTGCTAGAATGGAGCTTTTTCAAGATAAAGATAAATAAAAACCCCTTAAGAGCGCAAGAAATAGAAAATAAAAGTGATACAATGAGACCATTTTAAAACAGCTGATATCATGACTCCTGGAGACTGGTTTTGCAAGGCCAGCATTGCCAGTTTTGCATTGCTGCTGTGGGGTGACACTAGCTGACTGCTGCACTGGACTAGGGAGAGATCAGAGCCTGCTTTCTGCCCCTGGCAGAGCCCTGCTGGGTGATTTGGGGCTCATGTCTCCAAGGGCTTCCTTTGACCTGCTTGGCTTATCTAAATCAGAGCTGTTGGGTGGAGATGATCTCTCACTTGCCTGGGATGGGCTGCAGTGGGATCTATGTGTCATCTGGCACCTTGAGGCTCTTTGGGAGCACAGCAATGGGCAGGATTCCCAAAGCTGATGGAGCTGTGTGCTTTGGTTGTGCTCCCTAAACAAGCAGCCATATTATGCTCTCAAACTGTGTACCCACTCGTAGGGACCCACTCCTAGGGACCAGGAATATTTGCATCCTTTAAGGCTAAAGGAGGAAACAATGCCCCAAATCTCTCTCCCCATCCTGCCTGATCCCCACAGGCCAGCCTGGTGCTTCCCTGGTGCTCAGTGCCCTCCGAGTCTTCACACTAAGAGGGCTCAGGACACAAGGCCAGTCAAGCAGTTGGATTGCCTTAGCACGCCTTACTGCTCTATAACACCTGCCATTCTCCATGGTTGAGTCTGTTTGCGATGCTAGCCATATTCAGGGGTTATACTGCTGCACTTTTCATTGTCCATGCTGCCCTTCTGCTAAATGCTGCCTTCTGTCTTGCTTAGTTAATGGTTAAACTGGTTGCCACATCAAGCCGAGGCTGGCCCTTTGGCTACCTCCCTGGCTGGCCTCGAAGGAGGGGGCTGGCAGGACTCCCCATAGCCACCCCAGCTCCCCAGGAGCGTTCCACACAACGCCTGTGGAAGTGTACAAAGTGTCAACCTCAGCGTAGTTTTTAACCTGGAGTGATAGCTTTACTGATTTGCCACTTTACTACTCTTGTTAATGAATTTTTAATCTTCTTAATGACATTAAACACGGAAAGTAATTAAGGAAAACAAGTTTGAAACTGCTGACTTAAACCCTTTATTCAGAACTATTTAATGTAGAATTAATTTGATTTTGCCCATTATTCAAATGAACACATTACCTTCCTGTGCATTGGCCTCTTTTCTTTTTTTTCCCCCTCTATGCGTGTGTGTGTGTGTTTTGTTTTATTAAATTTATCTTATAATGCTTTGTCCTCTTTGCTTAGAGGTAACCAGAAAGTTCCTCCCTCCCAATGACAGCAAGGGTCAGCCTTTGGTATCTCTCAGGGGTCTTGTAAAGTCTCCTTGCATCAGGAGTTCAGCTGTGTTTGGGAATGGAGGTAGCACGCCTGAAATACCAGGTCGCTACCACCTGCTCGATTAGGAGAGAAACGAGCTTTGCCTCTCCGTGAGACCTGCTGGACTGCATCCTCAGCACAGGACGGCACGGCTACTGCAGGGAGGAGGCCACGCTGGTTTACACCAGACCGCCCGGCCCCTGCAAAGGAGAGTCTGATGCGAACACCTGGGGAAAAGTAGATGCTCAACTTGGTCTTAAAGTGAAAGAGAGGGGTCTTCTCTTCACTGGCATCATAAGCTAGACCCTTTCTTTCCACCTTTCTTAGGTATTTTTGCCTCTGACCCACGAGTACAAAGACAGCAGACGTTTATGTGGCATTGCCCCCCAAGCTGACCTTTCCTTTCTCCAACCCAGCTATAAACCCTGCTACCACTTGGAGCCCAAGCATCTGGCCTTGTGGACCTGTTTCCATTCAGACAAGGGTTCAATGCTATGAATCAGTGACATTCCTACTGTGATTTTGATAACTTTACTGCACACTATGTCTCAAATCCTGTTACTCCAAAATGCTGGGAAACTTTCAACAGTCGGTAAGTTTTCAGCTGCCAGAGGTCTTCATCTCTGCCCCGCCAGCAGCTTCGGTTCTTGAGAAGCTCTACTTGCACTTTGTGACGTTATTACAACCCTTAGGTTCTTCATCTGATTTTCTGCCTCACCCCCTGTATTTGGGAGCAGTGGAACCCCTACAAGTACCCTGGATTCAACCTCCAGTCAGTTCAAAATCCAGCTCTGCCCCAGGCAGATGCAGTGTTGATTTGATGGCAGGAGCAGACTAGATTCCACTGCCAATTGGGCTGAAAAGGGCAACTGGTCCTTGTATCCAGAGGTCCCTCATCCTCTTTACTATCAAGCATCCACTTCTGTCATTCCAATGCACTGTATAAATAAGCTGTTTTCTCTGCAGCCACCTGCCTGGCAGAGTAGGTAATGTCAGTGGAGCCGCACAGGCTAGTCTGCTTCTGAAACAATGAGAGTTGTCCAAATATTTGTGTGCACAGGAAGGATTACTGGATGACAGAGCCAATTTGGGGCCATAAATCCAGCAGATGTGGTGAGAGTCTCAGCCACAAAGAAGTGCAGAAAAAGCACACATCTGAATCTCTTTCTCAGACCTGAATTGGGGAATGCCAAGGTTTTGTACAAAAAACTTCCCTTACCTTTCCCTGAGCAGAAAAAATCCTTACTGAGCATTGCAGGGGGGGGGAAATACTCAATAAAGCTGCATAGAGCACCCAGGTGCTCCCTTCCTCATGGATCTGTATGACACAGTGACTACAGGAGAGCAAGCCCTGAATCTAAAGCTCAATATTCTGTTGGAGCGATGGCTTCGTTTTGTGGGTCACTGGTGAGCAGCCAGGTCCTTCGCAACTTTTGCTTCTCTTTGCAAAGACACCGATTCAGTGTGCACTGGAAGTAATGACATCCTTTCCCTTGGCTCCAGTACATAACTGGATCATTCCTCAAGCTGGAATATTAAACATGCCGGCAGATTGTCATTAAAACCCTCTTTACTTTATTATGTGTTTTTGCTTCAACAGCCAAAACTGCAGGAAAGAAAGAGAGCAAACAATTTCCCCGCATGCTGGCTGGAAGACAGTCCATGAGCACTGAGCTGACTTTAGCAGGACCTTTTCCCGTCAGATGAAACAACGCTGTAGAGCACCACGTGGGATGGGAGCATTGTTTCAGACTGGAAATGGTCCCACCATGGTACCTGACCTCCTCATAGTCAAGACCGTGCTTTAATGTGACAACAGATGTCATAATCCCTTTGGGCTTTTTGCAGGCAGCAAACTGAGGCACTGGATAAATGAAATGACACGAAAAAAAATCAGCTGGAGAGCAGAAGAGAGCTCAGGTCCCCAGAGTAGCTGGTGACTGATCTCTCACCTTCAGTCTCTAGTGCTTTTTTACTGATACCCGCATGTCACAGAACAGACTCAGCATGTCAGAGCTGGATCCTGGAGCATCACAGTGGTCTTCATGCCCTGCTCAGCACAGACTTGGCAAAGTTGCTGAGGAATGAACACCCAATTCTCCCCACCTATGGCCTTTATGACTTTAAGCATTGCATTAATAAGCAAATTATTTTCCTGTCATATTTGGCATCCAGCTGCTAACCAGCACTTGCCATGCTAGATTATGTGCCAGGTCCTTGGGCGATGGGTCGATCCCCTCTCTATGCCTTCAACATCATGTCTGCTGTTTGCTCTGATTCTTCCATGTCTTGCACACTTCCTCTCTTCCTGATAGCAGGATGGCAGAAATGTGAGGACAGGCATGCAACACATTGTCACTGTAATGCAAATTGCTCCTCTACATTTAGCAGAAAAGCAGTAGAAAGAGAGGGCCACAGACCTCCTCCCAACCTCAGTGGGCCACCCAGACTGGCTGCCTTTGAGCAAACTGGCCTATTCCCACCACCAAAAGGGGTTCTCAGTATCAGCTGATGGCAGGAACTGTTGGGGAAGTCAGCACTGGGGGACAAGCCCAGCCATGGGAAGGGGAAGGTTTGAGACGTGAAGAGGGAACAGTGAAGAAGGGGTGAAAAGCAGGAAGGATGGAGAAGAGAAAAGTGAGGGAAAGGAGAGGATTTCAGGTGTCCACATACCCTTCCTGGCACCAGGGGCAGCAGCCTGCTTGCAGGGCTCTGGCCCGTGCTCCATTTCCAATTTGGCTTGTTTGAGAGCATAAACCTCCCTCCAGTCTGGGCGCCAATAAAAGAGGCAGCTCTGCAGAGTCTGCACTCTGCTGTGGCAAGCTGCCGACTTTCATTTCTTTTTACTACTGACTTTGTGTGTCTCTCGCCCCTTTCTCCCATTCTAGAGACTTTATGGACTGAGACACAGCATCCACCTTCCCCAGAGCAGGGGCTGGCTCTGGCCCTGGAATTCCAGGAAATTTCCAAGGTTGCCTCTGGACAGCAGCAGCAGCAAGCATCACTGTTTGCACCACCCAGCCCTGTGCAAACAGAGGGCAGTGCCCCACCAGCGCAGTCATCCTGTGAAGTTCAAATCCCTATCACAGACTGGCATGGGGCTTCTCTATCAGAACGCCTCCTTCTCCTTCCAGAAGGACATCTACACATCCACATTGCCCATCCCAGCTGCAAGGAGGCACCAAGATGCCAGGGCATCTTGTTCAGCCCCGTTCAGATGAAGCCGGACTCCTGTCCCAGGGTGTGCAGCTCCACACAGCCAAGGACAGCTGTGCCCCACTGCTCGATGTCCCGCCACCATCACATAAATCAGCTCCACCTCCATAACTTGTCTGATGTCTGGATGGGCACCACTGCCTCCTCCGACTGCTGTGCAGTCTGGTCCTTGCCTCCATGCCTTAGTGGAGGCACCCACTGCTCACCTCAGTCAGTCACAGGTACATGCTTGGGGAGGAAGGCCCGCGTAAGCATGAGAGAGACTGCTACCTCACACTCTGCTGACTCTGCAAACTGATTAGGCAATTAAAATGTTTCAAAGAGGAGAAGAACAAATGACAAAGAACAAATGAAAGTGAAGCACAGCCAGGAACAAACCTGGCTGGAATATAGTACCTTACACACAACTCATCACAGTAGATCTGCATGCCAAACTGGCGGGCAAAAAGCCAACCGTCCCTCTGAATAGAAGTTTTGGCTAAGAAATGTGGGTTTTCCAAAGAAGGGTGTCCTTTTTTCTAGCACTTTCCACCATTCTTTTCTTTTCATTGAAGGTCCAGTTCCTCCATGTCTCTGAACAAGCACTCATTTTCTCAGAAATGTCCATGGAAGAACCATTTCCCAGACACAGGCTTGTACCTTCATGCTCCAGTCTTGTACCTTTCCTGCCCCAAAGTCCCTCTTGTGTTTTGCTCTGTCCAGCTCAACACATGGAAGCAGGTTCCAGAAAAAAGACCCAAGATACTGAGAAACATGTGATTTGGGTTTACCTTTTACCAAACAACTGGCCTACTGACAACCCTCTTTATCCCCCCATGCTGGTGTTTTTGCTGTCCCAAATGTAGCTGGGCTGTCACAGACAGCTCCAGAGCAGAACAGGAGGCAACAAGATGGGGTTTTTTTCTCATACAAGTTGCAAATTCTGAAGTTAGCATTAAGTAGCTTTGCAAATCTTGGCCTCCAGCACCCCTGCTGGCTGCTCCCTCCTCTGCTCAGCAGCACACACGTGGACATACCATTTCTGACACACGTGTGTCCTGCATATCATGATTGTTGCACATTTCATTATCCCCCATGCACATTTTGTAAGACACGCTCCCACATGTACATGTCCAAATTCCCAGGCTGTTGGGGTTGTTTCAGTCTGATTTTGCCATGCTCGTGGCTGCAGTTCAGGACACACATGTGAAGATGCTCCATGGTGGTTCTGTGTATGAACATACATGAGTTGGCTTTTGTCTGCAATATCATGCATTCCGGCCCCAACCCACACATATCTTATGTCATCTCTATGCCTCTACTGTATATGTATGTGAAAGTATTTTAGGAAATCATAAGCCATACTCTGTAATACCCACTTCACATATAGTTCGTTTGTGCGTAGGGTGGTTCTTTTTATTTTATTTTTTGCTTGGGTACCAGTGAGTACGTGAACAGCAGAAGAGGAGGAAAGATCACACTGGGAAACCAAATATCTTTGTATTTGTATTTGTGTTTCTTCTTCATGAGTCCTTCTTTGCCTCAAGGAGCCACTTATGGGGCTGAAATACTGCAAGATCTGGTCTTCTTGTAGTATTCCTACCATCCAGGGAGTGAAACACCCTGAGCAGAACAGATCTTACATTATTTCAGCTTCACAGAGTGCTCCCTGAGGCACCGGCGAGAAACATAAGCACAGCTACAAAGGCACAGAAAATGCTTGCAACACAGATGCAAGTGCTCAACTCCAAGAGCTCCTTCCTCAGAGGAACAAGTGGCCAGACGCTGTGACCACCATGGCTGGGACATGCTGCAATGCTCGAGTGGGTGTCCTGCAAGAGGTCTGCTTCAAATTTGGGTGACAGAGTGTTGAGCCCAATCCAAACTGCAGGGACAGGACTGTGTGAGTGTTTTCAAGTTCATGGTCCATGACTGGAAGCAATCATTCTTCCAGGGTGCACAGGAGAGCTGGGGACAAGCTCACTGTCATTTACACACTGCTCTTTCAGCATCCCCTGGGTCAAGGAGGGAACTGCGGTTTGGGCTGGAGCCATCACACACACATCAAAACCAGCTCACAGCATCTGTCTGTGCCACCCTCGGGCCCAGAGGGTTTCAACGTGGCTGGTGCACACCTTAGTCGGAGAGTGCCCATCTCTGATACCACACAGCAGAGTCCTGCACTGCCAGCCTGAACCTAGACCTCAGGAAGGCAAATGGGAGCTGTGGATTTGCTGTGATAGGCCTGCTCATAGCTAGGTGATGGAGCTCATGCTTCTTGCCAAGCCAAGGATGAATTCATCTTTTCTCTGTTACATGTCCAAAACACTTCCATGTACCTCCATAAAAACCTTTCAAATACGTTACAGATAGACACTAGCAGAAAAACACTGTCAGCAAACCAACAATACAGACACACATCTCAGAAATCTATGCATTTCAGACAGCAACGCCTGTGCTGGTGGGGCATGAGGGCTGCAGCCTCTCCCCTCCTTCCATCAGCATCATTGATTGCAGTTTGCCAAATGATGTAATTGAGGCCATACACTTGCATGGCAGTTCCCTTCACTGCATGGGTGGCTCTGGACATCAGTGTAGACAAACCTGCTGTGTTCAACCCTTTGTTTTGGAGATGGTTCAGAACTTTGCCTTTTCTACAACAACTAGACACTTTTCGATAGAGATAAATATTTTCCAAGTAACATCTTCTGCCTTGTCATAATGCTGGGGAAAATGTTCCATTGCCTCCTAGAATTGCTGATCTCTAGAAATGGACAGAAAAGTAGAAATTCCAGCCTACAGGAAATTCTGTTATTTCTACATTTATTTTCATCATGAAGTGAAATGAAAAATGAAGTGGACAGAATGGGGCAGAACAGAATGTTAATTCTGAAGGAAATTCAATGCAGAGGCATGAAAATAATGTTAAAGTTTCTGTTTTGATAGCATTGAAAAAACAAAATAGCTTATAAATATAATGAGAAAAGCAAAACCAAATAATCCATTGCACTTTGGGTCAGTTCAAACTTCTGCCAAGAATTCCAGTCAACATTTAACATTTCCAGAAAATGGTTCAATTTGGAGGATTCTGCATTTTCCAGTGGAATACTGGTTCATCAAAATTCTTTTTTGATCAGCTCTCTTGATTATACTGTGCTACTAAAGAGGGATGTTTTCTGCTGTAACCATTTTTTTCTAGCTGCAGGCATGTAATTTACACTTATATTTCAACTGACTAATACCACATTAAGCATCCTCTTCAAACTGGACTTTCATTATCAGAGATTACATAACAACAAAAGAAAGCAGCTATAATGGACAAAAACCTGGAGCGTGTGGCGGGGGAGCCCGTGATGCTGTGCCCTGCGGGAGGCCTGTGCTGTGCAGCCTGGGGGTCCCCGCTCACACCCCCACAACGCTGCAGCACCACCGTGTCACACACCCCATGGCAGAGCAGCCTGTGCCTCGTGAGCTACACACTGGGCTAAGCCTGGAGAGCAAACCACTCTTCCTTGTGTTTGAATCAGCTAGAGTCAAACGGAAAAGCCGTCAAGCTCTGGGCACTCTGGTCTTTCTCTTTTTCCCAAATTATTTTATCTTTCCTTTTTCTTGGTTTTTGCTTTTCTTTCTCTCTTCCTGCTTCAAACTCTCTCCTTCTTCTTTCTTCCCCATGATTATCTCTCTTTTTCCTTAGAGTGTCATGGCAGACTTTACCCTGTCTTCAAGGCTGCATGTTTGCAGTTCTTTGGGCTGAGCGGTTTTGCATCTTCCCCAGCTGACCAGTCATCCCTGCCCCAAAAGTGGGCTTCTTCCTTCCAAGTCCTGGCTTTGGAAATTCCAAATTTCCCCTTCCAGTGGCTCTGGGCTTCAGCACTTCAGGAGGGACGTCATCCTAAACCCTCCCTTCGAGTGACACAGCGGGCAGCACCAGCCAGAAGCTCTCCCCACCCAGACACCCTATTCACACAGCATTTCATCAGAAATAAAAAAGACAAGTTAATCTGTTTGGGCTGAAAATGAAGAAAACAATGGGGGTAAAAAAATGGTTGGGGAAATGATATTTCTCTCCTCCGGCAAAGGGCCATGTTGGGGGTGGGAAGGAGTGGGGGCGGTGGGTAGAGGGAAGGAAGGTTGCTTTATTTTATTGATTTAAAAAAAAAACACACACATATCCCACAGGCGCCAAAAAGCACAGGGCAATGATTAATGTCCCCTCAGAAAAAGAAATTATATAGAATAAATTAAACTACTGTGGCAGCAAATTGAAAAATAAGGATGTAAATGAGGTTTGAATACTTAATATCTGAGAAGGGGAAGCGAGTCCCGGGCACAGAGAGAATGGTGAGAAATTGTCAGCGACCCAAGGGGAGACGGTCCCTTCCCCTGGCCCAGGAGCCCCTCTGCTCTGGGCAGGAGGCCAGCAGCAAGGAGCCAGCCTTGGGAGCAGAGCACGGTGGGCTCACACTTGGAGATGGAGCCAGCCACACTCAAGCCTGGGGTTACTCCACCAGCTGAGCCTTGCACAAGCATTTTTACACCACGCAAAGACCAAAATTGGGCCCAGCTACTTCAGGTAGCCTCATAAGCAACATTTCATGGCACAGGTCATTCAAGGGACAGCTGGGGAGCTGCAGGCACTTGCCTGCATTTGCTGCATGGCATGCAGCCTTTTCCCTGAGCAAGTGTGAATTGACATCTCCAAGTCACCTCCAGGTCAGCAGGGCTGTACACTCCCCTGTGCATTGTGGACAGAGATTTTTTGCTACCCAAATGTACGCATTTAGTCTGTACTAGATGCTCACAGGAGCAGCTGCCTGGTTAAAAGCTGGAGCACGCAGACCTCCTGCTGTGATAAGCCAGCCCAACATCAGGAAAGGTCAGCATGTGCCAGGACTAAAGGAAGGGAAACCACGTGAGGCAAGTGACAGAAAAGCCATGGCACACATACTATCCTCACACTGGCCTTGTTTGTATGGAAAACCCCTGGCCACAGTCCTTATTCCCAGGGCTCCTTCAGCTCAGCTCAGCCAGGGTGTAAGGGGTGACCACATTCAGATTTGGATGCAGGCTGCCATGTGCCATGCAGAGCTGCAACAGCTCTATTAAACCCGCTAGCTGTCAGCTTGCATGTCACCCAGCGTGTGGTGTGGTCCCCCTGGATGACACATTAGCAGGTCTACACAAATCAAACTTTGGCTCCCACCTCTAGCAATGATTCCTTGTGTCACCACTGTGAAGTCACTTCTTTCACTGCCCCTACCCCAGTGGTGGGACAATATGGTGCAGTGAGATCTGGCACTGGAAAGCATTGAGGAGGTTTACATTCATGTATCAGGGCTGTGGAGCTGGTGCTAAGTGCTGGGAGTGACGAAGGATCCTATAGGAAACCTGTCCTGCCATATGCAGCTGGCCCTTGGGCTTGTTTTCCATATTACAGGTGCAGGTGAAAGATCCTGACTGGGGATTAAACATGTTAACATCAAAACAAAACACAAAACACAAAACACAAAAAGCTTGCCTTGAAGCTCATTTCTAGGAGTTCACTAGGCAGCAAGTGTCCAAGGAAAAGGCTGCTGATACCAAAGACAGAGAAGATACATAGTGGGGTTCTGGGGATACCTTACCTACACTAGCATTGAAATCTGGGGATACTGGACCCCCACTGGGATCCTGCTTCAGGCTAAAGGCTGTATTACTGTCCTTCTGCCAAAGATGAGAGAGAAAACCCGGTTACTCACAAAAATGGGAGGGAAGAAAACTGCCACTCTTGTCCCACAGGAACTGACCAAAGGAGGGTGGCTCAGCCCAGGAGCCACTAGTGCAGGAACCCTGCAGAGCCAGGCGCAGCTTCTGCTCCTGGGAGCTTGCTCCTGATTTGGGGTCAGGAGCAGATCTGGCTGCAGGAAGGACTTGTCAAACGGCAGAGGCAGAATGAGAAGGGGGCAGAGCACAGAGGTAGCAGCCCAATAGGGGTGCCTGAGTTTGGGCTGAGGGCTGTAACAGAGCAGAGCGCCTTCACCTGCTGTTTCGGCTTAACCTCAGGCACCGCCATTAGTCTGACCCGATGGGAAATTAATACTCCCCAAATTGCCAGAAAGCTGCTCACTCTGGCTTATTTTCTTTCCATCTGGCTGTGGTGGAGGAGAGCCCGTCCTTAGCTTGCTGCTCAGCTGGCTCTTTCTTTTTTATCTCTTGTCTCTCCATCTCTCATTCAGCCCCCTCTATCTCTGCATCTCCTCTCTGCTTCCCTCTGCCAGTGTGGGTAAGTGTGCGTGTGCGTGTGCATGCGCGTGTGTCCCTCTCGCTTCCCTTCTGTCTTTTTTGTTCATATATATTTAGTATTTATTTACAAGCTTGATTTTTTTCCCTCTGAGTGAAGCCAGGCATGCACAGAAATCCTTAAGATGCTATAAAGCCGCTGAGGTATAAAATGGAAAGTGCTTAGCCTGCCTGTACAGAAATATCTCACTGCGCCGCACTGGAAGCCACCGAAGCCGGGCACTGTAAATCTCATAGAGTTTAGCTTGTTTGTTTACACCATGACGACGATCTAAAGAGAAAAAGAGAGACAGCGAGAGGGAGAAGCTCTCAGTTCCCTCGTCAGGCCACAGCACATATCCCCAAACCACTTACTGGACCTCATGAGCAGGATGCCAGGCTGGCAGTGCCTTCCCTGCCCATCTGCAGAGACAGTTCAACAGTGGCAGGGGGAGAGGTGGCCTCTCTGATGTCGTCCTTCTGAGGACATGGGCAAGGCAGTGTCATTTCCCAAGGCCACTCTATGAGAGACATTATGAGGATGTCCCACTCCCAGGACACAGTGGACTTTCTTTCTTCTTACTTGGTCTTTTTGACTATCCAGCCTTGGGAAGTGGCCTTCTGAGACCACCATGAAAGTCACCAAAGGTCTTCCTAAAGACTTAGAAATGGTCCTTGCTAGAAGCAATGGGCCACAGAAAAGCTGAACTTGGGGGAAATAGGCTCAAATTTGGACTCCTTTATTACCTTGCACAAATCAAGGTCCCTCTTCAAAACCCGTCATGCTCGTGTTCCTGAAGCATTTCCCTACCACTTCCCTTCCTATCCAGCCCATCTCTATGACAGGGCTTAGGTGAGGACCCCATGCACTAACCTCTGGTAGGGATCTGGCCTTGCTCCCACTGCCTCCAGGCTGGTCCAGCCATGATTCTGGGGTACAACAGCATCTCAGCACACACCAGGATGGGCCCCGCCATTTGGTGCTGCCCCCCAGAGTGACCCACTCACTCTTCTCCCAGGTGGCTGCTCTGGCAGAGACTGTCAGAGCCGAGTCAGATCTGCATTCTGCCCCTTCAGATAGGAGCTGCACAGAGCACTGGAGAGCAAACAGCAGGAAACCCCTGCTGTTTCACAGGTCCCCACTCAGATCATGGAGGATGAGTGGCCAAATTTCTTCATGTGCCAGACACAGTGGTCTCCATCTGAGCAAAAGATGGAGCCACAGTAGCATAGATGAGATAAGATTTGAAAAGGAAAGGAGAAGGAAAGGAAGGACAGAACAGCCTAAAACAGAAATTATAAGTGTTATATATAGTACAGTCGCAGAGAGACACTGTGGAAAACATGACAGCCTGCAATGATGGCACTATAAAAACATCTCTTGTTTAAAAAACCACCAGGCTGCTATATACTTGCTCTTACATCACAGGTAGGGAATTTAACCTGCAATGTTGATGTGACCTGACCCAAACCACGTAGGGAGCTTGCCATGGATCTGGGAGTTGAACTCAGGTCTCCTGTGGCCTAGACATCAGATTCTTTCTAACATGAAGATATAAAAGCCTTGGACACAGAATAAAAAATTATCAGAGATTTTCTCAGGTGTCCATGGGCAGAGAGACTAGGAAGGAAGGAAGGAATCCTACCCTCTCCATGAGTATCTGCATTCTGCTGAGGGTGCCAGGTCTTCCAGGCTGCCTCCCAGCCTTCTGCCAGCTTCAGTGCCACAAGGCATATGCATGGAAATTCTTGCTGTGCTGTGAGTCTGCAGAGATGTGCTCTGTCCACATACAGAGGTGGAAGAGAAAGTGGGAGTTCAATGCCTACTTGGCACGTTGGTGGGTTTGCATCTCTTTCCATGAGCATCCATCGGAAAGATAACTTCATCCATCCTCTTCCCAAAAAGCCCTGCAAGCATGAAATCTATAGATAAACAGTCGCAGGTGGTTGTTGACTCAAGCTCTTCTGTACCCTGTTATTCCTAAAAGCTGCTATGCTTCCCAGGCAAGGGGAGGAGAAATTGGAGGAAAGTGTTGAAGTCATCGCTTGGGGTGCCAGCCTGCCACTGAGGCGTGCAAAGAGGGTGCAAGAGTGCTCCCTGCAGGAAGATGACTAGTTCATGGTCTTACGTTGGGCCAGAGCCACAAGATCTTTTTGCTACTGGGTGCCAGAGAACAGGATCTTGAAGTTCCTGCTTGCAAAGTATATTTGCACTGAGGCTTTTTTTGGCAGACAGTAAGGTCATTTTTATAGGACCTACAGAAAGACAATGACTTTGTGTATCCCAATACAACCCCCCTCCTATGGATTCATGCATGTTGGAAAGAACTTTTCACCACTGCAAGAGGAGAAACTGGGTCCTGCCACAAAGATAAAGACCTTACACACAGTAAGGCTGGATTAGCCTTGAAATATCTCCTCCATGATCTTTTGCTGAAATCCTTCTTCTATGTTTGTTTTTCTGCTCCTTCCCAAATGGCTTCCTGGCCTCTTCTTTAAGGGGGCATGCCAGGGCCCAGAGTAGGGGTCTCCACAGCGCTCAGAACAGGCCCCCAGACAGCTGCAGTGAAAGGGATGCTGCAATCCTAAATGCCCTGTGCGCTCTACATATTGTGGAAAAAGCTGTTGCATTCATCAATGTCAGATGCAGAGTTTGAATAAATTTGAATGCACTCAAGCGTGTTCCCTGCAGTTTTTTATAATATCACTTTCCAGTTTGAATATTTCACTTACTTTTTTTCAAATTTCTTTTTATCCACCAGTTTCTCCTCCTTTTCATCCTCGCCTCCCTTCCTCTCCTCCTTCCACTTTTACCCCCCTCTCCAGGTTTTCACATTTGCAACCCAAGCAATTGGACAAGGAAGCCATGCTGCAAGCTTCCTCTCAGCAGTGCCCTGGAAAAGGCAGTCACTTCTCACACTGTACTCATGGCTTCCCAGCTGTTGGCCAGTTTGAACATCTTCCCACAACAGAACAACATCCCATGGGACACTTTGGCTAGAAGAAACAATTAGTTTGCAAGGTATCAGTGCAGGATCTACTTGTGAGGGTCTCACAGGTGATTCTTGGTTGCCCTGGCCCACTGGATCAGCTCTGTGGGGCTCTGGCTGTGGAAAGGGGACAACATGGTCAAACAGTGTCATGAGCCATCAAAAGGCTCCCAGCCATTCCTGTGCCCTGAAGGTCCCAACTAGTCACTGAAAAGCAGCAGATCTGCAACTGATCTCCTGCTGGCGTTGCATGGTGGTGTCCTAAAGTTACCCCAGTGCAAACAAGGTGAACTGAATTAATACTGTCCTTCCTCCTCTTTGCACCAGCCTAGAGTAAACTATCAGCCTCTTTTGTCTCCCACACTTCGGTTTGTCCCCTCTGTAATAGGAACCATTCTTGTGTTCACAGACCACCATGTGATGCAAAGTAAACAAGCCTACCAAAAGGTTACTTATACTCTTGACCAGCCAAAGAAAAGGGGCTGCTATTTATAATCCTGCTTCTGGGCTACATTTCCATGTCTTCTGTACAAGTAGGAGGGGACAAAGAAGAGAAATGTTTTGTACCATTCTGACCAGACAGGCAGCTCCAAGATGGCCAGCCCTGGCCCAGGACTGTGTGTCCTTAGGGCAGGGGGTTGAGGTACTGGGGACGGGGAGGGAGAAAGGGCTGATGGCACCATAGAATGAATGCATTCTGCTGCTTGTATTGAGAATTCACTGCTCTCCCTTTTAGTGAAAACTCTATGATCTTGTGACTAACCACTTTCCCCTTTCACTGTTTTTGATTTATATCCCATTACTTCGCCTGTTTGTGCCTTGCAGACATGAATTTTTTCCCTGACATCTCCTATGCAGCAGCCACGTCAAAACCTTTGATAAAATAATAGTGGTAAGACGCTCGCATGGCTGTTTTTATGTTTCCAGGGATATAGACATCAATTAAAACTCTTCATACGATCTGATCCGTCGTTATTAAAGGCATTAATACTGGCACGCCCCTCAGATTAGGGGCTGCTCACCGGGCGATGGAGGAAAGCAGGGAACACTGTCTGCATGCATCCCCTTTCTGCTCAGCTCCCACAGGAACCTCGCTTGGAGGACAATCTGCACAGGCTGCCGAGGGCACCAGTGGCTGCAGTGAGCTGGCTGGGGGTACTACAGGGCAGAGGCATCCCATGCACCACCAAAGCACAACACTGCCCTCACAACACCTCCCGTAGCACCACACCACCTTGAATGACAAATACAGCTCTGCCACTGACCCCCTCCCAGACTGAAGGTATCTGAGCTGCTTGAATGCATGTGCCGGGGCATGGCCAGAGAGGAGAGCTGAGGTTGCAGCCAAGGGGTGCTTGGTGCTGAGCATTCACTTAAGAAAAGGCAACCCTCAACAATATAGGTAAAATGGGGAGGGAGAGTTGAAGCACTGAGAGAACATGTGATTTTTCCATTTCCTCATCAAAGATGTCCACAAGTTATCAAATACAAGAAACATCTCTTAACCAGGCGGAAACTGAGGCTGCATAGAGCATATTGTTAAATATGCCAATGCTGGTACCTAACTGACATTTTTTCATAGGCTGACCTCTACAGTGCCCATTTCTTCCTTCTGTGTCATCACCCAGCGTTTCACTTGGTGAGGCAAACCAGAAGGTCTGAATTATAGATTCCTGCAGTCCCGTCCAGACCCACGTGTGTTCAGCTTTCCTCATTCAACACAGCCCAAAGCAATTCCTGCTGGAGCTGGAAACATTTGGCGTCCCCATCTAACCTTCTCACTTCCTCCCATGGAGGGAAATCTGGATTTGCAGTGAACGGTTTCGGAGGCAGGACCTTTCCCTCTTCCCTCCAACATCTCCGCTATTCAGAATCTGTGTTCCCTCCTTGTTGACGCTTTATGATACAGCCAAAGACCCCCTCTGCTCACTTTCCACAGTGCTGTTAGAAGACTCTTTAACCACAGCACTCTCTGTGCTAGGACATCTTCCCTCCCTGTGGATTTCCAAATCTTCATTCAGTAAAGCAAGAAGATGTCGGAAATCCTGCTTAGTGCATGGTGGCCTACAGGCTACTGCTCCTTATGCTGTATTTACATTATTTAACTTTTTTAAATCGCTTTCTCTTTTTATCATCACTTCCTTTCCATCCTTGCCCTTCAGGAAGAGAAAACTGGTCCTTCTGCTTTGTCATCTCCTGTACGAAAAGACAGTCAATGCTCAGGTCACGGCCACAGAATAGCTCCTGGTCTCTCCCACTCGCACCAGTTACCTTCCTTCTGCCTTCCAGAGGGCAAGGCAAAAGTGGTCAAGAGATCAGGAAGAAAGGTGGGGACAATATCTTGGGAGACAACCTCCAACAGCTGTGACAATCCCTCCACACAGGTGCCAAAGCTCCGAGATACACCAGGGCTCAGCAACACTGGGGACTCTGGGATGGGATGGCTTTTCTTTCACCCTGTCCAGGCATGGGAGGCTACCAATGCACCAGGCACTTCCTTGATGGTTCACCAAGCAGGATAAAGATGGGAAAAACTGCCTGTAGTATTGCCTCCACCAGTTTTGCCCTGGGATGGGAAAGATGTCGTGGGAGGAAAAGCTCCCCTCTCTCATCCAAGGGACATTGAGGCAATTGCTTACTTGCCAGGCACCTTGGCACATCCCATTACAGTGAGCCCCTGCCCTACCAGTTTGTGCTCTGGGCCTGCAGTTGAGAAGAAATGAAAATCACCCCCCAACATAAGAGATGGGGGGCAGCAGGGGAGCAAGGTGTGTGTGCATCCTCCATTTTGGTGTCTCTTTTTAAGCACTGGCTTTCCATTGCCCCAGGGGAGCTGAGGGGAAGCGTGTGTCTCTCAGGCACACAGCAGCCCTGACTGGGTAACGGTGCAGAACGTAAAGTGTTGTCTATTAGGTAGGAGACTGGTTAATACAAAGAGTTGTTGGTAATAACAATGTCCTTTCAGCAGTGACAGAGACAAAGTACCTGCATGTGGCGTGTACCACTGCGTGCAGCGACTGATGGTCACAGGGAAGCTTTGGAGATCATTTGAATTTCACATCCAGGGAGAGTCGGCCTATCATTAAAAAACCCTAATTTCAGTGTCAGGTGGAGTTCCAGGTAATCGATCATGGTGTCAGCTGGCACAGGCTCTCCCTGCCTCCTTGCCTTGCCTCCAAGTCAGCCTTGGTTTTTTCCAATTAAACTTGTTGCTGGAATCCAGAGGGAAGCGCAGGAGCACAGGAAAGGCAGACCACACATCCCCTGTCATTACTGGTGAGGTGGGGGCTGATGAGGCCAGGAAGGTGGGGCTAAGGCTGCTGTGAAATGACTACAGCTGTGGGTAAGGAAAGGGGATGCCCAAAAAAATGATCTTTGCTGCAGCAAGGTGCAGAAGGGACTTGCAGGGAGGGAATCTCAAAACATCACTGCATCTTGGGGGAGGCATTGCATGAGACCCTCCATGCATTACTGATGCTGCCAAGCCCCTGCAGCCAGTTTTCCTGCCTCCAACATCATCTCTGCCCCTAACAGTCTTTCAAACCACCTGAGCCCCTGTGGGTCTCATCCTGCACGCACTGCTCTTGGCCTCTTCATCTAACACGCTTCCTCCCTCCTCCCCACACAGGCATCTCTGGCATCTCCAGCCCCTCTCAGCCATCACCAGACAGCTCTCCAGGGTCCACCCCTTGCTCTCCTGAGTCAGATTCCCTTTAATGGATAGCATAAGGATCCAGGCTGCTCTCTGCAGCATCAGTTACCAGGGCAACATTTTTGGCAAGTGAATTTTTTGGTTACAAAACAACCTTCCTCTTCCCCCAAAGGTCAAATCTGCATGAAGAATTGCCATCAATAGAAATGTACTCTGTTTTCTATCATATTTAACCCTAGTTTTAAAACTCCTATCTGTAACCCAAGTGGCTTCATACAGGGGGAGAAAAATACTTCTAAAATAATGCCAATAAAAGCGTGCTTTAGAAAGCTGAAGGAATCTATTAGGAAAAGAGCTTTTAATTTCTACACTCATTCTTCAGGAAATCCCATTGCAACCCTACTACACAGAAATTATATTGAAACTGAAACACTTCTACAACATTTTCTCAATGCTTTCACTAGTTCTGCTTGCAGCTGTGACTGTTTTGTAGCTAAGGTTTAGGTACAGCAATAGAGTCACTATTTATTGCTGCTTTTACCTACAGATCTGAAATATCAGCCCTAAGCAAGATCAAGACTCTGTCCCATACACCTACTGAAAGACAGCCATTAAACCAGAGAAGCTGAAATACAACATGGCCAGGCTTATCCTCCTGACTGAGAGGCAGGGCATGGACTCACATGGAGAATTAGATGTCTTGTTTTATGCAGGACTGAGGTGCATAACCCCAACAGGATGATTCAGAAGAAAGGGGCTGCAATAGGGTAAGAGATGAGGAACGTGGGATTTGGGGCACAATTGCCCTGATGGACTTCCTGTGCCCATGGCTTTCATGCTCAAGTGATTTCTAAAGCCACAACAAAGCAGAGGGAGGTGGCTCTGAAGGTCAGTGTGGGGTGAGCCACATCTCATGGCCAGAGATCAGCAGGGACCAGCTGAATGGGTCATTCAGGGTTGACCACTGGTGTTTGCAGTGTGAGTTGGAGGGAAAACATAACTTGACCTTGACTGTGGGTGCAGGCAGAACTGAAGAGCGAGCCTTGAGGAAGTAGTAGGTGGAGTGGTGCAGGCAATCAGGTAAATTGTTTCTGTGGTGTGAGGACATTGCCCATCTTTGCCCAGCCCCCTCTGACTTGTTGGAGCATCCACATGAGAGGGAAAGGTCAAATAGGTCTAACTGCAGCATTGCAGAAATGCGATCTTCTTTTCCAAGAGAGAAACTGGGCAGTAGGAAAGACATTGCTGTAACACTTAACCATAAAGCTGGGCAGGGAGCCCAAACACAGAAAGTTGAGGTTAACACCATTCACTGTTGGAACAAAGGTCATTGTGGATCGGGAACATTCAGCCAAGACTGGAAATCTCTCATGCGTAGTAGATTGACCATCCCATTTATGCCAGTGCTGCAGAGGGACAGTGCACCCAGGGCTGGAGGAGAGTCTGCTAAGCTGCAGCTGCATACTGGACAAGAACCCAGGGAAGAGCCCTGCCTTCCATCTTCCTGACAGGGATCGCTGGGCACAGGGCCACATGGGAGCAGCAGAGACCTTGGTGCTCTTCACAGCTGGATATGTGGATAGGGCTTTCCTCCCAGCCACCCAGTCCTGCCAGGACTCGGGACCACTCTTGATCTCGAGGGGTATTAATCAGGAACAGGTCTTCTGCAGCTGACACTTTTGCCTAGATGGTGACAGTAGCTGCAGTGACCATGTTGAGACAATTCTAAATTCTCAGCCTGGTTAGCCAGAGGCTATTTATAACTCGGTTGCAGAAGGCCTTCAGTGCTGAGTCTGGGCTCACTGCGCTGGATCCCTAGTAATTGTCCCAGACAAAATGTGAGCACAAAGACTACTATTCATTTTTGCAGAAATCCAAGACAAAGAGACATGAGGAAAAGCATGGCCTGGTTCCTTTCTGTAAGGTGTATTAGTCACTTCTTGCCACTTCTGACTGCGCTGATCTGCAGTTGGAGAAGTTAGTTTCTCATCTGCTGTGGGGTAGAGGGAGCCCTGGCCTGAACTTGGCCAGGTAAGCGTGACAGTCCCAGGCCTGCTCCTCTCTGAGATTTGATCCTGGCTTGTCATAACAATTGGCAGCTGCTGCAGCTCCACAGGGGGCTGGAGCCACTTGGATCCCACATGATGCCCAGAGGAGAGGAGAAACCAATTGCCTTTGCTTCAAGGACACTAAGCAAAGCATAAAGAAACTACGTGCAAATTGAATGGGAGACATTAGGATATATCTTTGGACAGAGCACAGGTTTCATCAGCAGTCATACTAAGACTGATACATTTCATTTCTCCCTCTCCATCTCCCCCTACCCCTCAGGTGGCTCTTCTGGCTGCCAGCTGGAGGGAAAGAACCATCCCCAATCCCTCAGAGAAGAGCTGGCAATGGCCATGGTTTGTTGAAGTTACCTCTGCAATGCAGGTCCCCGAAGGATAAACCTCAGTGTCCAGGCTGAAGCACCTGGTTTTGTGTCCTCAGTGGAGGGTGGTGTCAAAGCTGTGGCAGTGCTGTGTTCCCCAGCCGGGTACACAGCGTGGAATGAAACCACACTCATCTCCCCGCTCCTGTATATATTCCTGAGATCACGCAGAGACACAAACTGGGCTCAAGGATTGGGGACTGGAAGGGGGACACTTACAGTCTGAGGTTGGTTTGCAGCTCAGATGGTGATTCTCTGTGGGACCTGGATTGAAGCACCTCATCTTTGGGCTTTGGTTCCCTCCCTCTTCACTAGGTGTATGGCCCACCAATTTAATTTGCTCTCATGATCTCCTTGGCACTAGGAATGGCTGTCCCTGTGGTATTGCACAACATCCCAGTTCAGCCCATTTGCTCTGTCAGGAGCTACTGCAGTGGAAATAGCAAAGCTGGAATGTGTAATAATGCATAATGGGAGAAGGTGCAGCCAGAGCTGACATTCTCAACTCCTAAACTTACGGTAACAGTGACAAATCTCTCATCATTTGTTCCTCCCTTGCCTGGCACTTTTGCTTCTCTTTAAATGGAGTTTATCATGGTGCAATGGGCTTTTTTCCAAGTTAATGTCTGTCAGCTCCAATTTGTTCAAATGACTTTCGTAGGCTCAGGGGAATTTTAAAAATAAATAAAGAAGGGCTTGCTGGATTGCTTAGGGAGGGCTTCACCTGACAGCCAATGATAGAGATACCTCAGAGCCTGCAAGCACCACATTGTCCCAGGACCATGCCAGGGGAAACGGTCTGATTAGGGAAAAGACTGCAGAGCTCCAGGGATGTCCGCATTTTTGAAGAGAGGACAGAGCTGAGGCACAGACACAGGGCTGCTGCTGGTGGGGAAGGGAGCCATGCAGCACTCTCTGAGTCCCCAGAGCAGGCACTTCACTGGGGTGTGGGTTCATACAATAGACCCCCAAAGAACCCACAAAAGGTACAGTGCTCTTATCTTTGCTTCTCTCCCAGAAAGCCCTTCTCCAATAACCTCTTTTGAGCTCTCTAGCTTGAATCCAGAAATCAGGTCCCCTTATCTGGGTTGGTTAGGCTGAGGCTGGTCCTGGGGAATGACCAACTTCATGCTCTGCCTTTACAGGGAGCTGGATACAATCCTCTGTCTCAGCTTTGCCTTCTGGAAAGGCTAAGGCCATTTTGCCAGAATTTACCTCAGCCAGAGTTGGCAAGCTAGGTGGGACTGTGCATGAATCTGAGTGCTCAGGAAGAGTGAGGGGGGAAAAGAATCAGCACTTCACTTGAGTAAGTCTAAAGACATAAGAGAACAGGGAAGGAAACAGTGAGAAGGTCAGAGAAATAGTCTAAAACAAATCTCCTGGCTACAGCTAGTGTGGGCAGACTTTGCAGGGTTATCCAACCTTCCCGAGCCAGCAAGAAGTACATCAAAATCTGTTTAGCCCAGACCTGAGAGGATGGGAACTCTGGAAGCATTTCACAGGGATGCCCCAACTGGAGCTGGACTGAAATTGCAGCAGGAGCCCAAGAAGATACAGTTAAATGTGTTCCTGCTGGCTTTGTCACTAGCAGTGCTCATGGTGTGGCACTAGCCAGAAGTCCTGTGCATACACAGGCTTGCAGACAGCTGTATGGTACAGTCATGACTCAAAAGTCCTGCTCAAAGTGCTTGAAGGCACACAATGACCATACCTGGCTTAGCAAGAGGAACTTGGAGGTTTAGTTTATATTCCTGGCTCTGACATTGTCACAGTATGGAAACTCAGGCAAGTCAACACGCATTTTTTTATTTTCTCCCGGTGCATTTGTACAGTGCTCAGCACAACAAGGGTCTTCATTTCGAGTGGTGCTAAGAGACAAATGGTAATAATAATAATAATCATAGTGATAACAGTAGTGATAATATGGGCTGAGTTGTTTGGCATTCTTCATCTAAATAGTTCTACACCCAACACCTGGGAAGAAAAAGAAAGTAGTCATTCAGAGTATCACAACATAAGAACAAGTAGGGTCAACTGAGATTTAAATTAGCGAGACCTGCTTATTGGATTTTCTTCCTATCCTTCTGCACATCTGAACCCTTTCCCATCCTGTGCTGGCAGTGCCTACAGCAGCTCTCCCCACCCAGTCTTCCCTGGTTGCAGTTCCTGGCCCTTTCCTGTGTTGCTGTGTGGGCTGTAAAGCAGGCTGCAGAAACCAGGAGGCCATCAAGAACTACTGAACATCCACCAGTTGACATTTGAGCATGAACAAAGCATATGATGCATAAAGATCCATTTGGCACAGTAAACATTACTCCATGAAGCCAGAGTTCAGTGATAATCAAGGGTTAGAATTAGCACTCTCTCTTCTGGAATGGCACAAAAATACAGGGTCCTTGCAAGCTCTCTTCCACCCAGTCTTCCCTCCAGACCTCCCCTGAGTCAAAAGAGCTTTGCACAACCCTAAGGATTATGGCTCCAGGGAAGATAAGGAGGATCCAGCCCAAATCTGTAGTTCAGTGTTCACAAGGATTTGGGGGGTGTTCTTTTGTTTTAGGTAGGTCCATCAGAATACAAAATATTATCATTTCCTTCTTCATTCTCCTTAAGCTTGAAACCTTAAGGCAAGGAGCACAGATCAGCTATTATTTCTCACATACACACAAACATCCACAACCCTAGGAGGGAGGCAAATAGTGGTATATATTTTTGGAGCCAGAAACAGGGCAGTGGAAGTGGGCTTCAGCAGTCTGTGTTCAGATCTTCCTGATCTGAGATAAGAACCATAAACTGAGCCAAAATGAGGGACTCATTGCTGTAGTGTCTTGTTGATCCAAGCAGAGGAGACGCCAGAGTGGGAGTATGTTACATCAGCAAGGTCCTGCAGTCAAACCAGCCCTATGACAAGGCCCAGCCTCCCAGTGCAGTCTGGATAGGTGGCACTTCTCCTGCCATGTGACAACGCCCCACCTGGGACCAGGCATAATCAGAGCAAAGAGACTTAGGGGCCCAATAAGCTTCCCCCTCACCTGAATATGTTGGCTTAATGGCTGGACATACAGCTTGTGTGGTAGCATGGGATTTTTGCTTAGTACATTCCTGCTTTACCACAACTGCATCTTCAAGACCCAAAACTGAATATACTTGGAATGACAGCACATCACAGAATCATGGAACCATTTAGGTGGGAAATACCTTTATCAAGTCCAGTGTTAAACTGAACACTGCCAAGTCCACTGCTAAACTATGTTCTAATTACAATTATGCAGGTATATTTAATGTCCGCTGCTCTCTGTTTGCAATCCTAGATGCATTTTTGAGGTGTAAGTGAAAGACTGACTTTTGTGTCAGACATTCCAAGATTCTCAACATGACTATCAAAGGATTTGTAGAAGAGCCCTTAGAACTAAGCTTTGACACTATACACTTTCTCAATGTAAAAAAAAAAAAAAAAAAAAAAAAAAAAAAAAAAGGGGGGGAAAAAAAAAA
>VZTF01005101.1:1941271-2017878 GCA_013397755.1 Cnemophilus loriae | reverse complement strand
AAAAAAAAGTATTGCCCTGCTGAGTTGTTAAAGACGGAATTGAACACAAAAACATACAGCGATGTCTGTCTGAGTCTGAAGACAGCCTGGACTGAAGCTAGAGAAAGGCACGAGCTGCCTACACCCATCTCAGTATGTCAGTTCTGAAACCTAATGCTGACACTTTAGAAAGAGCTACTCAAATGGCTTTCCTATCTGCAAATTTTTGCGGATGCCTGCAACTCTTTTAATTAGACCCTAGTCCCAGGTCATTTTCTGCTTCTCTCAAGAACGCAAAACATTCAACTGTCTTTTCTTCAACAGCCAAACCAATCCGTATCTTTGATGTTACAGACATTTATGTTGCATTCAGAATGAGGCACCATCTCAAAGTGTAGGAATGGCACAGAATAAAGACTTTACTATAAATTTCAATAAGTTTAGGAATCTTGGAATGATTCTATTGTTCATGATTCTCCTCAGTTCATCTCTCCTGGTACATAGATCATGCTGCAGTCCTGCCGGTGTGCCTTCTTTTCCTCAGCAGCAGGGATCACAACATTGTGCAGTTCATCTCAAACTCAGTACTGCAGCAGTTTGATGAAGACTGAAAGCTGTGGTCTCACCAAGGGGAGGCACTGCAGACTGGCAACAAGGAGGAAGGAATACTGGAGATATTCTGCTTTGGAATATTGGCTTTGGAGTGGCTTTTAACTTTAAAATGCTAGGACCCATAATGGGTTTGGTAGGGGGTATGTGTGTTTTGTTTAGGTTTTTTTGGTTTTTTAACTATTAAGAACAGAGTTCCAAGCCAGAAGGATTGCAAAAGTTGCTGTGTGTCCTGTCATGTTCCTAGGTTCCCTCTTTTTCTTGTGTTCTGGTAGCACAAATGAAATAAGATCAACCTGGCTCTGAAAAAAACCCTTCATGATTTTGCTTACTGCCCTTAGTCTGATGAGGCAAGTCCATCTTCACTCCCACCTTTCTTAAGTACCACATCCAACCCTGTGTGTCACTGGTTCACCATCTCTGCCTCTGTCCCATGCAAATCCATCTGAACGGCCATTCCCACCCACACTTGTCCATCCATCCATCCTAGCCTAGCTGTCTGTCTGTTTGTCTGTAAGAACTGACCTTCCAGAGTGTTTAATCAGCACAGCAAAGATAGTGGCAAAATCCTCAAGGAGTGGAGCTCACTAGCTCTGAGAGGGTGCTCCTCTCGCAGGCAGCAGCTGAGGGGACATTTATGTTGACTCACAGTCCTGCTCATCCCCTGTTTGAAGGGGACAGTCCTGCAATGATGAGAGAGGGGCCAGCAGACAGCACCCCACATCAGGGCTAGGAGTACACAGCAAGGTAAATCCCTGTGCCAAGGGTTTTCTCCCTTTGTGCTTGCTCCCAGGGAGCCTATCTGGCAGAGCAAAGTCCACTGCCCTCCCTCTTGTCACCCTTCCTTTCCCCACCAGCAGCCCCCAGTCCGACAGAGAGACCAGGCTGGATGGAGAGCCTTTCTCTCCAGTGTGCCGCACTATGACAGATGATTGACTCGAAACAATATCTAAGGCGATCAGGATAAAGTACCGACCATTTCAAGGCTCAGCAGAATTCAAATTCTAATTAGACTTCTCACCACATTCCAAATAAAAATTGTTCCCCTGATATCCTTTTTGCCTATCAGGTGTCTCTCCCTGATCGCTGGAACAAAACGCATAAAGAAAGTGATTAAAGCCATAACAAAGGCATAAAATTGAAATTATCGCTGGTATCACATCTGGGAGCAGAGTGTGTCACCACACTGCCCCCCTCCCCTCAGAGCGCTCCCTCCCCAAATAGACACACACCCCCTCCCATAGTTCTTGCCTCAAATGTGAGTGATGGGCTGGGGGACAGGGGGTGGAGGGGATGAGAGAAGGTCTTGTTCCAGGTTGGAAGTCATCCATTCCTATGGTATGGAATAGCATCTCAGCCCACATCCCCCGGACCCACTGCCTCCAGCCTGAGGCTGTGCTGGAGTAGCAGTGGGTGTAAATTGCTTCACAGTCTCTGGTGCTGCTTTACATCAGCTGAGGATGTAGCCCATATCATCTGCAAATGCAACACATGCAGGCGCCTGAAGCGTACACACCCAGGGAGAGGAAAACACATAAGCACAGAGGCCTGCTCACTGCCAGGCGCTCTCTAATGAAGGCACAGACAAACCCTTCTCTGGGGCATCCACCCCCTGCACACACGTACACACACATGCACACACTCACTCAGAGCCAAGCCTCCAGTCCACCACACACACACCAAAAGATTTTTTGTGCCCACTGATGCCTGTGGTACAGCCAGAAACCCCACCACAACCCCCCCACACAAACACAGGGAGTGTGAGCCTGTTACCTCTATACTACACACACAGCCAGAGGGTTATAAATCAACACACCATCAGAGCCCCTATGTGTTCCCCTAAAAATGTACGAAACATACATATAGAGTCTAATCTTGAGCACAGTAATCCATACAAACTGAATATTGCACACCCTAATTCCTACTCCATATGCCCCCCAAGCACCTGCAGTCCCAGAGCACGCGTGTAGACAGGCTACATATAATCCTTATACAGCTTATCGCTATTTTATTTTTTTAACAATTTCATCCATTTGCAACATATCTATATATCTATAATGGCAATTCACACACAGGTGTGTATATATATCCATTAAAAAAAAAAGATGTATCAGTATTTCATACCCCCCTATAATGTCTCATGGTCCCCAACGCATGGAGCTCACATGCACACACATGCTCGCAGGCATGTGCACCTCCAGGCACACTCATTCTCAGTGCAGAGGTCACTCTGCCAGCACAACCCTCAGCGGTCCAGATGTGAGTTTGTTCAGAGTAAAAATACACATGCCCTGTTAGGCAGGGAGGGGACAGGCTTGTTCCTCTCCCTCCTTTAGCAGGGATGCAGTGCTGTAGGCTCAAACAACCCCTCTCCTGATTTACATGAGCAGGGGGGAGCAGGATGCTCCTCGGCCAGGCACCTAGGGCTGCTGGGGGGATATTTATGGCAGCAGGTGCCAGGCTGCAGTGGTGGACACCCAGCGCCAGGGCTGCCCTTTCCCCCTCCTGGATCTTTGCCCTGCCTCGGCTCAGCTCAGGATGCCCTCAGGAACGGCCCATTTCATTTTTCAGCTGCATGAGGGGCCACTCCAGAAGAGAGTTAAAAAGAGAGAGAGTGAGGGAGAAAAAGAAAGGGACTAAAGCGATATAAAATTAAAAGGTAAAAAGCAGGAACGCAAATGGGAGAGAGCTCTTTCAGCTTTCACATTATTAATGACTCTTCAAAAAATCGGCGAGTTTTCCAATCTTCTCCGAGAAGCGCTTGAAGGAGCTCACAGATGAAACTGACCTTCAAAATGTTCTTTGGTCTTTAGTTAAGAAATTCGCTCGCCATTATGGCATCATTAGGGAAACAAGGATAAAATTACTCCATGGTTAATGACCTATAGTATCTCCCCACCAAAATTTGTTTCAGATCTAATAAAACTGTGCTTAACACACTCGGATGAGTTATGAGGACTGTTCTGCAGGGTATTAAAATGTGGAAAATAGATTTTCCGAAGCTGGGGGGACTGGACTTTTCGAATCAGATAGCAGAATGGAATTTTCTGGGCAATAAATTCTTCCATGTCTCAATTTCATCTCGCTCTCGCTCTCTCTCCCTCTCCCTCTCCCTCTCTCTCCCTCTCTCTCTCTCTCTCTCTCTCTCATGCTCTCTCCCTGAAATGCTACAGCAACATGGAAATCTTTAAAGTGCAGAAGCTTATATAAACTTTACCCCCAAAACCCCAAAATAAGGCCCCCATCCTTTAATGCTTTCTTTTTGTCTTGCATCTGAGAAGAAGGCACAATCTTTCATCAGGAGAGGTTTGGTACCATTCACAGAGCTAGTTCAGCTGTGAGGTGTTTTGGTGTTGCAGCGCTGCAGTTTGGACTTTGCATAAGCCCAGCAGGCTACCAGCATCCCTGCACGGGTGCTGGTGTGCCAGGAGGGAACAGAAGTGGGACAGAGACTATGCAGGGCTGCCCAGAGGTGCATGGGGGATCCCTGCCCACTGCCCCACACGCCAGCCTGAGGTGTTGGTGGGAGCATGCAGGGACCACTGCTGGGCGCTTTGTTCCTGGGGTGCCCATAGCTCATGTCTCGCTGAGAAGACACCAGCAGGCACCCATGGAGCGCACATCTGGGGTGCTTGCACACGTGTTGGCCCCAAGGTGATGTGCACGTGTGCACTCATATGGCAGCCGGCAAATGCATCCTTGCCAGAGCCACAAGCCTCGCTGCCACCGCTGCCTGTGGGCAGGTCACCGGAGCCCGTGGATGGGCAGCTCAGGGCAGAGCGGGGGCCCATCTCATCTGTCGTTGCCTGAAGCAGGAGCCAGGGACTTCAATGGTGCTTTTAGGTTAGTGAGGGCTAGTTACTGCCGCTGAGAGAGGTGGCTTGCGAGGTAATGGCATTTTGCTCTCTTTAAACTTTAATCTTTCCTATTAATTCCCTGCAACTGGAGAATGTATGAGAGTTAATGTTCCATGAACGTGTTTCTCAGCCGACAGTCTCTTCGAGCTAATTACCTTCAGGTGCTAAATGGAGGGAAATTGCAATCCATTTGGATGTGAAAAAATTTCGCCTTTCCAATCCCCTGTGCAACATTCTTTTTCCTGAGTGTTGCAGAAAGAATGCACTTGGCTTCTTTCTTTTTTCTAATGTTTTCCTCCCCTCCCTACCCTCACCCTCCTCCCTCCTTCCCAAAAACCCCCATCCTCACCAAGAACCTGTCTTCCCTTGAAGACTTTGGGTTCTCCAGGAGACTCCATGGCATGCTCAGCAGAGGGGAGCATTGTCCTCAACGCAGTCAAATGGGACAGCATACTAGTCAGGAAGAGGGGGAAAAGTAGGCATATCCATGAAATCCAAACACATGGTAAAAACATGGAGGGCAAAGTGAGGAAGACAGCAAGAGACTTCCTTTGGAGGTCTGAAGTTAAAGTGTATTTACACGCTTAATAACACGCTTATTACAGCCATTTCCCAGTTGTTGAGTTTTGAATACAGAGATAATAGAATTTTACAAGCTACATAAAGCCATTATGCTTTTGGATCTGGGACTGGGGAGGGAGTTCGGTAGAACCCATGGAGAAAAGAAAGGGGAAGGAAATCAAATCCAAACGTGTTCAGACTGGGCCTGGAAGTCTGTCTCCACACAGGCTGACAGAGCCAGTCAGGGTACATGTGAACAGGCATACTGGAGGTTTTGGATGAACATCTCTCCTATCTGGAAACCCCATTCTCATGCCCCACAGATGACCGCTGCAGACGTTGGACATCTCAAATGGAAGCCCCTGGCAATAAGAGGTTCCCTGTTACCCATTTAGCTACCAAAGAGCCAAGACAAGTGGTGCCAGACAGATTCACCAGACAAAAAACCCCAGCGAGAATAGCTACACTAAATTCAGAGGGTCCTGGGCCATGGCTACCACCAGTAGGTTTTGATCTAATCTGTCTTTGGTGTTTATGATAGACTTACTGCAGCATTATCTAAAAGGCTTCATGTAACCATGGCAATTATCAGGAGCAGAAGTCTTTTCCACAATAACGTAAATATGCTCCAACTGGGAATGGTGTCACTTGAGAAAAATCCTTGGAGCTTTGCTGAACCAGCAAGATGTTCTTGCAAGATCATTCAAATGTCCTGTTTTTATGGCTCTCCTCATAGTCCAGATGTCACTGAGAGATAAAGCTAAACCTGCACTTTGTCAGTAGACTGAAATTGAAAATGTTTATCAATCTCTGTAGACTAAAACACTTGCTGAATTCTCCTAGCATCATTTCAGACATTAGTGACTGAAGGTGCAGATGGTTTGCTATTCGTCCCACTGGTTCTGTGCAGAGACATGTTCACTTTGACGTGGATGTTGGGGAGCTTGTCTACAGCCTCCATCCAAGAGAAGCAGTTCAGAGATGTTCTGTCTTTGGACTTTTGCTCAGTCTGAATTACCAGCATTGACCAAATGCCCTAGATAGTGTTTTGAACCACCTTTACTGGGGCAATAAGACAATAAGGCAATAGCAGGTCCAAAGGTTGCAAAGAGTGACAACATTCCAGCATACTGGGAGAACTTGTTTGGAGCTTGGCTCTGATAAGGATCACCAGGGTGAGGTGTGAGGTAGCAGAGTAGGAGGGGAACTCACGTCGCTGCAAAGATTTTCAAGAGTATCCTGGCCACAGCCCATGTCTGTATCCCCTCTGAAGTGTTTTTCTGAGCCCTCTTTCTGCAGAATATGAGCATCTCGTAGTCTCTGAAGGATTAACTCCCTGTGGTTTCCACTGAGACTGTCTGCCACGTATGAAAGATTGAGTGATTTACCCAGGGCCACCTGAAAGATGATGGCAGAACAGAGTTGTACTAGAAGTTTTCTGAACTTCTAAAGCATCCTTCCTCCCTGTCAGCCCAGTAACACAAAGGTAGATTTCTGTCACCTTCATGTTCAGCCACTCCTCCACACACCTACCGCACACCTATCCATCTGCCAGGCCCACACACCTGTGCTCTAGTCAAGTCTGCTTCCCACATTTGAACATCCAGCCCTTTGAACATCCAGCCCTCAGCCTTTCTGCATGGCTCCATCCATTCTGCATTTAATGAGATTTGCAGAGGAAACCAAATAGGTTTATTTAAATCGGGATCTTTCATAAAAGTAGGGCTTTCTCCTGTGAATTACTAATCCCTCAAAACTTTATTGTTTTGGTTTCATGTTTGTTTTTTGATTCTATGAGGAAGAAGGTGAGTGGAGAAGGCAGTGGGACTTCACAGGGAGGACATAATTTCAACAGCGCTGTCACAACATAGTAAAGTTTTTATCATATTTTCCATGGCCATGTCTAGGATTTGCTAGTCAATATGGCTGATAGGACTTCACTGGCTACAACCAATGGTGTATACTTGATGCTTCAGGCTCAGTCAGAATTAAACTACTGGCTGAAGGAGAGGGTTTAAGCCAGCAGCCAGTCCGATCTGCTGGCCATGCATGCACACAAGCACACATTGTCATGAGCTGCACAAAATATTTTTTTAAATACTGTGCTTGGGATGCAGTTGGAAATGGGCTACACAGGCTTCTCCCTTCCACCTTGATTATCTTTTCACACAAAACTTCACTTTCCTACTCCCAACTCCCTCGTTCCACATTTACTATGTTTTTGCCTTCTTTTCCTCTCTTGCTCCCAAACTATGCTTTTCTCTACCTGTCCTACTTTCCTTGTTCTCTTCCTCAATTTCCCCTTCTTTTTTTATATATATATATACATATATATATAAAATCTGGAATTAGAAATATCAAAAAACTATTTAATTCCCAAAGTGGAGCTAATGAGAAGGCAGTAGAATTTTCCCCTGACTCACACTTGGTGCTGACTGTGTTGCAGAAAATGCTGTCTTTTTTCAATTGGTTGCTTGCTTGCTTTTCAACTTTTTTTCTTTTAGTTATGCTGCAATTAGTCTGAAATTGAGGGAGTTTGAAAAAGCAGAGCAATAGCAAATCTTTATTCTCCTTCCTTCTGTCATCCCTATGGTTCTCTGAAGCTAGAAAAGCAACTTCAAATTGTAAAGAAGGGAAGAACAAAATTAAACTTCAGACTGCACACACTATTCACTTGCTGGTTAAAAGAACAAAATGAGGAAAAGAAGGAGGACAATTAGCATGTTTTGGATGCAAAAGCTCGTGTATGTATGTATGGCAGTACAAAAAATGTGTACATGGGTAACAGAAAGATTGCAGCTAGGAATTTATGTACATTACTAGTGATGGTTTAAATACCATCTTTTAACTTCTTTAATCTGCTTAAAAACCCCTGTGGCTAAATCAGTATAAACCCTTCAGACTGTAAGCACAGTTATACTGGTATCTGTGTACCTAATACCTGTGTAGCTTAATTTCATGCCTACAAGGGAATAAAGTTAAACTGTTAAAGCCTATTTGTATCAGTATAAACGCTTGAGGGATGTGTACTGTGTTTACCCTGCTGCCACAGTTAAAATTTCTTATACAGATAAAGCCAAAATGAGACTCCTGCCCATCCACCGTTTCTTTCCCTTCCCTTCCACATCCCTTCAGCCCCATTTGTGTCAGCCTTTTTCCTTCTCTCTAGAAATTCCCGGCAAACACCTATGTGGGGCATCTTGGAATCCACGCTCAAATCTCTCGCTAAGGGACACTTCCATCTCCCTGCAGAGCCCCATGAGGATGGATGAGTCCTAAGCCCAACCTCTCTGCAATGTCAAGCAGTGATAAGGGGAGAATGGTGCACATCTCTGAGTAGTAATAGGACTTGTTTTCCTTCCAGCTCAGCTTTTCCTGGTTTGCTTGCTTTAAGATCAGGAATAAGCCTGAATTTTGCTGGGGAGGGAAAAAAAAAAAAGAGATATTAAATTTTAGCAAAGAGAAGAACAGGTGTTTGTGAGAAATTTACTGTGTGGGAAAGAAGAACCAGGGAGGCTGAAACTGAAGGAAAACAGAGACTATCCTGGCGAGTGTGTAGTTCTCCATTTAAAAGCTGGACTGGGGGCTCATTCAGTGCCTACACTTGTCCCTCCTGGCTATTTAATTTACAAGCCTTTGGGTGCAGAGACTACCTTTACTGCTCCAACAGAAATCCTGGGAGGTTTTCACTTGGCTCTTTACAGCTGTCTGGGGCATGAAAAGGAAGCTGTACTCTAACAACAGAGGTCAAAAAAATAGCAATTGGACTCAAGGAAAGAGAGATTAAAAGGCTCTGCCAAAGTCATCCTGTTAGACACTGGTTCAACTGAGGCATCCTACCTGCCGTGTCCTATATCCTGTATGTGAAGTAAGAGAGCCATGAAGAGACAAAAACAACCTGCTAGAATGACAGAAGTAAATAAACCTATTTCTATGCAGAAGACTCTGCAGCCTTTAATGATTTACATTGAATGTGAAAGGCATCTAACTCTTTGGCTGTCTCCTCTTTCTCAAAAATAATATAAATCCACCCAAGACATACCTTAGGTCTAGGCTTATGGGCAGCCGTCTAAAACCAGAACAGAAATTCATCACTGGAGCAACTCCACTGACTTCAGGGTTGTTAAATTGCAGAGGGATTGGGCCTTATGCTTTTAATTGTAGTCATAAACCCAACTACAGCCTGATGAGCAGAAAATAAGATGTTACCAGAACCATGCAGTCCTCTCTCCCAGAGAAAGGAAAACATGCAGGAGCAAGAGCCTTAGCTGTACTGAGCCCAAGGCCATATCATTTGGAGGACTGGGTATCTGGAACAGCCCAGATATCTGTGTTCTTTTTGCACCAGCATCAGGTATAAAGCACTGCGACATCCAGGATCAGTTCACCATCAGGTGATTTGCTCATTAATTTCATCCATAAATCATGTTCCTGCTTTTAAAATGGCAAGGACAATAAAACACACAGTAAAAGGTATGAAAGACACACAGATCCATACGGTGAGGGAAAACGTTTGCAAAGACAACATTCTAGGTATAAAATAAAGATAATTTCCAAAACTATATAGAGGACATGCAACAGTCTCCTAGGGAGAGTAGTCAAGAAGGGATGATTAGTACAGCCAGGCAAACTTCATGACCTCGGGGACTCTAGAAGAGGTTGGCAAAATGCATTAAAGGACCACCTAAATCTCATCACTGAACTATAGTCACTTCTGGGGAAAAATTCAGCATCTTACTTACTAGTGGCACTCAGCAATTAAAATTCCTCATTAAGTACCCTGCACTTAAGTATGTCCTGGACTCCTAGCACATGCTTAAATCCTTATCTGTTCAGGAATGGTAAAGTCTATGACTAATGAAATAAAAATATAATTTTAAAATGTTCAGGCCTTCTTTGGAAGATTGGAGTTAAACATGCAGCTCTCAAACTAGTGTCTTTCAATATTTAAATGCAAAAGAAACCAAAAACATTATCACTGAAGAAGTTTTAACAGTGATAAGAATTGATGTATTTGTTGTCTCCATGTTAGGATTTACAAAAGCTTTATAGTTGTGAAAAATGGAGCTAAGCCTGATGAACAAAATAACAAAATTCTTATTATAATTTACAGGAACACATACACATAAACATGTATCTATCTGTGTATCTGTAATACACAGTGCCTGGTATATAAAAATTTTATTGCCAAATTGAATACCAAATAATAAGTTAAGCTGACAGAAACATAAAGATCAGCATTAGATGGCACCCAAAGGAAGGCAGAATTTCCAGCAGGAAATTGCTCGCTACCCTATCGTGATTTGGGGGGAATTTGTAGGATATATGGCAATAGCTGGGACATTTTGAAAGTGTGGCTACATGTATCCTCAGGAGATCTGGGTCCTGATAAGGGATGTGGCCTTGCTATTTTGAGGGCATATATCCAAGTTGAACTCAGTTGCAAGTGCTGAGCCCTAGGACATTTCTTTCGCTTTCTAAAAACTCAGCAGAGGAGAAAATAGGTTTCTTGGTGGTTGGGGGGAGAGAAGAGAGACCGACAGGCTGTTCTAGGCATGCTGCTGTAGTGCTGCATTGTAGTGTGGTATCAGGACCAGAGAAAAGGAACATAATACAAGAACCAGCTGTGATGAGAAGCAAGGCTGCAGAAGGCCTCCTCTGTGCAGGTGGCTTTGCTTGGCAGAGCACCCTTTGGCCTTGGGGTCAGGGCTGCCCTCCCCAGGGTGCAACAGCCCACATGGACATGGTGCAGCGGCTGCCCTCAGACTGCAGGACAAGAGGAATTACAGGGACTCAGCTGAGACATGGATGTCTGGGGACACAAGGGGTTGGAAGCCAAATTAGGAGGCAGTTTGGAGAACATCTCCACAGCATTTGAATGGTTTGGCTGACACAGTGGAGCTGTACAGTGGATTACTGGTGTCATAGTTGATGGGAGATGCCAGTTGATTGGGTGCTCACTTCCCCTGGCTTGTCACTCGTCTTTAGGTCTTTTGGAGCATGTCTTGTGTCAGAGGCACCTCTCCTCCCTCAGCAGCCATGCAGCCTGGGGCAGCCCTTGGCAGTCCCTGCCAGTGGTGCTTCTTTGCCAGCTGGCAGGAGCAGCTGATGGGCAGAGGCAGCCGGAGATGCAATCAGAGACAGGTGACACCACCACAGACACAAGGGATGCATCTCCCAGTGCCCCCTGTGGCCAGGAGGGGTGGGAAGCTGCTGGTTGGCGGAGCTGCCCAGCAGCCAGAGGAAACCCTGCAGACAGCAGTGTGCAAAAGACTGCAGGCATAAGTTCCATTTGATAGATGTAAGAGCCAGTATAAATCTGATTATGGACAAATTACTGATTGTCCTCACCTGAAAAGACAGTCCTGGAATCTCTACTTGTGTAGAGAAGGCGGTGCTTTAGACTGGGTGCAAACCCAAGTTAATCTGGTTCTTCCATGGACACAAATGTTCCATCATAAACTTCGTCTGCCATGTTACTTTGCATGGGTCCCACAAGCTCAGAGTGTAACCCGATGGTTTTGCTCAAGGGCCTTCATTGCTACTGCCCATTCCTGCTGTGTTTCCTACTGACCCCTGCAAAGGTACCTGCAGTGCAGTGCACCTGTGTCTCCAAAGGGAAATACACACATCTGTACGAAAAGGAACCCAGATACGAAGCTTCTCCTGCATCAAAAGGGGAAGATCAAGTCCGATGAGCCTCATGTTAGTCTGTCCCAAACAAGATGATGAAATCAGCCATGGAACTTATACTGCCTCGCCATGTAAGTTTTGGTGTCTCCTGTATTGGGCTGAAAGCACTCATGGGGAAGGAACAGCACTTTATTCAAGGGTACGGGGAGAGATCCTATGAGAGGGGGGTGGTGATTTGCACAATGAGCAATAAAAGGCCCAGGTACTCCATTCCTTGAACATAAGCTGTTAAAAATAGGCTTTTCTTTCATCCCAGAGGCCAGCAATTTTAAAAATTGTAGAAAACATCTCCCTGTGCTTGTGCTGCCACCTCTGCTTGCAACAGACAGCTTGGGCTGTGAAGACACGGTGCCGAGGTGAGAGTGTGTCTGCGTGTGTGTGTGCGTATATGTGCACGCCTCTTGGTGCGATTCCTCCTTCCTTGCCAAAACATCTCCTGCTGTTTATTTATTTATTTCTCTCTGATAACGGAGGGGATCGCGTTTCCGGAAGAGTGCCAGCAGATGATACGAACCCAGGACTGATACTGCCAGCAAACCCATGCCAGCCCTTTCTGCCGGAAAAATTTCATTTTTTCCAGAAGGAAGCCATGAGTGTGAAGCAGAATCCAAATCCGATTTCTCGGCATTTTTTGTTATCGCTCAGCAGCCCACCAGGTGGGGCAATGGAGGGAGCGCACTCAGCTGCAACTCAGTGCCTTAATCCAATTTACAGCTTCTCTTGGAGAGATAATTACAGCCCTGAAACCAGTTAGCACTGTACAAAGAGGCTCTCGAACCAAAGCCCCGATCCTGTCTTTCAAATATTCACCTAGAGTGTCAGGGATGCTTTGGAGAGGGAGGGGGGCACTTGAGCTAAGCCACTATGAATGGAGAAGTGTGTACACAACGCCCCTTCCCGGACACGTGTGCCTCACTTGTACACTCACACAGGTTTCCCAAAGGCACACAGGGAGTGACAGGGTGGAACTGCCAGCCCCTGATTCTCCAGCTCTGGACACCTGGGCAGCAGGAAGCTGCAAAGCCTTCTCATCCAAGCACTACTGGCAGATCAAGGGGGCAAGATGATGGGAAACCTGAGGTGTAGGGGGGGAGAGAAAATGACCAACCCTTTCCCTAGTCATGGACACAGCAGCTCTCCCATTAAAGTTGCTCCTGCAGCCACCCTGAGGAAGCCAAACCTGTTCAATTTTTCCTCAGTGATTAGTGGTTTAATACTTGGTTTAATACAAAGATGCAATGTCTCTTTGCAAAGACACCACAGGCTGCAGCATCTCACAAGCTGAACAGCGCACCCCTGCAGGTGCTGACTTCCTTGTATCTCACAGCAGCTGGGCCTGAATTTTGCACAACCAGTTATCCCTCTGCTTGGCCCTCGTGCAGCCACTTAGACACGTCTCTAAGCTGGAGGGCCAAGCTGAGGGATTCAGAAGCAGTGATGAGGAGGCTTGAGCACTCTGTGGCAGGGCAAAAGACGGGCAAAAGACATACAAAATACATACAGGGGCATTTATGCTCCATGCATACCTCCAAAATTTATGCTCCATTGCAGACCTCCAAAACCCATCCTTTTCAGCACCACAGCCCATTCTCATCGCAAGACACAATGGCTGATGCCTCTCCTGTCATCATTGCCTTGAGAAAGAAGACATTTGAGAACCTGAATAGTGGTAAAGTCTGTGCAGTAGATACCTTTAAGATTTCCTGTCTTATTACCACAGTGAGGTATGGGGAAGGGGACATGCAGCCAGGTGACACTTGGTGATGGGCACATTGGATTCAACATCCAAGTTATCAAGAAGGAAGCCCAGGCTTCAGTGGGTTCCCTTAAGCCGTATTAAGTAACTTGTAAACTGTAAATTAACCTCCTCTGGCTTAACAATTTTGATCTTCATCACTCAAATGTGATTCTGGAAGATCTTTCTTGCAGGTGATTTTCACTCCGATTGGCATAGCCAAGAGAAGAATTTAGCCTTTGGGATTTAAGTATTAAAAAGGAATAGAAAAGACAAAAATATAGATTCTTGCTGGTAGGAATGCTAGCTGATGTATGAGCAATTTGAGATCAAAACACATGTAAGTAATCCACTGGATATGTAGCCCCCTCCCTGATGCCTTGGTTCACAGCAGAGGCCAAGTTCTTAGAACCAGCTGAACAGTTTCAAGTTCTGTTCTGGAAACTCCTCCTTTAGGTGTGGGTCTGGAAAATTTCCCAGGAAAGAACCAGCCAGTATAGCTGAGACTGCATTTGCTGCAGAGTACCAGCTCAGAGGCTGAAGTGGACTTTCCTTCCTTGCCTCATGCAGAACTGAAGGAGTCAGGCTGGCTGCCTGGCAGAACATCCTCTTCCAACAGGCCAGAAAGGCCACAGCAAGTCTGCAGTGACAGAGCTTTCTCTGGTAAAAAAACAACCTTTTTGTTGTTGTTGTTCAAGCTTTCAGTCATAAACAAAGTGTGCTTGGTTGGGATCCAGGTCCAAGCCCTCACTCTTCTACTCCTTTCCTCTGTGTCCTTGGCCAACTCTCTCCACTGAGCATCAGCAGTTGACAGAAGGCACTGTCTCTCTCTGGGTGTGCCTGTGCTGGCAGGCACACTCAGAACTGAGCTCTGAAGCATGGCAGTATGCAGGAGAGGTCGGAATTGGCTGGATTCAAGAGGCATGGCTTATCTGTTCATGTGTAGCCTGAGAAGAATGTGCCCAGACACAGAAAGCTGGCACAGGCTGAACCTCTCTCCTTGCAGACCTGTGGTTGGGCTCTTCTGCAGGGCAGATATGCCCCGATATAGGCTTGTATCTGAATGGATTAACGATGGACGCAACTTTGATTGGAACCTCCTAGCTATTACCTGGACTCTAGGAGTCAAACACGTGGAAGTTTGTCTCTCGCAGGAAAGGAAGTGGCAGAAATCAGATGTCAGAAAGAGACACTCCATTTGGAAAGTCTTTAGGCTCTGAAGCATTTGCAGAAAAACCTTTTTCTTGTAACACAAGCCCATTGTAGACCTCAAAATTAACATCTGCCCTGTATCAGATAGTCACACACTGGACAAGTTTACGAATTCCCCAGCTATCCTGTTAGGTACTCACTCTGGCAGTAGTTGCAATGTGAGGATAAATATATTCCATGAGAACAGTTGTTCTGATTTTCTAGCAGTGTATTAGGATCTAACCCTCCTCCGCCCCTTTTGCATAATATTGTCCAGTAATATGAAACACAGAAGCCCTGCTTTGAACCATGATGTTCCTCCTTTGATTCAGGTCTTCTCAATCAATGCTTTAGCTGTGGTGCTTGGCTTTTCCATTGATTGCTCCCATGGCATTTCTGACCCGTTAGGAATGTGGCAAAAGGGCAGCTGGAGTTTTCCTTCCTCGTAAACCTAGGGCAAAGTGTGGTTCATCTGACACATTGCCTACCTCTCACAGGGATGACACCCTTTGTGCACGTGATATCCATTTGCTTTTCATAGCACAGCACCATCAGAATCAGTCATTCTCCAAGAGTGTAACAGGACTATCTTACACAGTTGATTTGGTTGTGTGGATACCAGAAAACACCCGGAAATCCCCGTATTTAAGAAGTCATTTCTTCTGCCTCTCTAATACAGACACTCTAACATGGGACACAACTGCCCCATTAGCAAACTTTATATGGTTCCTTGGGAGGTCCGCAGAGAAATGAAGTATATTGGTCTCAGTAGACAACTGAGTTGAAATCCATGGATCCTTTCACTTCCATCCATTTGGCATCTGGGACATTGTATCTAACTGTGAGCAGTGGAGAGACTCAGACACTCAAAATCCCAATGCTGATTGTGCCAGGGCTAGAGATGCACCTGCAGGAAATCAAAGCACTGGACCAATGCTGACCCAAAGTGGAAAGCAAGGCATTAACACTCTGCTTCTTAACTCCCCACAGGCTCCACAATGGATGTCTGTACCCACTTCCCCTATTACAACACTAACTGCACCCCAAACTAGACTGTATTGGGAAAGCCCAGGAGACCTTCCAGTCCTACATCATACCATGCTTTGGGAACAATTCTGGTCAGTAATACTTTCTCCTCTGGAAGACAGACTATGGACTCTTCATCTCAGAGATATTTTCCAATAGGTAGGCAAAATCCATAGCCATTAAAGGAGTGCTGGTAAAATCATTAGTATAAAATATGCTTAGGCTTGGGAGTGTTTATTGTTTGGTTTGTTTTTTACATTGTTGGCTGGTTCTCTAATCACTGAATAACTTAGAGTGTAAGAGGGGCAGGACATCTGTTAGGTGAAGAAGCATGTATCCAGTGGCAATAGATCAAGAGGCTGGCTCTAATCATGACACTTTACAAATAATCTTTTAAAGGATGTCCTACCCTAAACCAAATTCTAGACCTTGTTTATCTCAGAATTTCATGATTAGGCAAGCAGTCTTCTGTCAAAATTGTATGCCTGGATCCACGTAGGCAAATTCAATGTTCTCTGCTGGAACTGTACTGCCATTAAAAAGCACAGGAATACAGAACTAGAGATTATTGAAAAAGAACAGATGGGAATGAAAACAGGCACCTCTGGTCAACCTGGAGAGAGCACTGAATAGCTCCAACTTGTGTCATCATCTTCAAAGGTGTGGTTTATGCAGCCTCAAACCGAGTACCTAATTTTTCAGGGGAAACTTCATCTTTTGTTTCTGTTTCGGCTTCGTCTAGACTCAGAAAGCAGCTGCATATATAGACAGAAGAAAATCTAGGTGCTTATCTGGAGTAAATATTTGAGGATCCCCTATTCTCAACAGCCAAGTAAGAGCTGGGAGGGACAGAGAGCATGACCCTCTCTCAACACTTCTTTCGGTTGATATAAATGGCAGCCTAAAGGCTGACAGAAATTTTCCCCCCTCTCTCATTGTGGTCAGAATTGGGAATATTCCACGGAGGCTGATGAAGCTGAGTAAGAGCACTGCAGCCAGAGCAGCTGCCAAGCAGCCATCAGGCAAGACCACGTCAAGACACAGGGATCTGGGCTAGGACCCAGGAGGTCCCTGTGGGTCCTGACTCCTTCCACCAGATCCAGGCCTCTTCCTGTCTCTCTGGCAGCAGCACAGCCCCCCCAGGCCTGTTGCCACTGCCGAGCTGTGCGGCTGAAGGGGATGGCACATTGAAGCAATTTGCCAGGCTGCATGACAATTACTGACACAGATGCTCCTGTGTCAATATGGGCTCTTCTCTCCGTTCTGGTTACAGCAATGGGTGTGCCTGGCGGGGACTCCTCTCGGCACAGGCCAGTAGGATTATGGGGCTGGGAAGGGGCCATGACTGCCTGGGCTTGCAAGAGCAGAAGCAGACTCAGAGGTTATCCCTGCTCCCTCCCTTCTTCCAACCTTTTTAACAGGATCTTCAGCTGCCTGCCATCCCCACATTCTTCCCTCTGTCCCCTCCTACCCACATACTGTAGCTTTCTCTCTGCAACATCCCTCCCTTGCTGCCTGTTTGGAGATTAGGGATGAGAGAAAGGGGCAGTGTCCAATTCATTTCTGTCAAAGGCTCTACAGCCCTCATGACCCCTCCTCCTTTCAGTTTCCTCTTGTCTCACCCTGCCTCAATTGTTCCCCTTGTAACTGGGATATCAGTCATTGCACAAGTGCCAATAAATTACATCCTTCAGACACAAGAGAGGTGAGATGGGGCAGATTTTAGGAGGGTCAGGACAGGCATAAGGAATTACAGACAAACCCCTTCACCTTCTGAGCAGTTCTGAGAGCCATCTTCTCCTGCCAGCTTTTCAACCTCAATTCAGGCATCAAAGTCTATGCATTTTTGCCTGCCAAAGGCTGAAATGCAGCGAAAACACTCACATCCAGCATTCAAATGTCATCAAACTCCATCCAAACAGAAAAACGTCATCAAGGTGACATAAACACCTCAGCCAAACACTGTAAATGATACACACTGCCATTCCCATGTCCTCCTGAATGCCTTGGATGATTCCAAGACCCCTGGGGATGTGGTGCAACTAGTTATCCGGTCTGTATGAACAAATCCAGTCTGTACGTCCTTCCCTTGGCTGTAGCTTCAGCACCAGGTGGACAGACAAGCAGTCCTGGGCCATTTGCTGCCCAGAGCTGCCTGACCTTGCCTCTGCAGAGAGGCCCAGAGGGGCTGTGTCCAGGAGTGCCAAGCCTATGCCTCAAAGCTGCACGCTCGCCAGTGCCTGTCCCAAGTTTAGGCACGGCAGTCAATGCTGAAGGCTGAGACACAAAGCACTCTGCCAGACTTCTTCCAGCACATCTTGAGGTGATTTGAAAGATCACTGCTTTCAGCTGCTCATCTTTGCTTGCTACTCCCTGTCTCATGGGAGCGCATCCCACTGCCCCCAGGCTGGAGCAGCTGAGGCCCAGCAATGTGTTGCCCTCTGCCAGCTCAGCAATGGCAGATGGGTCTCCAGGAGAGGGGCAACTGACCTGGTGAGCTGGGAGAAGGTCGGTGTGTGACAGACCCACCAAAACAGTGTCTGCTAGCACACACTATGCAACACCACGCCTTTCCCTCCAGCGAAGGCCTCCACTGGCTTAACTCTAGGACATAACCACCTCAGGATGTATCCTTAGTGTCTTCTACCCTTTGAGGAAACCAGCAAAGGAGTCTGCTGCTCCTGCCAATGCTGCACGAAACTGAACAGTCCTCCTTCAGCCCCAAACCAGCTTCCTCCTGACCCTCCTGTGATGTAAAACAAAACTGTACTGCTCCTTTAAATGTGGTGCATGTTAAAAAAAAAAAAATTGACAAGCTCCCTCACTCTCAAAAGAGTGAGAAATTTTCATTGATTGATTTCTTCATGGCTTCTTAAACAGATAATTAATTCACCGTGAACCTGCGGACACACCGTCGTGAGTCGTTAATATTGTAAATTCACATATACTTCAATAATCGCCTGACCCCCCCGTCACCCCGAAAAACAGATAGCTGTGCAGCAAGGAGGAGGGGAACGGGGGGGGAATCGATTTTCGAAGACATGAAGGGATCACCCAGCAAAGGGAAGCTATTGATTCTCTTTTATAAGACACCGCTATAATATTTATTCTTTTGTAAACAGAATTAACCCAGCATCATGGGTCATTCCTATCGAACAACTTTCCTCACATGTGCACAGCAATGCTGATTGTATCAGATGAGGTAGAAACATCCAAACTGTACCACCCACCCTGGCTCGCACCTCAGCATCTGCTCAGCTGCCGCCTGCTGGGTCCTGCCACCATGGCGCAAACCCAGCTGGCGCAGGGCTGGCCGCAGCCGGGCTCGGTTGCGCAGGTATGGGCAGCCCAGGGAGCAGCCGTGCTGTTCTCACCAAGTGCTGCTGGCACCGTGGTGGTCTTGGGCTGCCTCGTGATGGGGGGAAGTGGCTGGGGGGCTCCTGCAGCTCGAGCCACAGAGCCAGCGCTCATGGTGCATGGCTGAGCTGTGACTCCCACCTACACACAGCTGCTGATAGAGGAAAGGAGAGGGGGAACTGTGACACAAAGAAGAACTTCTCTCCATCCCCTAACCCTCTCCCACTCTGGAGAGGTTTCTATCCTGCAGACTCTCCACGGTCATGCAGAAACCCATCCAGCAGCAGATAGGGTAGCAATTGGTATGAGGACTCTCCCACATCCAAGCTCCTCTCTGCCCACCCATGGCAGAGAACACAGACAAAAGGATCCATGCAGGGCATCACACTCCAGAGCCCTGAGGATCGGTGGCCCCTTGCGCAGGGACAGCACAGAGACGAGGAGCAACAGCGCTCCCCCTGTTACTTGAGGCATGAGCTGTTGCTTCTGAGGGGACAACTGCATTTCATCCAAATGAAAGGTCGACTCTGAAGGAAGTAAGAGCCTGAATGGCAAAAGTGACAAGCAGAAGCCAAAGGGAGGCTTCTGGATCAAGCACTCCAAGGAAGAGCCAACAAGTTGTGATCCAGTCAGGGAAGGACCTGTAAATCCTGCCTGGAGCTGTTTTCCTTCCCTGAGTTTATCTGCATAAACAGTGAATCACTGTTCCCCATAAGAGACTACTCATACACATTCAAGTCTCTTGAAAATGCATCTTTGTGGGACATAAAAACGTGTTCTGTGTAGAAAAAGATGCAAGTCTTTGCCTAGGGTACAAACATGCCTGAGGTCTAGCAAAGTCTGAGGGCTGTAACTGTGAAAATCCTGGCTACCCGTCAACTCTTGTACCACCATGCAGTCCAAAGCAAAGACAGAAATCGTAACAACACAGGGTTTCCTTGCATTGGCCCACAAATGTGAAACAGTGTTTTCCAGCAAGGTCTTCCCAAGAATTTCTGGCATGAGAAGTATGATTCAGATTTCACAAAAAACAAAATCACATCTCGTCTACGTTTCATGAGATGGCCCCAAATCTACCAATCCCAAAGCCCGCGGGGCTGAGGGGTGCCTGGGGGCTCCCCGGAGGAAGCCCGACCCGCGGGCCAGTGGGGCTGTGGCCGCTTGGTCCCGGGCGGCAGCAGCGGGACGGCCCCGTGCCCGCTCCTGCAGCGGGGATCCGGACGTGCCGGGCCGCTGGCGCTCCGGCTGGCTTCCCCTTGCCTTCCTCCCGCCCCGGCCGGCGGCCAGGCCGAGCGAGAGCGAGCGCAGAGTTCTGCCCATGGGTTTAGAAGCGGCGGGGGGAGCGGTAGCCGGGGCCGGGCGGCGGCGGGGCAGCGGAAGCCCTAATTAGAAGCGGGGCCGCGGGCAGGCCGGGCTGCATTCAGAGGGCGGACAAAGGGAGGGTCTGTGGAGCAGAACCGGCGGGCACTGAAAGGAGCGGGGGAGGGTCCCGCGGCGCCCCTCGCCCGCCGAGGCAGCGCAGCTCAGCGCCCCGGCCGGAGCGCTGCCTGACCCGGCCGCCCACAGCACCCGCGCCCCGCACGGCCGAGGGGAGGCCCGGCCGGTGGCCTGGAGGAGGAGAGCGGGGAGCGCCAGCCCCCCAGGTCACCTCGCGGCCCCCGCCGCCAGACCAGCGTCTTTCCACTCCAGCAGCCCCCCTGAATGCGCTAATTAGCCCCCCGAGCCCGGTGCTGGGAAAGGCCACACCGCTCATATGACCGCCACGAGGGGCCTCGGGGAGCGTCGCCGTGCCCCGGTCCTCCCCGCAGCCTCGGGTGGGACGTGGCGGAGGGAGGCCTGGGCTGGGTGCAGGTGCCAGCCCTGTGGCACCCCTGTGTTAGGGCACCTCTGGAGCGGGGCTCAGAGAAGGTGCCGGCCCTGGAGGTGGAGGGGGCTGTCAAGGTGATGCGCTAAAAGGCTGTGGGAAGAAATGAACAAGAGGCCCAGAACTTGTCTAAGGGCAGCCGTACATCACCATTAATTCAGGGCTCTTTCCAAAACACAGGCTCTCTATGGATTTCAACGTTTGCACAATAGTGGACAGAAAGAGCAGCAAAGTGTCATCTCAAGGGCCCGCTCCCTATCTGTTGCCTTTTTGCCTTCCCTGCCCACACATTCAGCACATCTTCAGCAATGTCTCCTTCTCTTCAGACCCTTTCTTGCTACAAATTCACTTTTTAATTTATTTTTACCATGCCACACGTGCTTTGCCATATTTTTACCATGCCACATGTGCATTATTACCACGCCACACATGCTTTGCTTTCTACAGACTTCCCAAGGCTCTTCTGTGAGGTATCCATGGCTGTGATGCCCCACATGCTCCCACTTGGGGATACCCAGCACAGGGAAGCTCATGGCTAAAGGAGATCTAATACAGCAGCCACACATTAGAAAGTTACTGCTGGCAAAGGGAAGAGTCCACTCTAGCTCTGCCCTCTTTCCCCTGGACTTGAAGAATACCCAACTCAAGCCTCAGCAGAGGCCACTCTATTACATGTACAAAAGCAGTTTCTGTAAAAAGATGGAAGAAGGCCACCAGCTATATGAGACCTCAGTGACAGTGGTAGGATCAGTGAAAAGGCAGGGGAGAGGGAGGTCACACATGAAGACTAAGGCAGGTGGCTGTGTCATGAATTCCTCCCCATCCCTGTCCCACTTGACTCCCCATGCAAGCCCAAAGGTGATGACCAACAGCTTTCTCCTCCCATGGTCTCCCCCATGAACCAGCCAGGACAGAGGGCATCTCAGTGCACAGCTGCACTTCTGTGTGATACTTTCTCTTTCCCTTCACTTTTGGGATCTGCACCCTACCAGACGCCAAGATCTCTCACATGCTTGCAGTGAGTGTGCACTGGTCTCACTCACCCAACACATACCAGTTGAACCAGGCTGACATACAGCCTTTTGTCATGATGGTGGCACAGAACAAGCCACATCACCTGATTTAGCAGGCTGTGCTATCAAGTTCAAAGATTCATCAGCTCCAAGACCCTCCCTCATGGTGCTCACAGCCCTCACAGCAGTGTGGTGCCCCTCCCTGGATCTTCAAGCACCCCAAAAAACAGGCAGTAGTCAAAGCCTTTCAGAGGCTCTGACATGCTGGTAAAGAAAAAGCAGTATAGTATAGAGGAGTAAACAGCAGGCAGTAAACCAAGACCATGGGTTAACCAACTCATCTTTGATTTTCCTCCTTCCCCTCCCCTTCTTTCTCTATCCAACTTCCAAGGGTAAGGGTTTCCAGCTGGGGCTGCTTTCTCACCTGCATCCCCCCACGCCATACAGCCCCCCAAGTCCCAGAGGCCTGCATTGCACCCCAGGACCCTGAGAACAACTGCAAAGAGCCAGGAGGCCGCATACGAAAACCCAACAATCCTAGCGAGAATGTAATTGCCTCCAAAGCTAGCAATGCTGGCAGGAGAAGCTGCCTTCGGTACAGCCTTTCCACAATCACACGCATCACCCAGGTGCACAACATCTTTTGCAAAGGCCCAAGGGACTCAACAGCTCTGTAAGGCCCTAAGAGAAGGGAAATTGCTATCAGAGACTCCTGTCGACTCCACAGCCCACCAAGGAGGCTGCTGGCTTCTACGGGCCATCCCCCATCTGTTGGAATAGCAGGAAGTTTTACGTTAGCAATAAAAAATAAAAAATGCTGGAGTCCAACTGGTGACTGAAGTCTGGTGCCAGGCTCTGCTGCAGAGACATCACAGCTGCTTACAGTGCCTGCTCGGAAAGAGGTGCTCATTAAACATTTGCCTTGGGTTTGTTTTCCCTGTTTGCTAAAAGCAAACATTCACAACAAAAATCTGTGATGGAGGGCTGCAAATTAAAACTTTGATTTAATAAAAACAAATATTACCAGCCATCTGACTCTAGGCTCTTCTTCCTTTGCCTTCTGCTCTTAGCCTTTAGGAGTTATTTTGAAAAGCTTAAGGCCACAGGAACTAGAAGTGATTTTTATTTTCTAATTGAGAACTCTAGATTTTCAACTAAGAGATCAGGCTTTTGAGGAGACCCCAAGTAACCAATACACTCTTCAGAGCTGGCAAAAGGGGTTTCATATCACAGAACTACCTCAAGATCCAGAAAGGACTTTACCGAGGGTGGTATTTTTGGTGGAGTTCCTGCCTTTTTCCCCAGCTATGGAGATGCTTTCAATAGCTGCAAATACCTTCTATGCATGAGCCATGAGTACTGGCAGATCAAAGCTGAGGAGTTGGTCAACAAACTGGACTACTAAAACCCAGAATGCTCATCAATGCCAGGCTTCTCTGATGAAAGCTCTCATGAGCAGAATCCAGACAGCAGAGCTGTGAACAGAATTCAGAAGTACCAACATGTCAGTGTTAACAACACATGAAGTCTCTAGCAGGAGTGGGAAGCTCGCAGACAGTACGCCAGGCAGCACCCACCACTTTTGCATCATATGGCCCAACAGCACATGAGCTAACACTAATGCTAGTACCATTCAGCTGCATCTGAAGTAGTTTGAAAAGTTTATTTAGCAGGTTCCTCACATTGCCCTGAAGCATAGTGAGCTCTGGCTGGTTGCAAGCCCATCTACTGCCCTACTAAGGGCTGGGCTTTCACATCTCCCACTGAAACCATCTCAGGAAGCCAGTGCTCCCAGGGCACCACTGCTCTGCTTGCACCCCACACCAGAGAAGCACTGTGCAGCATCCATGGAGCATGACATCACCTACCTGCAGCTCTCCTGGTGGTGCCTCTGCACCTGGGGGCCTGTCTGTCTTTGGGCCCACCCTTCTCAGCATGGCCAGCACCCAGCGAGTCTTGCCCAGCTCTCTGGGCACCTGGGGGGAAGCTGGTCTCCTTGGAGCCACACTGTGAGGCACTGACATGAATCGATCCGTAAGCCGCCCCTGATGTTCTCCATTTCTGATTGCTACATTTTTTGTGACAAATTGATAAACTGCATCTCCACTCAGTTAAAGATTTGATCTCGCTCTCTTAATCCGCTATCAATAAGATATTAATCGTGCACCCGACCCGTTCTGTTCCCCGTCTGCCTGCAAATCCAATAATCATTTCAGAATTCACAGCCGAGTGGGGCACTCCCTTCAAACAATTAATTATAGGGGAGTCTCATTTATTTTCCCTGTAACTCTCTTTCCCCCTACCCCTCCCCTGCCTGCCTGTCTGTCTCCTTCTTCCCCCCTCCCTCATTCCCCAGATGAAATTCATGCTCAGCAGAGACAGGAGGTGGGAGTGCAGTTTAGACTGGGAGCTGAAGATGTCCTGCTGAACTCCCTTCCATTTGCTGCTCCACACAACAGATTAAACCCCACTTTGCCCAGCCTCCAGATTTCTCTGAAAGTGGAGGCCAAATTCACTCCAAAGCTAAAAACCAGAATAATCCCCACTGATGCATAGTCCCTCTAACACCTCTAGCATTTGCTCAGCCAGTGACTTGGGATTTCCACCTCTGGCCAGCTGGGACAGGGTTTATTCATGCCTGGAGCCACGTGCCTCAGGGCAGCTCAGGTAAAGGAGAGTTGGATGAGAAGTCTCTGTGTGGGCCATGAGAATGGATGAACTGATGACAACTGCGCTTTATCCTCATATCCCATTGACATTTTCTAATAGCCTGCACTGCTATCTGAGTGCTTCTTGATTTGGACTTCAGAGATTTAGTTTCTGTCTCTGGTTCAGAGGAGGACCAAGCTTCCTGGCCAGCTGTACTCTCAGGCAAGGTCTCACTGCACTATTCCTTCCCTGCCCAGCCTCTTCTAGCACTGCATCTCAACAGCCAGCCCATTTCAGATGATGCTGTTAGGGAAATTAGTCTGTGGAATAATTTCTAGCCATAGCATTCATATGAAGGTCAGATATGCAAATTAAAGTAGTTTGTGTCCCAAATTTGCTACCACAAGTGCTGGAGACCAAGAACATAGCCCATTGGGAGGTAAAAGGTTACAAAGAACCACAGAACATGCAAAGTCTTTCATTGTCCATGCTACAAATACCAAGGAAAAAGCATAAGTTAAAATGTCTCTCACTGTCAAAGGACCCACTCCTGAGGTGCATCTTTTGCTTCATCCTCTTTCTCATCCTCCCCGTTTACCTCAAACCCCACGGGAGACAGAGGCACTATGACCAGAGATGGGAATGGCTGGGAAAGAGGAACTGTCACCAGCAATAGCTGCTGTAAGCATTGGCAGGAAGGCCAAAGGAAAGAGTGTCTCTGCTCCTGTGTGGGGACAGGAGCAGGGCTCTGACAAGCTCTTTAAGCTCCCCAGGCTCCAGAAAATGCTGTGCAAAGTGTTTTAGCAACAAAAGTCTTGAGAAGAACAAACACTCTAATCCCTTAATGAGCCGGCTGATCCCCCATCTTGGCTCTGGCTACTCTAAAGAGCCACACGCTCCCCTCCTCCCTGGCCCCCGGCCCCCTTTGGAGCAACCCGCTGCGGCCGCCTCAGAACCAATTCAAGGTGCTCTTCGGGATCCAATCCAATTACCCTGTGTCCTGCTGAGCGGCCCCACAGACAGACTGGCTCTTTCAGGGCAGAGTCTTATGGCCTGTTAATCCTCCCCTCATTAAAAGACCTTGTTCCTCCCTCCTTAGAGATGAAAAAAAAACCCCCACAAAAAACCCCTCAGCCCCACACTGGGAAAAGTTTACGGAAGAGAGCCCCAAAGCGGAGCATGAAAGCTGGCCTGCAAGCTGCGGCCTCTGCCTGCTCCCAGGGGTCACCTCTACGCAACGCAGGAGTATCTCTGCCTCCTCCTGCCCTAAGACCTGGCTCACCCATGAAGAGGACAGGCAGGCAGCCGTCCCTCTCACTGTTCTTGCACTGTGGCTTTATTGGCCTCTCTTTAATGGGCCTGTCATTAAGGCAGGAGGAAGCTGGGTGGGAGGGTTCCCATAAAACCAAGGCCTCAGCTAATGAACGCAGCACTTGAGGGGAAAGGACGCAGGAGTGGTGGTTGTTGGTCACACAGAGCTGAGCTTGCTGTCGACAGCATCGCAAGGACAAGGTTCCCTCCTCAGTGGGAGAGGAAATGTCAGAGCAGCTCCCTCTGCCATCCACCCCTCTGGAACCACACGTGCAGGAGGGACCAAGATCTCCGTCCCAGAGGGTGGCCATTCCCACACCTGGGAGTTCTCCTCAACACTTATCTCAGAGATCAGTCAGCTGCAACCACCTCCTAACAAACGTGTAATGCTGCTGTGATTTTGCGTCTCTCCTGCTTCTGTCTGTTGGAAGATGCAGTCACAAACTCCAGCATTTTCCCTCCAGCTGCACATGCTATCTGACCTGCTCAGGTTCAAGTCCACCAGTTGTACTGCAGATACTGCTACTGGTACCAGTACTCATTAGCCCATCAATAGAGTGAAATGAAGAGTAGGATCACTCCTCTTCTGAGGGAAGATCCATATATGTATAAGCCAGGCACTACCTGCAGCAGGTGTCTTCAACTTAATCTATTACACATGGCAAAAAGGAAATATGGTAATGCTAAGAAAATACTTCATAGTCATGTTTTCCAAAATAAATTATAGTTCTGATTCTTACTGTCTGGTAAGCTGGATTTACACCCCCACCAGCACACCACAGTGCAGAATTTCAGTCCCAGGTCTCAGGAGTGTTAAAAAAATTGCTAAAGATGGAGACAAATCTGGCAAGTTTGGGTGGAAGATAATAACAAAACCAGAGATAGGTAGTATGATAGGATAACAGCAAGGACTTCTCTCTAAAGATAAGGAAAGAAAAATGAAGCAGAATAAAATTAAGGGAGAAACTCCCTGGCAGTGAAACTCACTAGGAATTTTCACTATTTAAAGCCCTCAGAAAACTGCACTGAGGAAAAGGGCTAAAGGGGTGCCAGAAGAGCCTGAGCAGATATTGCGGTACGACACAGAGCTTGGGGAATCACAGTTTTATTCTTGGTCCTGATACCAGTTTGTAGTACCGCCTCACCACATTAAATTCAGCACATGTTCAGATAATGCTCCCATCCCTCCAGCTGCCAACATATAGAAATCACTTGCCAAATTTAGCACAGCCAGTCAGGCTCTCAGTTAGAGGTAACCTCACCATCATGATTTCTGGGCTCAGGAGAATGTTAATTCCACAAAGTCTTCTCAAAATTGAGGCAGGCTCACAATTCACGTGAAAGCTGCTATGGAGGTGGTCAGCCTCCCTCCAGAGCTGCAAGAGCTCCTGGCAGTCATAATATGTATGAAAAGGAGCCACAGGAATGAAGCAACTAATTCTTGTGGGGTGAATGGCTCATCCCAGCTTGCGCTAATCCAGGAACTGGTGAGTCAGGCTCTGCTCTGGCTATGCACCCTAAGAAAAAACATATCTGTGATGGTCTGACGCAGTGGGGCTCAGGATTACAGGTGACCGAGAAGGATTTCAGTGACAACAAAAGGCATGATTAGGTCTTCCTAAAATTTTGTTGTTGCAGGAAATTGCAGCATGGACTTACTAAGCATTTTCACAGTAGGTATCTGATTTTTTTTTTTTCTTATAAGACTGTAGAGGGAAGTGAACATATTAAGCTGAAAGGGACATTTTTCAGTGAGGTTTTGGTTTGAGTTAAGTTTTTGGGAGAAGGAATGAAAAAATTCAAATTTCTGACAACTTTTTTCCCTCCTCAGCAAAAAAAAAAAATTCCTTACCAGTCTGTCACAGGCCCCAGGGAGGTGAACTGCATGATCTAATTGGGCATTATCTCAGTCTTCTCAAATTTCTCTCTTGTCACACAGTCTGCTTTTTGACCTGTGCCAAGAGAAACAACGTTGGCATGCATCCTTTTTGGCTTTGACAGAGCCTTTTTCTGCTCAGCTCTCTTCCACAAATTCTTTCTAGTTATGCCATCTCATCTATTCACTTTGCACTTGCACATTTAACACCGTAATTACAACACACAAGATTAGAAATCAGACTCACCTTTTCCCACCTAGGGTTGTTTTCTTCTTGTTCTTTGTACTCCCTTCAGTAAGACCAATGAAACCCACCTGTTCACTTCACTTTTTTTGTTAATGGTCAGGGTCATTTTTTATTTTTTCTTATTGAACCCAGCCATCTGCAGAGAACTGCTTTACTCAAGAACTTGGTCTCTGCTCACCGGTTGACTGCCATCAGGTGATAATTCCTCCCCATCTGTTGTTTGAAATTATTTTCTAAATCATTTCTGTGAATGATTCCAACTATCTTGGTCAGCTTTGACTGAATGGAGTGGTTATATACTCCATTTATTTCCCCATGAGTCTTCAGTCCCTTTTAAAGTCAGGTCTTGGGTGGCAATCCTGGAATTTTTAGAACAAAATGATTTTCCGTTAGATCCCACTAAATTTTACTTACAAGTGCCTTGTTTCACAAATACTCTGACTAGCAAACCTGTCTGCTAGAACACCATCAGAAAACACACACCGAAAAGAGAAATCCCAAGGAAATTTAAGTTTTTTGTTGGATAGTACACTAACTGAAAATGCATTCTGTGTGAAGATTTACTTCATTATAGGCTGAGTTCAGCAATACTGCTGCAAACGCAGACCTGGTCCTTTGACACCACACAGAATGCTGAGAGCTCTGGACTCGAGCCAGCAAAATATTTAAGCACACGAGCAGCTTAAGAAATTAAGTGCATGGTTAAATATCTAGCTAGATCAGGGCCAAAACGTTTGGCATCTCATAGGATTGCTCCATAAAAATGTTCTTCATTTTAAAAAAGGTCATGTTTCATCAAAAATATATTAGGAATTACCAACTTCCTTTTTAGATGCAATTTAACATGGTTAGCTAACATAATATCATCCCTTTAACCCTTCTCTCTGGAGACAGTTATTTAGAGGAAGGGTTCTTCTTATATTATGTCACTCAGCTACAACACAAAGCTAATTTCTTGCCAAGGTGTCGCCTGAGAATCCCCCCCTGCAGTTGTGACCAGTCTCGGCACATTCCAGCAAAGAAAGAAAGGTGGTCTGAAGGACACAAATATGCAAAGACTCAATAATTTACAAGGGGTATGTTCCAAAACAGTGTTTGTAGCAGTACGTCAAGGGGCTGGCCCAGATGCAGAGGTCAGATACAAGTGTATGAGCCAGACTTGCTCTCTCTTTGTCAAGCAATTACTTGCACTGTGGTTAGCACAGACTGTGAGATAGAGATCAGAGCCCTCTGTGCTACCTACCAGCATGAACGCAGAGTTACTGTCCCACAGACCTTCTGTCCAAATAACCAGAGCAAAAACTGGGAGGGGAAACTGCGCTTTGCCAACAGACAGAGCAAAAAGCTTTCCCGTCTCTCTTTCCAGAAGCAGTTGCAGGGGCTAGTATTGGAGAAGACTACAGGACATCAGCAAGATCTCTTCCTTCATGCTTAAAATACCATCTCACAAGCATGGTCCACCACATTCTTCTCTGCCCACTACCACCTTCACCAGTCTATCTCTGTACCCAAGCACTGGAGACACTGGAAGCACATGGGGGCAGGGAGTTGCACCAGTATCTCCCAGAAGTGATAGGTCGAGAGGAAGTCAAGTCAAGCTAGATGGCCCTTTACTGATCCTCCCTCTTAGGGCCATAAATAGCTCTATCCTCTGTGACCCTCGGCCTCCCGCAGCCCTTCCCCACCTCTGCCCCCTCCCCAGCACAGGCTGCTCCTTGCCCTCTGCAGATCATTGTCTCCCTGTTAATTGCTCTGTCTAGGAGGAATAGGTCAGCAGCTTCAGGTGAGAGCCAGAGAGAGCTGTTAATAAGTAAATGATAAAAAAAAAAAGTTACAGAATGAACTTGTTTCTTTCCAGGACTTGCCTTGCAGTTTGGCAACCACAACCGTCCTGCTGCAAAAGGGCTCTTTTTATCTCTCCTTGACTCAAAACTCTGACAGTAACGTAAAGCACAAACATGTGACCCTCAGCTCCAAAAAGAGTGTGTGTCTGTGTGTCTTGCCAGTTTAGAGACTGCCCTGATGGCCCCACTGTGTCTCCCTGTCTATGTTACTAAACAAAACGAAGCAGGAAACAACGAGCTCTCAGATCATTCCTACTGTTTAACTACAGGCTCCCTGGCTGGGAGATGGTTCTGTATCTCAGACAGTGCATGGCAACAGCCTGTGACACCAACCAGCCCCACTAGACAGCACGGACAAAACCTCCAGCACCATCCAGCATGCCTTGCACCCCTGGACACCATTACTTGCCACACCTCGGGGCCCCATCATGCTCTAATGCTTTTGAGATGCAGTGTGACACTTTCCTGTGATGCCCTCTCTCAGCATGAGCCATGCAGTGCCACACAGGAGCCACGGTGCTGCAGAACCAGCAGTCCCAGCCTTTGCTGCTGTCTTTAAGTGTTACAAAACACATGTAACTCACAGGAAATCTCTCAAAACCAAGTACAACATGAGAGATGAAGCATTTGGAGTGCACACAAACCACCAGCTCCATCTCAGAGGAGACATTTCAGGAAGAAACTTCTGATGTTAGGAGATGTCAGAACAAACTTGTTCCCAGCCCCAGAATCAAGCATCAACCAGAGGGCCTAAATTTCCCCTGGAAACGCTACCCTGGGCTTGTGCCATCTGGCTTATTGGACATGCTGTGGCTCCTGCCCCTGTCCATGGCATAGTCATTCCTGTTGCTGCCCCTTCCCAGGAGGAGGTGCTGTAGGGTGGTGGCCGCACTCCTCCGCTCTCCACCTTTGTGAGCCTAACCCTGTGGGGTCTCATATTCCTTTGAAACCTGAGTTGTGTTGATGGATATATTTGCTGGGTGCCTCCCGTCTCTCCTGGGCTCGGGCTGCCCTGTCTGGAGGTTCTGTGAGGGAGAGAGGTCTGGAGTTTAAGAGCGTTATTGTTACCAGAGGAAGGAATTTTTGGTCCTATAAATCAGAGGCAGGCAGGAGTAGGGCCAGCATACTTGGGCTGTGTGAACAAACTTCATTTCCTGGGAGACTGGCCTTCAATCACCCTCTGTCATACTCCACTGATCAGAGGTGGACATGAGAGGAGTTCATTAAGGTGGAAGAAAAATAATATAATAGGTCCTCCCCATGCATGCACTATTCCCGACCCCTGGGGGTGGCAAGACATCCCTTCCTTGTGCTAAGATCCAAAACACATACACATACTGAGCCACTCACCCTGAATATGGCTGGTATTCCTCTGCCTAAGCAAATTTCCTTCTAAAAATGGACACCTCAAACACAGACCGAGTTTTTTTTCTGGCTACTTTTCAGATGAACTCAGTTCCACTGTCTGTTGACTCGCTTTGTAATTCTTGGCTGCACTCTGTCGGAGAAGAATCAGGTCCAGCACTTGAGGCAAAAGGAATCGACAATTTTCTGAGCAAAACAGAACGCTCAAAGCTCTCCTTGTTGATTTTGTTTCCTGGCTTTCTGAATGGATCTTTTTTTTTCTTGGGAGATTATCTCTTCTGTTCCTCTTTACTATCCTTCAGCACTACTGGTTTTGATTGGAATTAAGAAAAGGGGCAAGAATGTTAAGTAGGCCAAAATTAGAAAAATACATACATTTAATGAAAAGAGAAAATCTTTTGAGTTAAGCATATGGAAAAACCTCAAAGAGGAAAATTGTTTACAAAAAGCTTTTTGTTTCCAAGAACGAATTGTGCTCCAACCTGCTATATGGAAACACAGAAAAGAGCTCTAGTAAGGCCCAAGAGACTGATCTGGTGTCTGACATGGACTGGTGCAGTGGTGATACCACATGGAATAAAAGCCTTTCAGACTTCTGAGCTTGGCTGGGTTGGTGCTATCCGTTTATATGCTTGTCACAGAAAGCATAACTGAAAGAAAGACATAATTTATTGGTTTGACCACTTTGAAAACACTTTTCTTAGCAGTTCTTATGTTTATAAGATACAAATACAAACCAGAGCTTGGGCCACAGGACTCAGGAAACTGATACAAGATAAATAATGTTAATTTGGAGGTGCTGCCCAAGTCCAGCTTGAGGCTAGTGGACAGCTGGTGCTCTCACCTCCTGTGTGACAGAGGCACACATGGTTTAGGGAGCTCTTTGGAAGCAGTTTTAATCCATGTCTAGTTATGCTGCTGGACTCAGCTCCTGGAGAAATTTGTGGTTCTGTCCAGGCAGACGAGGGATCCCAGGCACTGCCATCCTTGGTTCCAGTGTCTTGACTCTCTGTCTGTGAGGTCTGGAAGGACCAAATCCACCGAGCAGGAAATGAGGAGGAGTTTGTGTGACCTGATCCTGGGAACAGAAGACTCTTGAACCTAAAGAGTGCACTGTGGAGCAGGAGCCTCTGCTCACGACCATGACACATGGCAGTGCCATGCCTCATGTTCCTCACTTTAGCACAGTTCTGCTGTTGACATTTCTGCACATCCCAGCAGAGGTGGCCAACTGCAGCAGGAGCACTCCTTCAGTCTTTGCTGGTAAGGGAAAGCCCAGAGACTTGCATGTTCTGGGGAAAAAGCAGAAGGTTGGTGAGCTTACAGGGGCTGAGAGATACACTGATTCAGTGCATCCTCTGTGAAGATCATACCAAAAAAATTCTTCTTCCTTATGATCTCTTATGGTCTCCAAGGAACGTAGCAAGGTACATCGACAAGCAGGTGAGCAATCCTAAGCAGTAGCAGACTGCTCCTGGTTTGAGAAGCAGCTCTTTCACTGGTGGGTATAAAATGAGTCATTCCTCGTTAATATCCAGAGGCTGAAGCTGGATGGTGAGGCAAAACAGGTAGTATTTAATCATCCCAGAAAATGTTGGAGGATATTCTCAGAAGATTTCTTGTAGGGACAGTTGCTGCATAGAAAACATAGAACTGTCTGGCACTAACATCTCCTCTAGAGAGAGAGATCAGACATTTCAGTGGTACTTGATGAATAGCCACTGAAGGATTTTGCAGGCCTCCCAGATGAAAGAGGTTCTTGGAAAACAGGACTATGGGGTGGCTTTTCCACCCTGGTTGTCCATCACCAGAAAGGCTGTTTGCAAACCTGCCTTTTTATTTACTGTGTGAAATCTTTCTGAATGGGCTTTTTACACTAATATCTAAAAGGACAGTTGTACAGTTGTTAATGGATATACGCCTCTGTTGGCTCTGAAGCTGCTCAGCATATCCACATTAAAGAAAAGTTCACTGCATTTGTTGAGAAGGGTCAGAGAACCAGAATATATTAACTCTAAGCTCTGCTGGACTGAAAAGCAAAGGAGATAGAACAACCGAGCTAAAAATCTAAGGCCATCACTGCAGCAGAGAGGAGAGAACAGCATGCAGTATTGATAATGCACTGGCTGGGGTCAAGGGACTGTGGCTGGAGATACGCAAGAGTACTGTCAGAACAAAGTGTATGACAGAGGTGAACCCTATACCCAAACACAGCTATATACCCCAGCCCACTCCCACCACATCAGAGCTCTCTTTGGGTCATTAGTGCTTGTTTTAATTTATTTTGCCAATTTTATCGCTGGAAACACACAGTGATTTACAACCTTTCCTGAGTGCACAGATTAATAAGTCTTCTTCTCACTTCCCCTAGAGACAATTAGCACGTAGCCCTGATGGGAAATGACTGTGAGGAACACACAGGCAATATGCTGTGAAAGCTAGACATTAGGCTGAATTCTGCTTACACACAAGGCCACTTGAAAGCCACTACCCATGCTTTCCTCACCTGGAGAGAAAAGCCACCCCCATCACTGAGCAGAACACACAACAGAATGGACTGAACCACCTCTGGGACACATCTGGTCATGGGGTGCAGTTTGAATGCAGAGTCCTCTGGAAAGCTGGCGTCTACTGGCCAGGAGGAGGCAGAGACCTCAGCCTCCTGCATGTTGTGCCACTGATTTTGTGTGTGCCCTTGAAGCCTCTTCTGCCTGTCTTTTTGGAGTTGACCCCGCTTTAGGTGGAGGTGAGTCCAGACACCTCCCAGGATCTCTTCCCATCTGAACTGTTTTGTGACTATGGTACTCTGCTCTTAACACAACAGGACCCCAAGTTGTAACTCAGCCTTTGAAAGAGTTACAGCAACTGTCCTTAAGGCTACAGACTTAACTTCCAGCTTCAGAAGGCTTTACTATTAGATGAAATATAACCAACAGATTGAAAAAAAATCCAACCAAAATAATGTGATAATCTTCTCTTTTCTTTCAGAAAGCCATACTCTCTCACTTCCAGGCAGTTCCTCCTTGCAAGCGCTCTTACAGACATGGATTTTAAAACAAGAACCAAGAATTCAAACTCATTCTTTCAAAATCAGAGGGGAAAGAGATGGCAAAAATATGCTGACAATTTTCTCACAGTTTTTTTTTAGCTTACTGAAATTTCTTTCCTTCAGTTCTGATAAGTCAACAATACTTTTATTCTTCGAAACAGAAAAAGATCCAGATTCTGAGAGTGAATATTTGAGAAAATGTTATCAAAAATTTTAGCAAACTTGCAGTCCTTTTTATCCCCACAGGTAATTTTTAAGTAATCCTTTCCACATATATTCTGATGAAGATGAATGTGGTAAACTCCACTTTACACGCAGGAAAACTGAGTCAGATACAGATAAAAACAAATATGGTGCTTCTGCCTCCCTGGGGAATCTTTTTTTTTTACTGCAGAGTCCCATAATTAGCTACACAGTGTGCTCTGATCAACTTGTATAGCTGGGGCTGTAAAGGTGCTGTTAATAACCCAACACTTCCACTGCTCTGCTGACCCACACTCATCACCTCGCTAAAGGAGTCCCGTAGGAAGCTGACAGACCTTTCAGTTGCCCTGAGGCACCATGTAGGTGGTGTAGAGCTGTGAACACAGGAGTCACCAGAGGTGACAGAGGAGTGTGTCCATCACTGTCCCTCAGCAAAGCCCTTGTCTGCATCTGCCAGCTCTCATGCATTCTTCCTGAGCAGCTCAGTCTTGGTTCTCTCCTGAAACCCCATCTCTGAGCATCTCAGACTAAACCAGGAAGGTTTGAGAGAGACTCCTGTGGCATTCCAGCAACTCCTTGGAGTTTGTTGGTCTCCTCTGCCTCCTTTTCCTTTCCTATGCCCTGGTGAACGTGGCCATTGCCCACCAGCACTGTGTGCTCACTGCCTTCCCGGCAGCTGCAGCTCACAGGTCTTGTAGGGCATATCTCCACAGCAATTTTATGACCTCTTGAATAGCACTGCTGTGATTTTGCTACCCCATTCAGGTTCCAGTGACAGCATTGTCCTGCAGATTATCCATGGCTTCCATGGAGCTCATTGCCATGGCAGGGCCCATATGGAGGTCTGTAAGGACAGTGTCTAGTGTTTAACACATCACTGAGGAGTTCAATTTCTCTTTGCTCAGGCAGAGCCTGTCCTCTTCTGGGAGTGTCTCATGTCATCTCTTTGCTCAGGTTGCCCAGGGTTGCTCCCACTCTTGGTCTCCACACATCCGCTTTTCCCTTCCCAGAGCAGCAGTGAGGCTGAGGCAGCAGCAGGACTACAGTGTGTTTCTGCAGAAGATGATGGGTCGGAGAGGCCAAGGGGAGAGACTTTTAGGGTGTAACAGTGCTGACTGTGTTGCCTTTCCCTCCTCTCTGAACCCAGCCCCGCTGATAGACATTAGTGGGTGGGAGGCTGGCTCACTCCAGAGAGCCTTTGACATAAAGGGAGTTTTCACCCCACCTCTTCATCAATCAAAACTTAAACTTATTTGTGCTTATGTGCTACTTCTTAAGTAGAGAAAATAAAAACTGGGTTTAGGAGAGTGCAAATATTTAACAATAAAAAAACCACATTAATTTACCCTTTTTCATTTCTACAGAAGGATCCTTAATGGAGTCACATGACTCTTATTCTAAGTGATAAACCACAGGTCATAAAGCACCACTTTATCACTCTGCACAAGCAGTATAAATAACAGCTATTACCCAACCTCACTCCATCTGATAAGCTCAGAGATTTTCTAATATACATTTCTGATTTTTTTAAATAATATTCATGATCATTTCCTCTTGAGCGTTATGAGTCTCTGGCTATGTGGCCCTTGAAACCAGGGCCTGCAAGCCCTTGTACCATCTCCCTGATTTATGGCCACGTTGGTTGGGACTGACGCCCTAATGAAATCTGTGACACTGCATTAATGGGGCTGTTTGTTACCACCAGAGTTCAGCAGCTGGCTGTGGTCTCAGCGCTGTGCTCAGGATGGTACACGCAGAGTCTATAAAACCCACCCAGTGGGCAGCAAACCTACCCTGCCGCACACACCGTGGCACCGGCGCGCGCAGGGGCTGCCTGGCGAGGTCAGTGAAACCTCGAGGGTGCGGGTAGCGGGTCACGGCTCTGCCCTTCCTGCCGGAGCTGCATAAGCACACGGAGTGCGTGACAAGCTCGGGGTCTTCCCTGGGCCCACTGCTACACACACACAGACACACGGCTCTCAAGCGTGTAATTAATACCCAGCCCCCGGTGTGGAGTCATTGGGTCGCACCAGCCACAGCGACTGTGCACCATCAGATTACCCGCTAACAAGCGCGTGCGTACGGAGTGTATCCGACACACATCCCTTGTGCCTGCAGCAGCCCCGCAGCCTCAGCGCAACGTGTGGGCAAAGAAACGCTGCCCACACCTCTCCACCATCCTGCCCAGGGCTGCCTTCCCTCTGGCTCCGGAGCAAAGCCACAGGCCAGCATGAAACACCCGCCTGCGATGTGTGTGTGCTTCCGCAACGTTTTCCAGTGTGATCTACTCCCATCGACTGAGACATCTAAGTCAAATAGCCACCGAGTTCTCATCAACTGTGATGGCAGTTTGGAGGATGATTCATGTCCTCAGCTCAGAAAAACTGAGCCAGCATGTACGCAACAAAGATCTTGTGTATCCACTGCACAATAAAACATATCTGCAAGACAGTTATTTTAATACCAATATGCCCTATATAGAGATACATTATCATGAACTCAGTCTTGGACCTACCACGGCAAGCAGAGAGAACTCCAGCTTTCTGTAAGCAGGGAGTGTTGGTACCTCTCTTTGGCCTAAGTAATCACCTTGAAGTTTTTACACAGGTACGTGCTTGAGTATCTAGACCTAATATAGACTGACTGAAGCGATTCCTTTTTGTTGCAATCAGCTACCATCAGCATGTCCTTTCTCTTGAGTTTTATTTGCTCCTGTTCCTCTTTGTTTCATTTTTCCTTTTTTAAAATAGTGTAGGAAACAAATGCAAAGATTTATGTTCATGCAATGCAGACTCCTATGCAACAGGAAATAAAAAATCCAAAAGTGAATATTTAGCCTTAATTCTGCCCTGGGGTAAAACTCTGTCAGCTGCTATAACCGTATATTACCTATCAAATAATTCAACACAGCACACACTTTCCTCTACCTTAGGTACACACGAGGAAGAGCCTTAGTTCCTGTGTGCTTCATTTTGCAATTTTAAATGCAGGGCTATTCATTGAACTGAAAGCCTTCTTCAGAAACATTTTGATGTGAAAAGTGGCAATAATATGGAATATATTGTTGTGCCTTTAAAATGCAATGCCTTTTTTCAGGATTACTTTTGTAGTATTTTTAATAGTCAAAATGGCTTAACAAGAAATCAGGGGTTTGACCAATTCACATCTTCTGGAATTATTAAATAATTATAAATAATAAAGCATTGAGCTTAAAAATGACAATTTAAAATCAGTAATATTGATATGTCTGAGATTCATTTATCCTGGAAAGGAAACGGCTTTGACAAGATCATATTTTTTAATAAAATGAGTGTGATATTTTTCTATCAGGTCTCTTTAATTCCAGTATCATAAAAATGTGGTATATCTTTATTGATAGACTTTAGCTGGTGCATTCTCTTCTCTACAGCATATATATGTTAATGATTTTCTCAGCACTGACATACAATATGTTTAACCAGACGATTTTTCCTTTCACTCAGAGTTACTTCTCTGAGCAGTAATTTAGTGGGCAGTTCTCAAATGACAACTCTGAGAAATACACACACCATGTCTTGTTAAAAGTGTATTTTAATGATGTCTTGCTTGACCATGTTTCTTTTTTGTAGAATTGTAAATAATTCCTACTCTTCTTGTGATCTGTAGCTGGAGAGACACAAGACTGAAGGAGAGCAGCTATGCAATCAAGTCCAGTGCATTTGCAATCACTTTGCAGGAGGTGTTTAGTCCGAAAGAAACCACAATTACCTCCCTATGCCACAAACCTCAGAATAACTCAAACCTGCTTGTGCTAAAAAGACACACACACACACACACACTCAAAAAACCCCAAAACGAAAACCCAAAGCCTTTGAAAAAAGTAATAACACATCACAGGAAAACAGCAGAAGATACCTGGAGCCAGAGCATCACCCACTGCTGGGAGCTGCATGGGCAAGGGAGTGTGGTATGTGAATAGGCACAGCTGATCTCAGCACATTGCAAATGTAACTCTAGTCAGGCAGTAGATGTGCTCTCTTTAATGATATTACTGAACAGATTACATAAATGAGTGAGAATTTATGTACAGAATTTGCATGTGTTTGCAACTGATCTGAAACTTATAAATACATTTCTGTATTTACACGCACAAGTAAATTAATATTGATTTCCAACCAGCAAGCACCACCAAAATGGCATTCAAGTGCATGTTTCCAGGTGCAAAGTATTTAGCTGGAGAGCAAAGCAAGCAAATTTGCAATGAGAATAGTGAAAATGTGGATGCAGTTCTGGAAAGAATGACTTGAACTGTTTGTGTTGCAGTGGTGCTGGAAGTCGCAGGCACCCTGGGGATCTCCTGGGCAGAGCACTCTGCAATCCTACTGCAAAAGAGCTTCTCCCCAGCATGTGCTAGTGAGACAAGTGCCTTAGCTTAGCAACACGGGTCTAATTCCCAAGTGGGTGCTAATTCTCTGCCCAGAGAGCTTTATTGGGTGCGCAGCTCAACTCGACGGGTAGGCCATTAAAGGTTTACAAGCCATTGATATGAGCTAGCTCAGGAACATTGTGGCTATTGCATGTACCAAGTCTGCTCCTGCATTGCTTCATTTTCAAACCCCTGCATAGCTGCCATCTGCACACACTCAGCACCCCTCCTCCCCAGCTTCTCACTCCCCAAGCTTTAACACATCCATGCATTCTCCAAAGAGGACCCTCTCCCTGACTACCCACATTCCGGAGCCTGTATCCATTCCTTCCCTCACCTTCCTACACAGCCTCCTACCTTTCCTAGAGCAGGGCCACTGCCCTGGGCAAACATGCTGGGTCCCAAGGCACCATTCCTCACTGTCCTCCTGCTGTGCGCCCAGTCCAAAGTGAGAATTTTGGGACAGGGCTGTAGAGGGCAGGGGGAAGAGCAGCTGTTGGGGCTGCGTGAGTCAAGTCTAAACCCTTCTCTTCACCAGAGAAGGCAATTACTTTACCAAGGATTTGGGTTTTAGCCAAGGTATTACAATCACATCTCTCTGGATTTGCTTTTGTTTTCTCCTTCTCCTTTCTCTGAAACTCCTCCTGATGTTTGGTGCGTTTTTCTTGGGTATGCTTTGTTGTTTTTGGGTTATTTTGTTGCTAGTGTTGCTTGCAGCCACCAGAGAGTTCCCCTTCCTCTGGTTAATGGCTCATTAACTAGCTCTCTCCATGCAGGAGCAGGGCCTGGGAAGTGCTGAATTCTGGAAAATCCTCACCAGCAAGGAACCATTTGCCAGCAACAAAGTCCTCTTTTCAGAGGGGGCTCTGTGTCGTGGGGCAGCAAGGGGAGACAGTCCTTGGATGGGAGGGATAGGGACAGAGCCCACAGGAGTGTGGGACACAGGCATTGTTGCTGTTTTTTGAAAAAAGACACTGGCTCTTGGGAAGAGGGGGGAGAGAAGACAGGAGCTGGATTGTTAGAGGATTCAATGAGCTGTGCCCAATGTATTCGAAAGGTGCTTAAGACAGCCAAAGCTCCTCACCAAACATACACTGCTGTGAACAGCACAGCAGTGCCCACGGGCTGCAGAGGCAGCGCAGCTCCCCCGCCCCTCGCACAGCACACCCGAGAAATGGGCACCGTCCCCTCTGCCCCTGCCCCACACCACTGCAGCATGGCCAAGGTGTCAGAGCTTCCACCCATGCTCACCTCAACTTCTGACTACCCCAGATGAGGTGCCCACCTCAAACTCTTCCCCTCCCTCCCATCTGCACCTTTCCAGGTAGAGAATGACTTGGAGCTTTAGGTTGTCCCGATCAAGCAACCCAATGGCCAGGCCAGAGAAGAGGTCCAGGATTTTCCATAGATATAAAAAAGATAATTGAAAGCAAGTCTCGGGATTGACAGGACTAGTGCAACCTGTTTTCTGATAGCTGTGCCTTGATTCCTTTGTCCTCCCTCCATCACCACTAGAATAACCACAGTGGACAAATTCTCCTCCAGTGCCTCCCATTGCCCCAGAAAGACTCTCAGCTTGCTTGCTGTCACTGGTTCAAGCCATGTGCTGTTTGGTCACTGGGCATGGAGGGGTGGTTGGCCAGCAGAGAAGATGGAGTAATCCTAGTGCTGGCACCAATGTGAACCTCGCTTCTTTACCCCATCATTAATTTAAACACATTTCGTAGGCACAGAACAGTTTAGTGGTCTCTGTCCATGTGTCAAGTATGGCTGACATTGACAGGCAGGTTAAACATTATGGAGAGGACGGGGACAAATGACAGACAGTGCAATTGCCTCTGCTGGGTTACCTGAGCTTAAACTTACAAAAGGTGATAGTTTCATTTCATCAGTGTCAAAAAGTACCCTCACCTGCAGCTGCAGAACAAAGCACAGCTCAGGCTCATGAACATAAGCAATCAGTTTGTCACACTTTAATCAGGTAGCTCCCATCAGCAAAACTGCAGAAATCACTTTTCCTGGGGGTCTTGTGGCTCAGCTTCACAGCAAAGATGAATTTTCTTCACCCACAAGGGCTAGCACCTCTGGGCCTTCTGAAATACCCTGGGGCAATCAAAATTGCACCCACTCCCACAGTTGCTCAGCTTGCCAAGCAAGGTCCACAGGCACAGCAGAGATGTGCAGATCTTGATGTCACATGTGCAATGACTGTGGCACTGCTTATGACTTAGTCCTGTGGCCATAGTCCCAGCAAGGCCAGTCACCTTGTTACAGGGCACTTTTGGGCTGTGTGGTACCAGCTCACCTACAGATTACCACACCTGATAAAAGCAATAGTTTCTCACCTTGCGTTTTTCATACACCTCCAAGTTCATCACAAATGAAGTAGTGATGATTACCCCCACTTTAAAGGCAAGGAAACAGGCGTATTGCATGATGCATGACCAAGTGTCTCCCAACAGACTGGTGGCAGGGATCAAAGAGACACCCAAGTTCCCTAAATTTCAGTGCAGTGTGGAGGGACTGGATTATCATGTGGACAGTATTCACTGTGTGATGCCCACACTGGTCTCAGGGGAAGCTTTGTAAGACCAGCTTTACACCCAGGGTGGTCTAGGGCTTGAGGGTGGCAGGGTAGAAAGGAGACATTCCCTGACATTCCCATTTTGCCTCAGAGAAAGATTTGAAAAAAGTTCAGCTCAAGGTCCTAGTGAAAAGGACGCCTGCAGGGCCACCCGCACCGCTCTCTAGTTGCTCCCAAGCAGTGAATTCATCTGGCTGAAGTTCTGGGGAAAGTGGAAAAAAAAGTACATATGAGGAGACAGAAGCTAGCCCCTTCGACCACTCACACTGTTTGACATTAAAAAGTGCTGACAGCAGAGAGGGAGGAAAGGAATGGACGAAGGGACACTTTCATCTCATGACATTCTCCTGCCAGCCCCAGCCACTGCGTCTCCCTCTCGCCCCTCCTTCTGGCCCCTTGCTTTCCTAGGCATTTTATTAAATAGGGTCACAGCCCGCGTTACAGTCCCTCCCACGGCCCTGGCAAAATGAAAACACTCGCCCGTCCCCATGACCCCCACCCTCCCAGACCTCAGTCTCCTTCACTGTTTCCCCCCGCTCCAGAACTGAGATCTCCACCCTACTGCAACCTTGGCGTTTCATAGCCAAACATCAAGGCTAAGGGCTCCAGGGAGGAGGAAGGTCTCCCCCATTTTTTTTCCCTGTTACATTAATTATCTCATTTAGTTGAAAGAAAAGTCCAAAAATGGAGCTTTCCCTTGGCAATTTATGAGGCTAGATGAGTAATTTATGGCTTGATACAACTTTATTTTGTTCCTTCTTTACATACACACGCAGATAAACACACACATACATACACTTAAGGAGACACTAACCTGAATTTATCACATTAAGTACCTGCCTGCTAAAAGGACAGGACTGGACATAATTTACAAGGCAGGAGGGGAAGGGGTTCACATGTGGGGGGAAACATTCAGAAGAGTTAATGTTTGAAAGCTGGTCTTTGAAGGCAGGAGGCTCCTCTAGACAGAAAAAGAAAACCTAACTAATTAAAACTGATGTATCAGTTTCAGAAGAAGAATGTGCTGGGAATGAAACTGTGCATGGGCAAAAACAACAGTCAGCCGGGTTAGCCATGACAGTGTTGATACCCCCAGGGAGAAGGTCTCGATTTTGGCATCAGAACAACAGGATCTGAGATCTAACTCGCTAGGGCAGTAGCCAGAGCCCCGTGCTGAAGTGGCTGGTCTGATGCAGGACACAACTTGGGTGCAGAAGCAAATGTGGGTCATCAGTAGGGTTTGAATCATGGCCATGGCATGCCAGCAATGTGACCCACTGCGCTCTGCTTGGCGGAGGAGGGAGGGGACCTTGGGCCACAGATGTGCCGCTGGTTGTCTCAGTAGCAATCAAGCACTGTGGATGGCCAAAGGAGAGGAGTCGCCTGCCCCAGAATGCTGACCAGCAGCACAGGCAACAAAAAGGAAAGAGGGCGCAGAGGGGTAAGTGACTGGTCCAAGGCCCGTGCCCAACCACAGCTGTGGCCAGCATTCACACCTCCCCAGTCAGCCCTTCAGCCTCTATGTATCTTGCTCGGTGAGTTCAGGCAGAAACATCCGGTGTACCTTCCTGAAGTGGCCTCCTCCCACTTCGGGATACCCCTGGGAGCTCTCCTAGCACCTTCCCCAGTTCTCCAGACCTCTGTAACTGACGTCTAGGGGAGAGGTCCCTCCAGACACTATCCAGGAAACATGAAGTCTGAGTAATGAAGTATGCTGAGATAAGAAACACGTGCAAAGCATCTCAACTGATGTTCGATTCTCTTCTGTGCACGTGAACTTCCCTAACTTCACAACGCATCTCTATCTTCCAAACAGGAATCTGAGCCATAGAAGACATCCAGTGACTTGGACCTGAGTCACAATGCAATTAAATCTGTCAGCCAAGTGCCAGGTGAGCCCCCTGTAGCCAGACAGTTCTTCTACTCCAGGGACCTGTACCTGATGTGGTTGGGCACTGACTTTAACCCCTCTTCCACTGCCTTTGTACAGGACTGCACACATGATTTCCTCTGAATCATAGAATTCTATTGCTCTTACAAGTCTCAAATGCTTTAAATTATTAGGAGGAGAGGTAAGTATAGGTGTGGGAGAAGGAGGCAAAAAAAAAAAAAAAGAGAATCATAAAAGTGATTTCAGAAATGCCCCTTACCCAAATGCAGATTCTTTCCAAAATGTGCCTTGATGAAAACTGGTCAAGCTGTGAGTGCCCATTTAAAGTGCTGGGTCTGTGCATCAGGCAGAAGCACACCAGACAATAAACAGCCTCTGCTTGTCAGTCCACACAGCAAATTTCTGGAGCCCACCAAAAAAAGCCCCAGAAGGTGATTTGTATGTAAACACAGAACACCCGCTCCCTTTGGTAGGGAAGGTGTTCTTTGTCTTACAGCTTTCCCTGTAGACATCAGCTTGTTTACAAATCTTACAGCAACCCACAGCCGTGGCATTAAACAGGTGAAGAGAATAACGCTTTTTTCTTATTGATCTAGGGTCGGTTTCATTTGTAAGCAAAAGGGCAGCTGTCAATAGACTGCATGATCTAAGACACCAATCCAGAGAAATCTTAAGCACGTGAGCGCCAGGGAGCAAGGATGGGATTCAGGGTTGCTGAACTGGGGCCAGCAGCCTAAACCAGGCTTTATTTCATGTTGCATCATAATTCTATTGTGTGAATGAGAGGGAAGCATTAATAAATGAGAGGATGGAAGGGGAAGAAGAAGAAAACATGTCTATTTCTTGTCCAATAATGTTAGCAAATATTTGTAAAACTGAAACAAGACTAATCTTTACTCCTGTGTGCCTCTCAGGGAGCCCTGTCTATGTTGTCTGTTTTGTTTAAATTGTGCACTCTTCATGACAGAGATTATCTGTATTTTGTGTCTCGTAAAGCACTGGGCACTTTTATATAATAGTAATAATCTATAAAATGCACAAATAAAAATATCAGAGCAAACAAATGATGTTGCAGAATTGTTTCTGCCTAAAAAGAGCAGCAAAATTCCAGTTAAAAATACCTATGTCTACCTTGATAATAAAATGTATGTGTGTGATTGTGCATGCGCATGCAGATATATAGGTGCATACAGCAGGGAAAAAGAGTCAAGGAAGGAATAAGTTCATCAAGTCTGTAAGTATGTGGCACCTCAGCATCATGCAAGCTACCCTGGGCACAATCAAAGCCTTCCGACACTCCGAGGGACTCAGTGGAAGTGTGCAGGATATTAAGAGTGACAAGCCATCGGGGCTGCACTATCAGACCAGTAGGGAAGGAAAACTGAAGCAGGGTGTCAGTTTGAATTGTCATTATCCCTGTTCAGGAAGCAGCATCGGGCAAGGCAAAGCAGTGGCAGGAAGAAAGGAGGTTGGGACATCTGGGGACTAATCCCCCATCCCCCAGGAATTCTGCACCCATTCAGGACCTGGAACCAACTGACTCGTGCATCACTCCTGGTCCTGCCTTTGTCGTCTTGAGAAGGGGGGTGACTGCTCCCAGTGTGCTTCGGGGTGGGAGAGCAAGGGGGCAGATGCATCCCTGTGCCCAGGGAAGGGTGTCGGGGTGGTGGGAGGAACTGTACAGTGCAGTTGGAGTGTGCAGCACTGGGCAACACCAGGGATGGAGGGGAGGAAGGGAGGGTGGGAAGGGGAAGGCCTATAATCCCCTTGGTAAATCCATGCCTGAACTATAAAAGGATAATCCATGTGCAACCCTGGCCCCACTTATAGGATTTAGCTCTTAGTGTAGAATACTAATATTTGGCTGTTTGTTTACCCCTGTGAACTAATTTGGCAGATTCTTATGATTCTCACAGGGAGAATTTATTTCGATTTTGATATTACTCAAAGCCTTGGGTCCTGGAGTCATAGGATTATATGCAAAGCTCTGAGCAGACTTTTTTAATCCTTTTTCTTAAGAAATAACTATTTGTTGTGGATGCAGCAAAAAGCTTGAAAGCTGGCCTGCTGTTCCACAACACAATGGCATCAGAAAAGAAGCCACTTGCTAATTCCCTTTTTTTTTTTTTTTTTAAACATGGTGATTTTTAAGCCAGTTTTGCAACTCTGAAAGGTGAATGGGGATCAAGCCCATGATTTTTGAAGAGTCAGCATGGTCAAGCGAGGCTTTGCTTGTAGTTATTCACACTGGCTTGGTGAGCTTTAGTGTCCACTTTCCTGCTCCTAAGCCAGTGGCACTGCCTTGGGAGAGCAGTATCACAGGCAGAAATCAGATCCTTGAGCTAAAACTAATGTGCAGAGTTTGGGGAAGAAGGAGGCACAGAAAGCAAAAGAGTATGTGTTAGGATCAGGAATTCAGCCTTCAATTAAAAAGTAACTTTCTAACTTTGGGCAATGCACAGAATGGCTTGAAAATGTGATGCATGCATCCCCTTAACACAGAAAGCCAGTACAAGAATCCCAACTATGTTATTTTTATAATCTTGCTGGTTTGAGGGCTTGCTCTGTGATTTTTGAACAGCTGAAGTTGTTAATACTAGGGGAGAATTGCCCTTTTTTTAAATGCAAAATCCAGCTTTCATGGTAAAGTGTAAAGAAGTGGAAGGAAAACAACAGTTTTCTCTAAACGTATTTTAGAGATGTATTTGTGGCTGTTCCTCTCCCACTCACTGTCCTGAAAGAAATTAAAAGTTGCAAATGTAATCACAGCTAGGAGCAAGACAAAACTAGATATGTGCTGAAGACCTGACTCTCGATTATGAAAATATTTATTTTTAATTCTGTGCCCAAGATCACTTCTTCTGAGAAGATTTAGGCACATGCCTGAGGTGGAGTAACTGCAGAGGGAGTTCACCAAATCAGGGCCTTGAGGAGAAAGCTGACAGTAAAACCAAAATTTATTATAAGAAAAAAATTCTCTACCTTAGTAAAAACAGAAGCAATGCCTAAAAACCCCAAACCTTCATAAATCAGGCAAACAAGACAGGCAGATGAGAATCTTATCAGGCAGTGGAAATGAGGCAAAAATAATTCAAATTATTCGCACATTTTGAAACTTTGCTGGACTGAGAGAAGAGGGTGAAATCTTGGTGAATAGATCAGAGACACAAGCAAAATTTGTGCATAGCAGTTTAAGCTGGAAACACACTACGTACAGATCCTAGAAGTCCAACAGCAGAAAATTTTTAGAGGATGCATGTGCATCGTCGGTAGCTGCCTGATTTTCCTCCTTCTCAGATCCTGCTGTGTCTGGCTCTCTTGCAAAACTTCAGCCTCTCGGGCTGCCTCGTTCCCAGAGCTGACGGGAGAGCAAGCTCCCGCTGGGGCCCGTTTGCTCCCCAGCTCAGCCAGGCTCTGCCGTGTGGCGCAGAGAGGGGACGCTTGGGCACGCCACAACCCCTCCCGTAAATCCCACCAGCACCCCCAAAACCTACATCTGCCTCTAAATACACTGATTTGTTGTCATTTTACCCCTCACTCAGATGCTGACGGCCAGTTCCATCTCTGGTGATAGCTATTAATAATTAGTCTATAATTATAGAGATTGAGACAATATCTTTTAGATGAATGATATTTTCCCAAATTTGTTCTAAAGCTAATGCGAAGAGAAACAATGTGTTCATACACTTTGAGACAAAGAGAAGGGAAGGTTTGGCTGTCTGATTTTCTAGTGGTTTGGACTCATTCCTGTGTCCTCCTCTTCCTATCTCAGCTTGTATTCTGGTAACAGGATAGAAGAACCCCAAACATTACCCAAAACTGGGGGTGAAATGCACTCCACCAATGATCCGAAGGGAACCATTTATTTAGTTTATTAAAAGGATCAAGAGGTGGCTTGCTTCCCGCATATAAATTTTTTGCTAGGGAAAAAATACCAGGTACTAAAAAACTCTTTAATCTACCAGAGAAAGCCGTAACAGAAGCCAATGGATAAATGCTGAAGCTAGACAAGTCCAATTAAAAATAAAGTACTGGACCTTTTGAAATTTTGTTTCACTTTGTCCGAGGAAGTCAGGGTGATTAACCATCAGAGCAGCTGCTACGGGAAGCGCTGGAGTTTCCCTTTCTCAACACCTTCGGCTCAAGACTCGTATTCTTTCAGGAAGAAAGTTACTGTGTTCAATGAAGGGGTAGCAGGAGGACAATCTCTGGTCTGTTTTATGCAGGCAATGCAGTCAAATCATCGGAAAATGTTTTGTGAGCTTAAACTGAATAAACAACTTAGCACCCCTCAGCTTATTTTTAAGCAGGACGCTTCTTTTTAAAAAATTGGGAAAGGCAGAATAAAAATCCTCAGCATCTGAATAATTGTTCTTATAACAGAAAAGGAAAAAAAAAAGGTGAAAAATTTGTAGAAGCAGAGGGATCCGGAGCAAAAAGGATGCCAGGATCCAGGGCAGGACAAAGCAGCAGGCTCGCTGCTGGTCAGGGCTGATGGGGTTCTCCCCCAGCACCGCGAGCCTTTGGGGAAGGAGCTGCTCAGGCTCCATGGAGAATCCTGCCTTGCTGATTTCCAGCTGAGCAGCTTTCCACACTCAATGGCCGTCCCTGCTGCTTTCATGCAGGGATGTACTCTAGCTCGGAAGAGAGCGGTTCTGTTTAGATAGCCCCCAATCCTAGCTTTACCTCATCCCTTCCAGCAGAGTCACTGTAATTAAGATTTGTTAAGGTTTGGAAGAAATCTCATTAATCAGATAAGATCTGAACTTTATTTTCTTTTTAAAGACCCAATTTGATCTCTCTTGCTTGTGGTAATTGCTCTCCTCTTCTGACATGGAAATTCATTTTCCAGGCACATAAAACACAATAGATTTCCATTGTCAACAGCAGCAACCCCAGGAGACTTGAAAATATTCCTCCAAAGGCTAAAAAGAGTATTGGGAGCAAATCCAGACACAGGCAGGGAGAGGGAGCATGAGACAGGGTGCTGTCAGAGAGAAATGGGGTGGAAGAAAGGGGTTTGTATGGCCCAAAAAGGAGCAGGGATACACCAGGGGTGGGAGGGGCAGCAGGACCCCCACTGTGACCCTCAGTAAGTCAGGTTGAGCTGGCAGGTCCTACCAAGGGACCCTGCATAGAGAGGAGAAAAGTTGTTGCCCCTCCTGGTTCCTGACCTGGGTTGGTAAAAGCATCTTTCTCCTGAGTTTATCAGAAACCAGTACTTCAAAGAGCGATCAGAAAAGCCTCCTGGACGGCTGACATTTCACATGAGGCAGCCCCAGGATAAATGACACAGTGTGAAATATACTCCACCACATCAAATCCTATCCATCAGCAGGATTCCTGGTTTCTAAATGTCAGGTATAGAATGGGAACTCCTCAGGAACTTCTGAATCAGAGGGTGGATTCCTTCCCTGCCACCTACTCTCCAGTTCCCCAAGTCCTCTTGGCCTCCAGCATGTTCGGGTGGGCTCTGCCTTCCCATCCAGGCCAAGTCCAGGCAGCCAGGCACTGCTGCCAGGCCAGGAGATGTGCACGGATAAGGCACACACCCTGGACAGGGCTGGGTGTACATGTAGCACCTCTCACCCGAGAGACTGCAGTCCTCAGGAGAGACAGGGCAGGGGCACATGGCAGCCTGCTGCCAAATCCTTCAGCCTGGGCACAGAATGTCAGCCCAGTGTGTGGGCATCAAACCTGGGATCACCATCTTTCCCCTGCCACCCATCTCTCACGCTGGTACCCCCAGCACATGCCCTGCTGCTTGCACCACCCCATCCCTGAGTTTGACCTGGACCAGGAGGGTCTGAGCCCCAGCTGCACCATGAGGCCAGTGGCTACAAGCAGCCTCTCTTGTCCTGAACTGTCACAGGGAGAATAAAGCTGAGACACAGTTTTCCAGCACTTTCAGGGGGCCACACAATCCTGCAGCAGCAGCAGTCTCTGTCACAGCTCAGCCTGGCCACCTTCCGGAGATGCTGAAACTTCAGTGGAGCAGACAGAGACAGAAACCGCTACTGGGCACCTTGTGGGCTCCCAGAAATGGGCAGTCCCGGGCAGCTGGCCCACAAGGCTGGCTGTGGGTGACCGGGGTGGCCAAAGCAAGGAGAGTCCCCTGCACCACCGGCCACGTGGAGGCAGAGACTGGGCATGGTGAGTGCATGCAGAGGTACTAATAGAGACCTAGGGTGAGCATCCCAGCCCTGCCTGCCTCTCTCATTCTCTTTGCAGAGAGAATCTGCAAACATATTAATCTCATCTCACACACAAACCCTCCGTCCTGATCCCAGAATCCATATATTAGGAGATTTACATAAATTACCAGCTATCAATAGGGCACATGAGGTGCAGGGGCTGAGAGCCAGCACCCTTGCCAAGAATACAGTACAAGAGGATTGGAAAGAAGGGAAAGGGAGGGGGCTGCAGAGAAGGGCTAGGAGCACAGACCTGGTGAGCAGAGGTCTGGGATGGCAGTGTCTGGCTGTGCTCTCTGGGTCTCTGAGTCACTCACTGCAGCCACTGTATGGCTTGGCTGCAGTGGTAGGTACATAACTAGCAGGGGAAAAGGTATGAGCTCTTCACAGCACTGCTTTGCTTTATTCAGGACTTTGCATTTGCAGCTTGGGTCAGACCTTGTCTTAGCCACTGGCATCCCCAAGTCTCAGGAGCACTGGGGAACCAGAGCTCCATGGCTCTGTGGGGGAATTTAACAGCTCCTTGACTCCCTCATTTCCACCTGAGGGGCTTTGCCTCTGCTGGGAGAGGAGGAAGGCATAAGTTCAGCCCCTGGCCACACCACCTGGCCAGAGTCAGGATGCTCTCCACCTTAGGTGCACTGAAAATGGCACTCAGGCTTCTCTGAGCCAGGAGAAATATAGGTGATGCTTGGTGAGCATTGTGAGAGCCATGTACAGAGCCCTGGAATGCAGATCCGGAGAAAATCACCAAAACAGATTCCCTTCCAACGTGTTTCCCAGGACAGACCTCCTCTGCAAAGGGGGTGATGGCCAAGCATAGGGCAGACCCAGAAGTGCTCCAACAGACACCAGGGCAAGCACACAGCCGTGTGATGCCAGTTTTCTAGATCCATCCCCTTGGCATCTGCCTGGGGCACAGCCCCATTCCCATGACCCCAAGTCTCAGACGCTTGGGCAAGCCTGGGGCGAGCCCTGGTCTCAAGAGGGGACAGAGATGGGTCCCTCCTTCCCTAGGCAGGCAGTGTGCCTGACCTCTTCCGCGGCATCTTCTGAGCCTCCCAGGCAGCAGTCCCGGACCCCCCTGCCTGTGAAGAGCCCCGAGTCGGGGTCCCTTTTGTCACCAGCCCGCGGCCACCTCGGGCTGAGCCCGTTTCTCCCGCAGTGTTCTGCTGCCCTCGTGGGTCCAGAGCGCTCATTGCAGCCCCGCACCCGCACCGGCCCCGCGGCTCCCTCGCCGCACCTTCACTGCGGAGAGACAAGGCACAGGATGTTCTCTTCCCTGCCGGGAGGAAGAGCAAGGCGAAAAAGGCAGGCAGCTCTCCGTTTTGGGTCTGGACCGAGGGAAGTGGAGCGAGGCCCACTGAGAGGGGCCCCAGAACCCAGTCCCAACCCTGCTGGTGGTGTAAAAGAGGGTGCAGAACAAGAACCCCCTGCACCAGAGACAGTGATCACAGGAGTTAGAGCATCACCTCTTCGAAAGGGGCATCACGTGTCATCCGTCCCTCCACCTTTCCTGTGGACAGGCAGACATCACAGCTGAGGCCGGTGTGTCCACGGGCTGCTGGGGCTGTTCCATAGCTGTGAGTACAGAGAGGTACTGGAAGCTTCTTCCAAGCTCAGGTGAGGTTCACCCCAGTGTTATTTCTGGTGCAGAGAAAGATAGAAAAGTAGCCAGTGGTGCAAAGAAACAAAGCAGTGCAAGCCATGGAAAACAGGCCTGGACTTGATTTACCTGATAGAGAATCAGATTAAACAGAGAAGAATTTTTCTTTCGTTTTTTGATTGGGGGAGGGAAGGGGGGGACGAAGAGGAAGTAAGGAAAATGGGAGTAAGGAAAATTAGAGTTCACATGTACAAGATCTCCTGGCAGTGTGACTAGAGTACACACAGACCTCAGCAGGTTTGGTTTGTGTTGGTGTATGACAACATATGTGGCACAATGCAAATATGACTTGCACCATATGCTTGTACTTGTACAGCATCTAGCACAGCAGACAGCATCCTTCCTAATGCCAGTATGCAGGTGCAGGTATCACGTACATCCCCAGAAACTCTAGGTATGGTCTAGAAGAGGCAAGTCCAATCCAGGTCTAGCAGATGGGTTCCAAACTGAGGCTGAAACTGGTTTCAGAATCATGCCTGGTGTATCCGACACGAGGGCTCTGTGCCAGGGGAGAAGATTTTCATGGGAAAAATGCTCCTAAGGTATCTCAGTTCAGAATTAGGTTTTTGACTCTCCTGATAGCTCAGCTTGAAGCCCCTGCAGCGGCTGGCGCCCCTCCGCAGGCCGAGAGCATCCCCGCTGCCCGGCTGGCACGGCGCGGTGCCCGCGGCAGCCCCGGGAGCGCCGCACGGAGCGCGGGCTCCACGCCGCGGCCATCCCGCGGCAGCACACGGCAGCTCCGGCGGCACTGCCCGCGTGTCACTGCCACAGACCCCTAGAGCTGCCCGTTCCGATCCCTGCCCTCGCCGACTTTCCTACGAGGAAAGGGGTTGGTTTTGTCTGTCTGCCTTCCTTTTAGCTGGGCTTTGTCATTGCTCTCCCCCTCCACTTACCTCAGACACCTTCATCAACATCGTTGTCCCCAAATTTGATCACAGCCCAAACACTTCAAAAGCCGGCCCCTTTGGGTCTGAGCTCTCTTCCGGACCCAGAGGATGGCTCTCTATTTGTTCACTAACCGATTAGTTTTCTGCCTTAAAGCGCTTGGAAAGCACTGCCACTGTCAGATCCCACGGCTTTCATTTTCCACCACAGCCACCCCCATTCACTGCATCCCTCATGCAGGGCCATAACATGGGAATTTGCTCACCCACCCCTGCTCTTCTGTTGTCCCGGTGTGAATGGGCATTTGCAGACACATCCAGCATCAGGCAGATACTCTTGTCCAGCACCTAGAAACGGCAGTGATTGTCTGGTTGTGCCTTGGGTGTAAGACCAGTATTTGACAGAGCCTTTCCAGGGCAACATCTAATAAACCAGCAACAACAATCCAGTCTCTTGGATGCAGGAGGCAATCCCAGCATCAGCAGGCATCAGCATCAGCTCTGTCCTGCTGGGGAAGGAGCAAGAGTCTGACAGCTGTACAGGAACTGCCAGAGGTGACAGCAATGCCTTGGCCACTGCACCAAGAGAGAGCTCATCACAGCTGCTCCTGAGGAGCAGAGTCCTCCCCTGCAGACCTGGAGAGTCATTTTGGGAAAGGCAGGTTGTCATCACAGCACCAGAGACTGCAGGTACAGAAAAGGCAGCAGCCGGCCTGATGGCAAATCCTCCTGCAAGACAGGCCAGGCCAACCAGCAAGGTCTGGCTGCTGTTCAGCAAGAGCAGCGGAAGCCCAAATAAACCAAAAATCAGCACAGCAGCCGGAGCAGCACCCAGAGGTCAAAGGCAGCTTGAGTATTGAGGTCCAGGGGAGTATGACCCTTTCCATACAAGTTTCAGATGCTGACAGAGAAAGAAAAGAACCCACAGTAAACACAGACAAATTTCAGTCAAAAATGGGATTCTGTGATGGAATTTTATATTAAGTGATGGAAGCCTTTCACCTCTGGAGCAAATTCTTCAGAGCAGCAGTAGATTTTCTGTCCCAGTGCCTTCAAACCCTGACAGGAGGCCCTTTGGGAAGGAGGGGTTTAGACAAAAGAAACAAGGAGAATTCCCTCGGTTACCCACCAGCTTACACCAAGTGACTGAACAGCTGCTTTTTGACTTAAAATCTCTCCCTGGCTGTGCTTGAGCTGCACAGCTCTTTCAGGTGTGACAGGCAGACCTGCCTCAAGTACCATAGCCTCCGTGTGGGTGGGGACAATGGGAAAAGTGACTCAGGTAGTTTCATAATCTGTCACAGCAATAGCCAGCACATGCACTCTATCAACCCTACCATCTCTAGTTTGCCTGTTGAGCATCAAACCACCTGCTACAGCAAGCAAGAGGAGCATTTTTCGGTTCTTGACCTATATAAAAGGCACCACCATCAGTTGCCTGTCTCAGAGAAGTGTTTGAGTCACAGGAGCAGTGGAGGTGACTGTACCTACTCAAAGAGAGCAGTCTTCTGGTTCAGCAGCTAATTACAGTCTCACACAATCGCTCATGGCCTTTCTCTCCTCCTCTGGTCATAAGACAGAAGGCAGATCCATGTGTCATCCTTCAAAGGACTGTCACCAGGGTGACAGCAACTGTACTGTAATCCCTGGGCACAGAAGCAGCTGCCAATGCAGGTAGGACCTTCAGGGCCAGGGGCAGATACCAGTTGTCCACTGGGAACCATAAAGCCCTCCCTTTCTTAGTCTTCCTCAGAAGCACCTCACACTTGTAAGCAGCTCAGCAAAGGCTCTCCCAACTAAGCCCACATTTTCCCAGCAATTCCCTGGGGAAACTGGTACACATCAGCTCACAAGTGCAGGGTCCTGCCTCAGCCTGTAGTTCATTTGCTTATGCTGAAGGGCAATTCCATGCCTGAGAGCTCACCTAGAAGCCCCCTCTGATGCCAGAGACCTCTATCTAGGCCAAGGCATGCCTCAGGCAAACACACCATAATAAATACTTCCAGGAAAATCCAGCCATCACACATTTACTTCTATCTGCGCTTGAATCCCCTCAACCCTGGACCACAGCTCTGTTCCCTTCACCCAGAGGCTTCACGCCTGATCTGACCACAGCTCTAGGGCAGGATGAATGAAATCATCTCTGATGCATCTGAAATCCAGGGAACTTGAAGCAAACACAAATCACAGTGGGGAGCTTTGAGGAATCCATAGGTCCTGAGGACGAGTTTTCATCTAGCACCATGCATACAAGGCTCACAAGAGGATTTATGGATGGATGGAGAAGAGGGCAGAGAGCAGCAGGGACTGCTGATACACCAGTGTACCCAGAAAGAGAAAGCCTTATGTTCTTTAGTTCTGTAACTTCCCTGTGGAAATTGGGCATTACATCTCCACCCAAAACCCAGCAGACATGATTCTCTCCCTCAGCTGGCAGGAGGTAAGAGTTGGTGTTCTCAGCAGAAAGCTGAGGGAGGTAGGTAAAGACTTTGTTGCTCTGGACACCACAGGTACATGGTCTAGGAGACCTCTGCCTCCAGATCTACGTGCAGGCTGATGACACCAAGCCAGCAAAGGACAGGGATTAGTAACCCCTTCTTTTATCTGAGGGAGGGAGACTGAAACCCACTGGGTTTAGTGCTGCAGGAGCATGGAAATACCCAGAGAAAATAGGAAGCTGGCAACAAGCTGCAGTCCATAGGTAGGAAAGCAGAGAGCAGAAAAGGCAGGGAGCTAGTTCAAGCAAATGCAGAGCCTTTGAAAAGGGACAAGGCTTGAGAAGAACTTCACATTCGAAACTGACCACAACAGAGAGCTTTGTGAGTTTTCTGGACAATCTTTGGAGGGCTGATTTCATCTGGTTGTTATAAAGACAGGGGAATTCTGTAGGTAAATGCATCTGCACTCAGTAGTGTTAGACACGCCTCATCAGCTTGATTTCCTAGTTGTACGACTTCCGTATGGTACTTATGAATCAGAAAGAGCAAGAATGCTTATAGATGTAAACACCACGACTACCTAAACCAGCAGGTGACAAAAGGCAAGAAATAGAAGCTTTCTTTCTAATGTACCACATTTAAAGAGATAAGATTAAAAGCAAGAATTTCGTAAATGGATAAAAACATATACCGACGAACTTTATTTAATAACAATTCATTAAAAGCTTCTCCCACCATTCTTTTCACCAATTTTATTCAGAGTTGAATATGCAAGTGAGGCAGGTATGTTGTCGTACCAAAGTCCAGTCCTAAGCAGTCTGCTAGATAAAGCCAAGGACACCATCACGTGCCTGCCTGTAATCTCACCAAAGTTACACTTCGTTAATGATCCAGGTAATTGGATCTCCATTTCCAGGATCAAATACAAGAAAAGGCAAAAGGTTGTACATGAACCACTGTGAAAATTAAAGATTCCATGCAGAGAGCTGAAGAGAACCTACTGCTCTACTTGCATCATCTTAGGGCCCCACTGTGTTCTTTGAATTCCTGGAAAGCAACCACTTGTGGCCAAGAAACACTGATTTTGTTTATTTTTATTTCACTTGGGCAGATCTTACTCACAGGTTAGTCTGAGAAGATTTCTCCGCAGAGAGGATTGGAATCAGCCAGGCTTTGCTGTGCCAAATTGCCAATATCCTTTGTTTTCTCTTTTGGTGCCCTCTTTACTCCTTCAGAAGCTGTTCTCCCATTAACTGCTGTGCAATTTTGTGTCCCAGATCCAGGACCTCGGGGCAGTCAGTAGAGCCACCAAAGCTATATTCCTCCTAGTATTCAAGCTACTTTCCTGGGTCCTTTGGGAAAGGTACAGCCAGGTGACACTGGCAAGGTGCTTTCCTCCCCCCACTCACAGGTAATGTTTTTCCTGTCAGAAAAAGGGGAGTCAGCATACGGCAAGAGAAGAAAAACACCTTTCTGGTACTTCTGCCACTCAGGGAAAAAGTCATTTTCACATGCTGGCATGTTCCCTGTAAGTGGTGGGATCAAAGCGAAAGGTTTGGAGACAGACACCTTGCTCAGGCAGTGAGTCCCTTGGTTTTAGATGTGAAAGATCCAAGTGCAGTTCCAGTAGATGACGGAGCTCCTTGGCAAGGTGCAAAATAGTTGCCCTGAGGAAGGATTTGGACTACTGTGTGTTCTGCAGTAGCTGGAAAGGTGCTATCCTGGGCAGCAGAAGCAGATGGAGCCCGAAGGCACAGGAGATGAACAGGACCTGGCTCTCCCTTTCTGGGAGGCCAAGGCAGCCACTGACCTGCAGTGCCTTCACAGCTCCCAGCCTGAGCCAGGCCTGATCCACCTCGCCCATCAGTTCTGCCTCATTGACCACATGCAACCTCTTCCAAATGCTGCTGTAAACAGCAGGCTCTTGGAGGAGGCTGGAAGGTGGCATTGGTAAGGTTCATGGGCCACCTCCTGGCTCTCTCCTCTCCAAGCACAGCCACATTGCCATGTGGAGGAAACCTTTGGCAGCTGTCTTGTGCTGGGAGACAGGGCTTGTTGAGCTTGGCTGAGTAATCCAAGCCACTCCCGTCACTGCAGCTGCATGCATCCTTGTTCTCCCAACCTAAGGATCGCTGCCTCGCTGAATCACCCCATTAAATTGCTAATATCTTATTGTTCTTTAAGATTTTGAAACTTGCTGCGAAACGTTTACGGATAATTTTTTTTTGCCTGCAGTCACTGTGCCTAATGCCCAGTCATTGAGTGCCATATGTGTTTATATGCACTGCAATTTTCCACTTGATTACATTTTACCACAAACACTTTCATCCACTCCGCAAAGACAGCAGCAACACATCCATAATGTTCAGAGCAGCCCAGACAGACAGAGCTCAGACACAAATGTCTCCACTGGATGGGCACTGCAAAATGTGAGATTCTTAAAATCAGCTGACCCGGCCTCCAGTTCTGAAGTCTCCAAGGGCACGAGCACCTCAGTCACCTAACAGAACGTGCAAAGTAAACTTCATGTTCCAGCTTTCCCATTAAGCACCAGGTGCTGCTTATAAGTCTGGAACAGCTACACGACATTGACATGCTTGCCAATAACCAAGGATCTCTCAGATTTTCCAGGAGACAGGGGATAACCCAGACTGCTATAAGGATGATTAGCACTTGAACCTGAAAAAAATCCATTGGGACAGCAACAGCACAGCATGCAGCACAGACAAGTTCTGAAATTAGATCCTGAACCCCGAGAAGTGGAGTCAACTTCTCATTCAGCCCTCAACCAACTGGATGTAGTCCAGCTTGTCCATTGTGGGGGATTTCAGCTCCTGATGGCTACACCTTCCCATTTGCAACTAGGCAAGTCACCACGTCACCTCAAATAGCACAAAGCATCCTGGCCAGAAGGTCAGCTTCTGCCTGGGGACAGGGGTCCCCTTAACTCCAGCTGGCTCAGGGCCACAACAGTGCTGGTGCAACCAGGTCACAGTCTTCTAGGAGAGGAGAGGCAACATGATCTACACAGCAACATCGGCATCCCCACGTGACCTGGTTCTTTTCACCAGTTCAGCACAGCACAGAGCAGAGAATGCCGACTCAGCTGCAGCAGTGAGCCAAGCCTCAATACTGTGCTGATGTGGCAATGCTGCTTTTGCTTCTACAGTCCTTGCCCTGTGATGTCCCACCCTCTCCACTGCCTGGTGTGGATGCTCACTGTGGGGAAGTGACAAACATCTGCCATGTAACGATCAACAGCTCTCAATCCATTACCATCCACCTGAGCCTGCACTGCTGACCAGCTCTGCTGACAGACCTGGGGCTAGTTTGGTGAGGAAGCTCTTCATAACCCTGGAGACTAAAGAAAGTAGCCTACAACATCCTGCCACAAGGGATTCTACATAGAGAAATAGAATAACCTGATACTTCCCTTACATCCTGGGTTATCTGGGATCTATAACCACTTTATGAAATACAGCACTTCAGCCGATGAGTTCTTTTGGGCAAATCCATAGGAACATAGAATAATCTAGGTTGGAAGAGGCCTCAAGAGATCATCTAGTTCAAACTTCTGCTTAAAGTAATAAAATTACATCATGTTGCTCAAGTCCTTGGCCAGTCAAGTTAATATTTCTAAGGATGAAGACATCACAACCTTTCTGGGCAAGCAAAATTGGATTTAACAGATGAAAGCAACAGTGAGAACCCACTGCTGCTTACCCCCAGGCTCCTCTTTCCATGGTTTGGCCTCATAAAGAGAAAAGGAAAGCAGACAGCATTAAGTTTTGCTTGCTGCTCATGGCTTGGGAGGGCAAAGACACAAATTTTGTCACCGCAATGCTATGTGATTCAAAGCCTTGAGTGCACATAACAGGCAGGGACCCTTAAAGACCTAGATTTCACTATGTCTGTTGATGATTTTAAACAGGGTTTTAGGATAGCCAGCATTAAGTGCATTGGTTGGACTTCATTTCACACATTTTCTCTGAAAACTGAGATAAATTGTGTAAGACCTCTGGTATGTTTGTTTCTTGTGTTATATCCAAGAAAGAAATGTTACTACCTCTTACTGGATGCAAACTGTCCAGGGACAGGCCATTTTCTGCTGCAAATGAACATCTTCCATCCTTGACCGAACTCATGGGAGCAAACATAACCACCCTACACTGGAGAAGAGGCACTAAAGCTGTTAGTGGTCACTAGTCAGGCAGCCCAAAGCCAGTGTTCCTCACCCTGGACCCATGAGCACAAGTCTGCAGAAAACGAGGCAGATGAGTGAGCCTAGCTGCCAAGAAGGGCCACCACTGTTCTGCCAAGCATTTACAGCCTCTCTTTCAACAACACTGATTAGCACCACCAGCACAAAATCAATATTTACTTGAGAAGAAATGCTGGTTGAGAGAAAGCCAGCAGTGACCTTGGCAGAGGCCAGTCCCAAGACACGGGGCAGCATGTCTGTCAGAGGGAGCATACAGTGCCTGCTGGAAAGCGCCTGTTAACTTCTCTTTTGTTTGAGACTTCCTACCTTCCAGACATCTGATGCAGTCAGCCCTCAAGGGACAAAGGTGTTTATTCCAGATGAGTTCATTGCCCTCCCTTGGGACTTAGGCTGTATCAGTTTTTAGGTCTGTACCTGAAAGGCAACCTTTTTGAGGAGAAAACAAACAACAGGGAGCTGTAGGAGTGAGACTGTAGTTTTTTCCTTGGCTGCTTCACTGAACCCATTCAGCCTGCTGCTAAAACTCTCATGCCTTTCACGTAGGGCAAGAACTCAAGCTCATATGGCAAATAGTAAGAGGGTGTGAACTTCCTAGACTCAGTTGGGAGCTATCACCTGCCTGGCTGCTCCTCACAGAGGAGAAGCTGTGTTGAGCTTTGGGGTTTGGCCCTGTTGCTGCCTCCATCCCATCGCAAGATGTGGCGACTTCAAAACATAGCTCATTCTATCCACCACACTCCTTGGTCTAATAAAGAGTTGGAACAGTCTCATGCTAGGGCTGTATCCCTTTTATCTGGGATGAGCCTATTAACTCTCTTCTAGGCTCAGCTCAGAGCTTATTTACTTGTTTAATGCACGAGACTAGGGAGGATCCCTTGAGTCACTGTATTCAGTCTCCTGCTTTACGATACTTGACCACCTTGTCCAAGATCTTTACATCACGTTCCATCTGACTTCTAGTGTATCACCTACAACTTCCTTCTCTCCTTCACAATCTCTTCTGTGAATGTTAGTTACAATCCATTGCCCTGCATAAAGGGTCCCTAGACAGCCCCAGAGCCCCTAAACAGAATGGTTGTTATTACCTTTCATTCCCACTGTGGAGGATATCAGCTTTCATGCATAAGAGGGAAAAGAATAATTCTATATGTACAGCATTCCTTGGTTCCATGCTGAGGGGACAGTGGGTACTGTAAAACTTGATTACAACAGATGATAAAATCCTTTTGGGGACATCATGCACCCTGATGTGCCCCATTTTCATTCTAGTTAGGTAACAGGGCATTTGCAAGAGCAGGTACTGTGGCCCGAGAGCTTCCCAGGCTGCAGGTGAATGGAAGGCATCCTCGTGACAACATGACAAGTCCAGGCGAACCATGACAGAGACTCAGAAGCAACTTCCTTCCTGCACATGACAAAAGGGAGTTTCCCAGGAAGACTTCCACGTCCATCTGCAAAATCATTCCCATCCTTTTTCCCTTGATGATCTCAGCCTGCTCTTCTTTGTCCTCCAACAGCTTTTCCCTCCAGCCACTCTGTTGGAGGCTGATATTTTCCTGAGAAGCCAAATTTCTTCTCAACTGCCTTTGCACTGAAACCAAGATTTGAAGGGGAGCCTCAGGAGAGGGAGGGAGCAAAGTATGACACATTCAAGCTATAGTGAAATGACATGTTCATCACAGCTAATGGGGGCCCACATGGCACCCCAACTGGATGCTGCCCCACTGCCCATTTCCCAGATGACTCTGCTGGAGTTTGCCCCCTGGTCCCCTCCCCACGTTTCTGATGGTGTCACTCCAAGCGAAGTGGCTGATCTGATCAGCGAGAGAACACAAGGGGTGTCAGAGAAGGTGCTCACAGACATTTCTTGGCTGCCTCAAGGAAATAAAGGCCATCGCCGAGCCTGTCAAAATGATTAATCGCTTACAGGGAATGAGGGGGAGGAGGGAGAGGGAGGGAAAAGGAAGGGGAGGAAGGAGAAGAGAAAGACAGATGGGATGGGGAGAGCTATATACAAACAGCAAAAGCAGGAGATACAGGTTTGCTTCTGTGCTGGGTAGGAATTGGAAGCAAGAGGCCTCAGGCTGTGCTTGGAGTGAACTGGTGGCAGATGAATGGGTCCTTCACAGCCCCCAATTCCACTTGGAGATTCCTTCCTCAGGTGTGCAGCACTCCCAAACACAGGCTCAAAGAGCACTAAGGTCTGCTCCACCAGAGCAGTGTCAGACCTGACAGCCCAAGTAACATGGCCCTGTGACACCTCAGTTCTACAAATCTCTGCAGTTCCCGTGAGCTGACAGACCAGAAGCTTTTTACCTCAAATGCCAAGCAAGGCCTTGCCTCCAGCTCTGCAGCCTGTAGTGGCTGGCATTTGACCCAAATACCCACCAGCACCAGTAATTCTTTGCTGCCAGAAGGATTTTAACCCAATGAAACACAGATGGTTAGGAGCAGCTTCTGAATGTCAGAGGTCCTGGCAGGGGAACTTGCAGCAGAATCAGCCCATTGCCTGTGGTACTAATCTCTTCCACAGAAACTACCCCCTTGGATGCTATTATAACCCCATGTGCCCTCTCTGTGGGCATAGGGACTGTCCATTTATAGAAGCAAATGATTTGACCTCACCCCTTTAGCTGCTTTCAGCTCAGCTCGAGCCCTCACACAGCTCACTGCATGAGGCCAGCAGTGTTTAAGCAGCTCAGGGAGCACAGGGCATGCAGCAGATCTTGTAACACAGATTACCTATACATAGGAGAGCATACACTTGCCTCCCTTCCTGGCTTCCCAAGAGGTTAAGTCACATCCGAAGGTCCTCCCCATAAAGGCATTCAATGGCAAATCCTGACTATTCAGGAAAAAAAAAACCCACAGCTGACACTGAGATGAAAGTCACACTTGTGCTCCTGCCATCCAGTACAGTGACATTTCCTACAGCAAGGGCAATGCCCTGCCATGTCAAAGTCTGGGATTGCTCAGGGTTTGCTGCAAGTTTGTGAAGTGAATTCTGACTCCACTACACCACAACCTACCTTCCCCCTCTACAAAGAGCATGAGGTGCACTCCTCCAAATGTAAATATGCATTTAAAATGTTGCTGTGAATGAGAAGCAGCCCTCCTCTTGTGTTCAAGGGGGAATAGAAGTCACTACCTGACATATCTCCCCATCCTAAGCAATATGACCAGTGATTCTCCTAAATTCTGTCATGTTGAGCTCTGGATGAAAAGCCCTGTTAGATCCTGTCCTGAGATCCACTGTTTTCTCTTTCATTTGAGTTCCTGTGGTGAACACTAGCCATAGGAAGAGGCTGAAAATCCAAGCTGCTGTCATTTGTCTGAGCTCAGAGCCAGCTGGGAATGAGACAACATGGCTTCAGCTCTCCCCTTTGTATCTGCTTTGATTTCCAGTCACAGAAAGAATAATCACCGTGATGGAGACCTTCACCTTAAGTGAATGACCCAGCCTCGCAAAGACAGAATTGCCACTGAAATCAATGGATGCGGTAAGCTTAAGTCTTCAGATGAACCAACCAACACTGTATGCCCCACAAATGGTCTGTAATGCTCTTTCCCAAGTTAGAGCTGTTGATTTAATCAGAGGCAATGCCTCTTCATGCAAACTATACCAAAATGTTTAACATGACAAGACCATGAATGACAGCTGTAGGAAGAACAGGTAACAGATTTCATATGTACAATAATTTGATCAAAGCCCACGAAACCCAAACAAATGCATATAGTGGATTGTGCACGACTGGATGATGAGGTAAGACAGCAAATGACAGATACAGAGAAGTCACCACTGCCTTCTTTTCTTTACCTGTCATGCAGTCCATCAGGTTCCTCCTTGCTCTTGTAGAAAATGACATTATCAGGAAAAGAGCCTGAAACTGCTTTCATGTCGCCTATCCTAAGCTTTCTGCATGCCAGTCAAGGCCCCTGACTGCTCTCTTTCACACCAGAAACTGCAAGCAAGATGTGCAGAAAGGAGACAGAAAATTTAAGACGTTGCTTCTGTGTTTTTCGCTGTCAGTTTGTGGCCAGGCACTGAGATGGAAGCACAAGGTATCAGTGGGGGAAGGACTAGTCTCCCAGATATGCTCTCTCCCTTACTAAGTAGGTATCTGAGAATCACTGAACAGGACTGGAAGGATTTTGCCTCGCTACCTTCCTCCCCAAGCTTTCCAACCCAGACAAAACCCTGTTTGCTGCTCTGTACCTAGGCAGAGATGGCTCTGTGGAGCAACAGGAGCACTTAGTTATGCATCTTGTGGACTTCACTGTGGCTCTAGTGGCTGCCTCCATTGTTTGTGGGATATTCTCCCCCCCTTCCCTCCTTCTAACAAAGATTCTGATTAATGATCGCTCATTCCTAATTGTCAAATTTCTTTTCCTTCATCCTGTGTCTAATCACCAGTGACAGAAGCCATTACGCAAATGAGAGCAGACGACTTCCCACAACTGTTCTCGTTGGTAAAAGCCTTGTAATTTAAAGCTCTGATTTGTAGAGGAAAGCTGCGTTTCCCCAAGGCGTGCGGGCATCTGTTCCACTTACACTCCAAGAGCCTCGACTTCCGCTCCCTCCCCCCACAATTAGTCCTCTGCTTGCAACAAATATTTGACTTTTCGAGGCAGTAATTAGAACTTACTTTGCATGTGTTTGTCACAGGAACAGCATCTTTCCCTTTCCTTCGAGGCAGCACCAATGCAGAGAAGTGCCCAGGGAAGATGGTGTCTTCAGGGCTTCCAAGGACATTGATGGGAGAGGTGCTTTCTGTTCCGAAACAGGAACAGAAGATGAAGACCATAAGCAAGACTGCAAGGAAGCTCCTCACGCACACGTGGCAGAAATGCATTTCTCTAAGTGTAAAAATGAGCAAGGGCAGTACCTCTGCTGCAGTTGCTGCTCTGCTTCCACAGCTGAGACCATGCATCAACAAAGGCTTGCCAGGAGATTGCTTAGACCCTGAGAGCACTACCCCCATTCTAGGGCTTTAAAGCACAGTTGGCTGTGTTCAAGGTTGGCTTGGTCATTGATAAGAACCGTTGCAAACAAAAGAAGTCTCGGCCCAGGCCTGCCCTTGTCTCTCTCTCAAGAGCTGCTTTGATGCCAAGGGTGCCCCCTTGCCCCACAGCTGAGTTAGACTGCCCCTGCACTGATACCTCCTCAACCCTGACCTGATCCTCGCCTCTTGGCTTTGCCTTGGAACTGATTTATCACTCCAAATTTCCCTAAGCTGAGCATGATCCTGATCAACAAGGCGGGTGAACAAGTGGATCAGTTCAGAAACTCATGCACTTCTCTTTACACAGGAAAGATCCTGCAGCTATGATTTACAAGGATTAAGACTTCTCCTTAGAAGAATACCACTTTTTAAGGAACAGGGAAATGAGGAGGGAAAAAAAAAAAAAGAGAAGAAAGGTATTAAGGGGCCTAAGTTAATAAAAGAAAACAAGAAAGGCTAAAATTACAAGTGAAAAATCTTGGACTCTGACCTGGTTTTCAAATGACACGGTTCTCATCCCTCAGTTTCCTCTGCTCTTTGCACAACCCGAAACATTTCTGAGCTTTGTGATGCCCAGCTGTACGTCACCCAAGAGCCAAGTGCAGAGCAGAAAGACTACAGGATCAGACATAGCAGGCCACTAAGTTCAGTGGAACAGAAGCAAGGATGTTCAGAGATGATGATCCCAGCAGGCACAGCAGGGAAGGGTGAGCACCCAGTCAGACTTTTTGCACTTGGCTTTCCTACTCCCTTCACATTCACCCTGTCCTCCACAGGTGTGAGGAGAGAATGCCATTTGGGGTAGCCCAGGCTGAGGCATCTCTCTGTCTTTCTCCGCCACCACTCCAACATCCCTCACCTACTATTCAACTCTTTCCTATTTTACCACATCTTAGACATTTGTTCAGAATTAGTCAACATTTCACCAATGGTTAGATTCCAAGATTGCTGTGGAGTTAATATTATCATAAAATAACCTGTGTCTGCTAGGTAGAGAGGACTCCATCACCCAAGGCTGCTAACATACAGCACAGGCACACACAGGAAGCTTCCCCCCAAAATCTCCTTGACAATTAACTGAGTTCATCAGGCCTGGTTGTGTAGTTTGTGCCGTCACCCAATCAGTGATCAGAATATGGTGACACCATTCAGGTCAGCAGGGAGGGGAATTTTTCCCTTCCCACCAACACTTCTTGTTGACAGGGTTCAAGGACACCATCTTATTCCCAGCTTTCCTTTCAGGCTTATGGAAGTAGTATGGAGAAAGTTGTGAAGACACACAATAATGCAATCGGTATTGCTGCTTTGAAGGCAGTTCTGGAGACCAATAGCTTTCACCAGCAAAGAACACGAGCGGAGCTGTTAGAAGAACTGAAAGGCAGCTTTATACATACATGTCCTTATAGAGCTCTTCTACACAGCCACTCACAAAATAAAAGCCACACCATTCTGTTGTTCAACATTGGTTGTATTTAAGAACTACACTTCAGAAGGTACCATGTGTTTGTCACACCCCACCCCCTGCACACACACCCTTAGCAGAGAACACACAGCTTCCCAATACCATGGCAAGGGGCGAGGGAAGCACAAGGTGAAAAGGGAAGGGGGGGAGGGGGGAGTCAGTCCATCAGTGCATTGTAAATGAGCTTTCACAAAGTCAAGTGCAGCAAAACCTGTTCAGACACTTTAAAAGTTAGACCTTTGGCAAATAAAGGAAAAAAAAAAAGGATCCTAAAAGTTCTGTAAGTACCATTCTCTCTCCACACGAGATATGAACTCTCACCCTGAGCTTCAAGAGTTGATGGTGTCTAACAAGCAGTACTGAGGACTACCATGTGCTGAATAAATAGCACAGAAATGGGATTTAATTTGAGCATCTTTCAACAAAGGGCATGTGCCCAAGATGCCTGGGAAGGCCTTGCTTTTGGCCAGTCAGAAGCTTCACCTTCTTCCCCAGTTGTCCAAAGGCTGAGCATTGATAAGCATCCAGCTGAGTGACCTTCATCTGGATCTAACCAAAGCTCTGGAAAGTCTAAAACATGGCAGTCAGACTACTCAGTGACACATATTTCTTGAACAAGGACCCTGTAGCTGCCAATTACACTTCATTTATTCTGACCAGTAAAGCAGCCAGAAAACTTGCCTCAGGACCTGTTTGAGAAGCCTTTCACTTTTGTGAAAGACAAACCCACTGCAAGTGGTGCATGAGCTGTCCCAGCAAAAGATGGGACCTGAGGCCAAAGATGGAGCACTTCTCAAGCAGCATGTTACACTTTTTTCAGAACCCACATCAGAACAAGCCCAGCACAACAGAGAAAACACTGGCAAGTCTCAACAAAACAAATTCTACACTTTCTGGGATGAGATACATGGGCTATGAAACAGCTCCCACCTCTAGCTCTTGGGACCCATTACAACCCCATCAAAAACACAAGACCTTTGCACCGCCCCCCAAACCAGGGACAGCAGTGCAGCACACCTCAGAGAATAAAAAGCCAGCTTCCACATGAGCCTAAGGCTTCTGCATGGAAGAGGAGAAGGAGAAAAGCAAAATAATTTTTCAGAGTGATTAGTAAGGACTCAAACAGAGGCTTATCTGGTTCCTGTGCTCTGGTCTTGTCACTTCCCAGTCTGCCATGTCAAGTCCCGGAATACAAAAAGGATCAAGATAAACTTAATCACATTTAAACAAAAAGCCCTGAACTCTTTCACATGACTGTACAAGGAAGAGAACTACACACTGGCATGGATTTAACTGATGGACAGGAGCCACACAAAATCACACAAACATGCGCACATGTGCGCAGCCACACACACTTGAGTTCTTGCAGTTTCAGTAAAAAGGGCACTTTCCTGTTTTAGTCTGAGGAGCCAGCACCCCTGGTGGGGAGAAGTGAGGCTCTGTACCTGTCTGACACTGTGTTTTGACAGTTGAGCTCAGCATCCCTTGGAAATTCAATTTAAAAATGTGGCTTAATCATTCAAGACTTGGAGAGTGCCCTGGCATTTATGCATCTCCCTTCATAATGCTACATCCCCTTTTAACCACACTGCAGCTTCAGAAGAGCAGGAGAGAAGCCTTCACTCCCCAGAAAAAGCTGTCAGAAAGGAGATATCTCTAGACTCATACAAGACAGATGTTATTTGGAGAGCATAGGATTTGGTGCTCACATACTGGATAAATTCTTTCTGATCTCTACCCTGTACTACATCCATAGCATAGATGTCTTAGGCTGAAGTAACTGAATCATTTGTCCAGTTGCTCAACACACACAGGCTATCTCACATGTTCATTTCCATTAATACAAAAAGGTGCCAGAGCTGAGCAGGGACAGGTCCTCTAACAACAGAGGACTGTGAAGCCTAACATTTCCCACCTGATAACCACTGCAGGCACCAACACACAAACCCAGCCAGGAGGTCCAAACCCCATGAGGCTGAGGAAACAATATTGCTCCTGGTTATCCTCCAAGCTCTTCTTCATATGCCTGAAAATCCTGAAGTTACACATCCGAGTGCCAGAAGCCATGCTCCTTGTTGTGGCAAACAGGGCAGAGGGAAGAAAATAAACAAGTTAGTGAGCATGAATCCAGCTTCCAATAAGTGCAGACTCTTTCTTGGGAGGTTCAGTTAGATGAGAGTGGAGGATGAATAGGGTACTAATGGTTTTGCAGTTCCAGTAGCCCCTTTCTTGTAGTGGGGCCAGCGTAGGCCAGGAAACCCATCAGTCTGTTAAGTGCTGCGTGCAATACTAGCGCTCAGTATCTTCCATTGCTTGTGAACAAAGCAGCTCCAACATCAGCCAGGGGCACCAGGCATTAGTCATACCGGCCCTTAATCATCATATTCAACAAGGGACCCACCTGTTCAAAGCAAAAACAGGTCATTAGCCAGGACAGTTATACAGAAATGGCAGTGCAGAGCCTGTTCCTCTGCATCACAGAGCCCAAGATACACCTAATCTCTTTCAAAGTATTTTCTAGATAAAACACTGGGGCACCCACAAACACATTCTCAACATAACCTACCAAAATTGCAGCATTCTCTGTCAACACCCAACTTCAGGTGACACTAAAACATTCCATCCAGGGTGGAAACATGCTTGAAACATTTTCAGTTCCCACCCAACATTTGTGATTTCTAAGTAGATGCTATCGAAGGGAGTCAATAGTCATCAGGGATTGCTTTTTTCAGGGCAGAGAAGGAACATTCTCATTCACTGAATCCACTCTGGTCCTTGGGGTCAGTAAGAAGCAGGGCTAGGACGGATGATTTTGCCAAGGGTTTTTTTTCAGTCAAGACTACTCCCACGTCTCAGCACTGCCTAATCACAGAGGGAAGTTCAGAATGCTATGGCAGTAAAATAATCTCAGGGGAGAGGCTAAAGAGGAGTTCCTGCACAGTGGTAAGGATTACAGACCATGAAAACATTTCTATCCTCAACCCGCATTTCCGCTTTCAGATGATCAGATCTTCAAATGCATACTCTCACTACCTCAGTCTTTTTAGACTTAGTACCTCAGGGGGTTTTTTCGATATACCAGTTGGTTAAGATTGCAAAAAATTCAGGGATGAGCAAGACATGTTAGAGATGAAGCACATGACTTAATAGAGGAGATTTCTGTTATTTAAGAGACTTGGATTCAACAGGTAAAACAGTTTCATTTTTTTTGCAAATAATGGGTATCATTGCTGCACAGAAGGCTAAGGAGTGTTTGGGAACAACACTTTCCTGGCAGTGTCCAAAGTCAAAGTACACTTTTTCCCACATACAAGAACAACTACTTCAATGTTTGTAGTGGTCCTTTCCAGAATTATAATTTTAAGGGCTTGCCTTGCAAATGACCTTCTGAAGACTGCAGGAAGAACCATGCACAGCAAAAGAGCAATCCTGCTTTCTCCCACCCTCACTGTGGTACCTGCAGAGCCAAGTAGCAATCATCTCAAGTTTTGCATTATGCCTTAACAACTTCAACAGCAGTGATCACATGGTTCTTTTCCATACCTCCTGTGGATTTCCTAAGGCTTCTCCCAGCATCTTCTCAATATTCCTCATTATCGCCACTTTCTGATGAGCCTTTAATGGATACTCAATTCTCTTTGGGGTTGGGGCACCCTGAAATATCAAAAAGAGCTCACTTGCACGCTTCCTGTATCGGCAGCTTATTCCACCTTCCCACAGTCACCCAGTTCTTCATACACACAACTCACAAGAGGAAAAAGTAGCTTCCAGAAGCAAAGGACTTGGTGCCATGAAGTTCTCATATTGACAATATGTGCCAATACATCTCTACCTGAAAAAATCCTCTGGGATGGAGCTATCCAAGCTGCACTTGTACTCACCTTGTACCAGAAGTTCACAGTGATGGTAATCCCCCCATTCAGGAGAGACTCAATGTGGTGCCACCTGCATGGAAANAAAAAAAAAAAGAAAAGAAACTATTGCTGTAGCTTATAGCAAAATACCTTAGATGATGAGTTCAGACAGCACTAGACAAGCCTTGCCCTATACCTCCCGCATCAAGACCTCAAAACTTCTGGAAAGCTCTCCTTATTTAAATACAGATCCTTTTCTCACACATTTTAGTGAGTACATGTACAATTAATGTGGTGTCAGGGAGAATTACTATTGCCATCCAATGGACAGGAATTAGAAGCATACTGGCCCAAGATATCACAGAAAATATGACAGTTTCTGGAGAAGTCAAAATAAAATACTCTTAAGAGCCAACCCAACACTAAGTAGAAAACCTTTTAAACCTCTGGCTTTTATCACATTACAGTCCTGCCATCCTTCTTACCAGTACATAGGTATGTACAGCACATCCCCAGGACCCACCACCGTCTCATAGCCAACCACATTCCGGAAGTTCGGAAACTTCTCATAGTCAGGATTGTCAAAGTCCACCTAATAGAAGAAAACATAAAGAAACTCAGAACAGCTTCCTGCAATGACAGTCCTCACTATTGGCTCTCAGTGTCAAATCATCCTGGTCTTCCCTACATGGCTTTTGCATTCCCATTTGTATCTTAACTTCATTGCGCTGTCCTGCAGTAACCCGCCAAGTACTATACAGGTAGGAATCTTGCAATTTGTCTGTCAGCAAATCTGTGTTTGACCAAGTGATCAATGAAACAGAACAGAGAAGGTGGCAACTGCAGCCCCATTGTGCGATCAGTAAGAAGGCTTTTATGGCCCTAGCACTTGCGAGTCAGGACCAGACACAAAGAGAAAACCACCAGTCCTTCCACCAATGCATTCACCACTTAACAAATCTGAACAGAGGTTTTGCAAAAGCTCAGCAAGTGTTTTGCAGCTTTAACTCCAGTGCAGCTTCCTCCCACCTAGCATCTTTACAAATGCCCATTTTCGGCATGGAACAGAGAACAGATCTGCTACTCTCACCTGGCTCTGTCTGTCACACGGATGGTGCACAGGATAAGGGTAGAGGCATTCAAACTGATCAGGAGGAAACAGGATACACCTCTTGTAACCCTTAATCTGAGCAAAGAAGTTCTGTTGCTCATCATAATGAGCTGGTGTCACATTCCCTACACAGAGAGAAAAGATAATCAAGACACTCTCACGTACAGGTATGAAAGAGAAAAGCAAGTTATATTCCTTGCTAAAGACAGAAAATACACTCCCACATATTCAGAAACTAAACAAGGAAAATGACAACGGGAATGTTACAAACGGATCACTCTATCAGTCAGCCTTTATTGAGCAGTTGCTACCCCACAATTTCCATTCTAAATCCATATTCAGCAACTTCTGCTCTACAGGATTAGGATTTCCAGCTTGTTTCAACGAACAGCAGATGGTGAATGTTGACAGGAAGCTTTTTCATAAAACACTTTGTTTAAATGACAAGTTGTGGAACGGACTGTCAAAAATTAGTCTAGAGAAAAGAAGTTCAACAGTCAGATTGGAAAAAAAGTGCTACAAGTTTTGCAAGAAAACAAGTAAACAATCTCTGTCACTGGAGCTCCCAATAGCACCCACTCAAGTCTGATTAACAGTGCTTGACTGTTGCCACTAGATCTTAATCAAATCTTTAAAAACATTGGGGTGTTTTGTACCCCTCACAACTGTTTTTCAGGCTGTTTGCCAATTCAGATATTACTCTCTTGGCCTGCAAAAATTAAGATAACCGCTAACCCCATAACTTCTAATAAATAGACCATACAATCACATGCTGCTGTAAAGACATTCCTTTTTCTAGCATATGCTAGTTCAAGGCAATTCCTTGGTTCTTGTGCATAACCTATTAATAGGATTTTAGTGATTATATGGCCTGTAAGGAAGTGTTGGTCCACTGATTTTATATAAAGTTCTCTCAGCTAATAAAACAGGCAGTGAAGACAAACTACTGTAAGTTGAGTATGACTTGGTGCAAAGGGGAAAAAACCATCCAAGTTGTGTAATTGAATAATTACAATTGGATATGTTGGCCACATTGATTATAGGCCCTCCCACTTCACAGAACAGTGTACATTTCTTGCCCAGTTATTGAGATTACTTTCTAAAAGAATATTCTCCTTGTCAACAGCCTAGTGGTACCTCTGACTTCTATAGCACCGGCCTCTAAGTCAGGCTCCACATGGATTTGGAATTCTATTCTATCTAGATACTTTTAGAATTTACCCATCTTCAAGTATCCCACCGTCCTCTAGCCTTTCAAGAAAAAAAAATAAGGTCTTAATCAAAAGAGAATTCCTCCTCACAGTGTACTAGCTCAAATAAGAGAAAAGGCTTCACGAAATAATCAGATTTCCTCCTGGGCAGACATGGGACATACTCAGAAAAGCCCAGAAGTCTAACTCTGTTCAACTTGCAAACCCTTCTGCATTTTGAATCTGCAGACTCTGAGCTTTTTAAATCTACAGCCACCTGAAGCATGCAAGCAGTAAACAGGTCCCAGGATATGAGCAGCAGTTACTAGAAACACAGTCCCACCAGCATCACACAGAGCCTTTCCATGAGCACATTACATTCAGGCATTCACAGTACATCCCTGGCAAAATACAGGTTATTCCTTTCCTTGTTTCCTCCTTATAACCCAAGTGAAGTTGTGACAACAGTCTCCTCCCAACTCAAAGCTTTAAACTACCTCCTCTGAAGGAACACACAGAAACTAGGGGAAAATCCATTTGAAAGACCTTCTGGAACTGAAATACGGAACTGCTGACCCAATCTGCTCCCTTTCTCCTCCAATCTGAGGAAGCTGTTTACCTTCCATGCCAATAAGAAGCAAGTTAGAAGTCAGTTGACCCCAGCCACGTTTCCCTTGCTGCTTGTTAATCCAGTTCCAGTTGAAGCCAAGGAAATCCACCACAATCTTCCTTCCAACTGTGTCATTCAGCGTTTGCTGCAGATATAGCCTGAATTGTCCAAGAGACAAGAAGAAATCAAGTATTAAGCTTTGTCATGAACACAGACATACATACCTCAGTCTCTTCAGAAAGATTTCAAAACAGAGAAGTACTTCCTAGAGATTCTGTTCCATCACTATACACCTTAAAGACCTGTGGAAGGAAACAGTTTCAAAAAGACCCCAAACTTCACTGAAAAGTTTCCCAGAACAGAACAGAACTCAGTTCAGCTTGAACAATTACAAGGGAAAAAGATAATTTTAAGGAAGAACAACCCTCTCACAGGGCAGGAGAAGGAAACTCTAAACAGACTGGCCATCATCAAATATCAAATATGTTCACGTCTAATCCCTAGATGAATGTGACCCCTCTAACTCACCTGCAATATCAGTTACCTCTTCTAGCAGAACTACATGAGGGAAAAAGAGGGCTTAGGAGAGCCTGCACATTTCAGAATTAAGTTACTCAAAGCCATGTTTACATTTAGACACAGAGGATCAGAGGAATCAAGCATCTGTATCAACAATCACAGTTTACAGACTGCTGTCTGCAGTGCTGGAAGAAAACACATTTTTAAGAGCAAGGACTGCCTTCTCTCTTGGAAAACACACACCCAAAGCTGAGAAAGAAGAAAAAGGCACAGATGACAGGTGGGCATCGGTACAGTGCTGCTTCCAGTTAAGACACAACTAAGCATCTGTAAGTCCTTTTAGAGGGCTGTGACTGAAAACACTAAGGGTTTAAGTACAGCTGCTGATAGTTATATTCCACATCCACTCGCAGCTCCTCTCAGTAGCTTACAGCCCTGTTAGTGGCACAGGTCATCACCACCAGTACACAGCACGTGCACAACCTGGCCTCGTATTTCCCAAAGAGAGTTAGCTCCAGCTGTCCTGGGATTCTGTGGGAAAGCCTGAATGCCATAGCCTGTACCTTTTCATCAGATAACAAGCTTCTCTGCCAATACAACAGTCTGCCAAAAGAAAGTGAGGCTTAATTCTTTCTCTATACAAACCTTGCCTCCCGCAGAGGAGGAAAAAACTAAATAAATTCCCAGAGCCAGTGTGAACAGTTTGTCTGGTATGACTTTTTTAACCAGGTAACAAGGCTGCTATCAACTAGAAGCCCTGCAGGAAAAGCAGGGCTATTAAAAAGAAACAAACAAAAAGTTAAAAAAGTTCAAGACACTTTAATCATCAACACTCACTGAAGAGAAACTTAGCCCCCACTTAGGTGTGAAGAAACAGAGAAACCTCCACACTCCATGTATCACTTACCTCTCAGCACTCCCTTTTTGTTGTATTTCTTTGAGTCTGTCCACAAACTCGGCAAACTTCATCTCTTCCCTACTTGACTTGGGTTTGAAGTTCTTAAAGTTGGCCATTTTCTTCTCATCGTAGTACAAAAACTTGTGTGTGCTGGCACTATACACTGAGAAGTCCCCGTTGCCAATGTTTTCCTGGAGGTAGTCCAGGTCCCATTTCAGAGCAGGATAAACCAGATTCGTATCTGTCAGCACCACCGGCTCCTGGAGAGAAACAGGAAGTTTATTGATTCAAAGACCTCTTGAACTTAAGAACAAACACATTCATCATTGCAGCCAAACCAACTCCCATTCAAAATGGGGAATTGGAAAAGGCATTTGAAGAAATCAGATACCTTGTTCTGGGGCGAAAAACAAGCAAGACATGAGAGGAAGTTTTAAGAAGGTGGTGGCCTGTGGTTACAGTAAGCTCCTGGTAGCAATGGGACAGACTGCACTATCTACTTAGCCAACCTCTATCAGCGAGGTTAGACAAACACTAGCTGGCAACGCTTCTGGGCCTGCTTGGTCCTGCCACGTAGCCAGGAGACACTGTAGATGCTGGCTGGTCACTTCCAGCCTCAGCTGTGAAGGGGTAAATGCCAGCAAAAAGATATCTCTGAATCCAGAAACAGAACTCACTTCTTTTCTCAGAGGACTGCAAATAACCAGCCATCAGAAAACTGACCGTCTCTTCTACGGCAAAAAATAGAACCATTACAAAAGGAAGACAAAAGGACATCGCCTATCTCCTCATCTTAAGGTTAGTAGTAAGCAACCTAACCAAGGACGGCAGCGCTGTGTTCCCAAGCTGTGCATACACAACTTCCCTTCTTGCAGACTTTCCTTAAAAAACCCAACTACCAAACCTACCAAAACGAGACTGAGCTGATACAGAACAAATACAAGAGCCACCGCTGCAAAGGAACCTTTACATGTGTGGTCGCTCGCACTTAGAACACAAACATTGTGTGCCCAGGGTTTTACCCAACGTTCCCACGACTTCCATCCCGACAACAAAGGACTTAAAAACAAACGTTTCCTGCGAATTTCACAAGTCAACGCTGCAGCACCGAAGAAAAATGTCCACTACAGCAAAGAGGAGCGGGACAGCGGCTACAACGGAGCCTACGCGGTACCCCGGACGGACAGGACCGGGATGAGGAGGTGACTGCGCCCGAGACCCCCCTCACCTCGTTCTCGATGAGCTCCTCGGCGCGGGGGTCGCTGTGGCTGAGCCGCGGGATGGGCCGCGTCTCGAAGGAGTAGCGGCGGAACTGGGATTCGCTCCAGCCGGGCCCTGCCGCCACCGCCGGGCCCTCCCGGCAGCCCGCGGCCGCCGCCGAGGAGGAGCAGGAGGAAGAGGAGGAGGAAGAAGAAGAAGAAGAAGAAGAAGAGGAGGAGGAGGAGGACGAGGCCGCCGCCATCGCCGCCTCCACCGGAGAACCCGGCCCAAGGAAGCCGGAAGCGGAAGCTGCGCACCCATGGCAACGCCGGAAGCGGAGGGCAGAGGACCATGGAGAGGGAGGGGGAGAGGGAGCGGCGGCGGCAGCGCCCCCGCGCGGGCAGAGGCTGCAGGGGGCTCCGCTCCTCTCCGCCTCGTGTCCCTTCCCCAGGCCCTCGGACATCCCCGGGAGCTGGGGGCACAGGCGGGGCAGACCCACTGCAGAAAACAGAAAGGATCGTCCCTGCGGCCTCGGGGCCGGGCCCCGTGCCGCCCCGCCTGCCTTCAGCCGGCCCCCGCTTCCCCTCAACGGCAGCGGAGCGGGCGCAAGGGCTGCGCCTCGGGTATTTCCATTGCCCCCATGGAAACAGCGCTGCCCGCTGCCTCAGTGTGCCTACGGGAAATGTAGTGCGGAGCTCCGCGCCTGAAAACGAGAAGGTTAATTAACACCTGCTACAAAAAAAATATATAGCACTGCCTGGTGCAACTAACACCCAGCCTGTGATGGCGACTACATCATTTTAGCAGGATTTCATTAACTGTGTGACTGAAGCTGGAGCTGTTGAACTATTTTCTTATTGTATCTTTATTATGTCAGACAAAGTCTACATTTGGCTTTTAATCTGCAAACAGCAAGAACGATGATCACTATTTCCCAAGAATGCACACACCAGGCATCAGCCCTGGAGAAAATTTTGGTCTCTGGCATTCAGTGGTTTTTCATCTTACAGCAGCTGGGATTTGTTCTGCCTGCACAGAACTTGCCTTCGTGAGAATAATGCAATTTCCCTTTGTCCTTCCAAAATGTATTAATATACTTTGTTTCTAGGAAAATGAATGCCCTCTCACCTTTTAAATCTACAGCATTTCAACTATACAGGTTAACAAAATTTTTTACACTGTATTTGCAAATGTATTTGGGTGCTTAGGAAATTTGAAACACAGCTGTGGAAAACTCAAACATAATTCAGAAAATAAATACCTAGCATTGAAGAGCTGATGTAAGAAGTAGCTGACTGCAATCCAAACCTGCAGTGAGGCCTGAGCCCAAGTCAGTGGGAACCAAAGGTCTCCACTTCCAGTGCTGTCCCCACAGCGCTGTGGGCTGCAGAGGTGGGACAGGCACCAAATGCTGCTCCATGGAAAACAGCAGCAGCATCTGCACTGGAAGGTTGGGCTCTGAGTTGATATCTTTATTAGATAACCGAGTAACTTCACTGCATACTCGTTTGTAAGGGAGTTGGCTGAATTAAGATACCATCCCTAAAATGACATCAATAGGCCTTTTTTTGGGATAAGTGAAAGTGTCCTGTTCTTTGTCTGCGACAAAGCCCCCATCTCAGGCATGCTGTATCTCAGATATATTTTTGTGTTTCATCACTATCTTCATTCAGTTATTAGGTTTACAATTAATGTTGTTATTAGAAGGAAGGGCTTTAATGACAAATTGTCTGTGATAGTTTTTGAGCTGCAAAGGTTTATAATGTAAATCGTTATAGAGACATTACCCATTACGGCTGATGTGAATAACTGAAGGAAAATGAGTTCAACTACCACAGAGTTTACATAATGAAGTAAACTGCAAAATCCTTTAATGCTCATATTGATTTTATTTACAATAATACATTGCTTACATTTGAAGAATCACATTGCTAAATTAACATGCCATTTCTGCTGTCCGCCTTCCCCTGGCTCCATGGAGATAAGATGATTACATTTGGGTATTGACTTTAATAATATTGATACTGATACAAAGAAGGCGATTTG
>VZTF01005101.1:1793904-1940741 GCA_013397755.1 Cnemophilus loriae | reverse complement strand
GCCCGCGCCCACCCTGCCGCGTTGCTCTCCCGCAGCCTCGGAGATGTCCAAGGACATGATGCCCGGGCCGTATCCGCGGACTCCGGAGGAGCGGGCAGCCGCTGCGAAGAAGTACAACATGCGGGTGGAGGACTATCAGCCCTACCCGGACGACGGCTTCGGGTGAGCGGGGTGGTGCCGTTGTTCCGCAGCCGGGAGTGGGCCGGGGCCACCAGCTCCTGGCTTTGTAGGGAGATGCCGTAGGCTGGTAGTCCCTGGTGAATGCCTGTCCTTGCTGTACTGTGAGCTTAGAGCTTTGAAGACACTTTAGTGTTTTAAAATAGGAAAAAATGGAATGAGTTAGAGGCCTGTGTGAATAAAACACGAGAGACTTGATGAGAGAAATATGAGAGACTTCATATGGTGTTGTAGTGCAAGGCTGAGTGGGATGAACTGCAAGGCATCTCTAGAATAAAGGTTTCAGATGTTTAAATGTTGGGGAATACTTCGATATGTGCAAAGATAACTAGGGTTCCATATTTTAGTTAAGCTTGCATTTTCTTTCATCTAGTAGAGCCCAATAAGGCCAGTTTGGGGAATGCCATTTGTTATGGTGACTAGTATCAAGGTAATTATTGTTGTGCTAGTTGTTTTAATGCATGTCAAAAATGTATATGCATAAAAGCTATAAAAACAAAGTAGTATTTAATTCTATCTCTGTAGGCCTCTCTTACACTGTCTCCTACAAATTATATCTAAATTAGTACAGATTTCTTTATGTTCGGTCTTTTGTTTGTTTCTCATAGGTATGGTGACTATCCCATGCTCCCTAATAAGTCTCAATACGAGAGAGACCCCTGGTACCAGTGGGACCAGCCAGACATGAGGCATAACTGGGGAGAGCCGGTAGGAATGCTAGTACCACTTCTCAAGTTGCTCACCAGTGCTACTGTTACTAAACTCTAACCTGCGCATCTTGTTAGTGCTTTCTGTTGAATCCTATGTGTAATTGCATCACCAGTGCAGGTGTGGGTTGCCTGTGCAAGCAGAGACAGTCAATTCAAGGCAAAGTTAGACTATGGCCATCTGGGTTAAATACTGTGGAACTGCTGAGGACAGTTAACTTATTACATATGAGAAAGGAGACTTTACAAACTTAACTTTCCCTGCAGCAGTAATTTTATTTACCTGATTGGACTCAGTACGAGAACCTGGTTCAGAATTGTTTAGCAAAGAAGTCACCATTTGAATAAAGTCCTTTTGGTGTAATGGAAGTAGCTACTGTTGCTTTATTACTCCAGGGCTCTTCTGAGGTAGACTACAAATAAAGATGTGCTCCCTAAAGGAAGTTTGCAACATGTCCTTAAGACAAATGTGAATAGATCATCTATGTCAACTTTGAAAGTCTAAGTTCCTCAAGTTCCTTTCAGGAGTAGCTCTTCTCTTAGTGCATGGTCTCTTTGTGAATGACTGCAATCTGACTGCAGTTACTGAGCTTGGTAATTGACTTGTGATCTCTTTACTAAAAGCAAAAGTTCATGTAAGAATGTGTGCTTAATATATCATGGTAAAACCATGTCAGAGCATTTCAACACGTGTACCAGAGCAAAGTGCATGTTGTAATGGCTATAAAAGCACATGAAAAAGCCCCATGTTGATTCTGTGTTGTTGTAGTGCTTGCTGCAGGAAGGCTTGTGTACAAGCCCTTACACATGGCGTTGGCAGTCGAGAACCAAGAGGAATATACTGGTGTATTCCAGGTGTCAGCAGATGCCTCTGTTTAGGCAGCTTTGACTTCTGCTCGGTCTTGCTCTGGGTTTGGTAGCAAATGGCTCTGGAGGAGCTAGAGCTGGGAATCTGGAAGCAGTACTTGAGCTGCAAATTAGTAAGTTCTCTGCATTTATTAATGTGAAAGGAGACTATAGGCAGAACATGCTTGAGACTTTCCTATTTATACTTCAGGGCAGAAGCTTAAATGCCCTTCTGCTTCCATCAGGAAGGGCATTAGCTTGCTACCAGCCTTGCTCTTGTCCTGGAATAACAGCAGCAGGTCCTCTCCCTCTTTTGAGAGACCTGCTTCCAAGTGTCAGTTAGTTGCTTCTTTGTTTGAAATAGCACTACTTCTGTTTGGGTATGTAACTGAGCTTCCATTCATGAGGGTTCCAATTTATACCATGCCTTTCCAGTGGTCCTGGGGAGCAAAGCTGAGGTGGAATGATTATGCGTAGAAATAAAAACTGCTGCTATCCTATATTTAAGCATGTTGTGTGGTGTAAGCGTAGGATGAAATGTAGAGTCTTTTGAGTTTTACTGCAAGCAATAATTTGTTGTGACTGTAGGTAAACCATGTACCTCTTCTGTGGCTTTATCTCCATTTTTGAGGTGGAGATGAAACAGCTTCTGGCAGTTTTGTGAATGTTGTAATGTGCTGCTTCCCTTGAGAAAAGCAGCTTGACCACTGTTGGTAAACATGCAATTGTTTTCCTTTGTTCTTTAGATGCACTGGGACTTTGACATGTACATTCGGAACCGGGTTGATACTTCCCCCACTGTCATTCCCTGGCACACCATGAGCAAACATTTCTTTATCTTTTTGAGCACAATGCTGATCATGTTTGGTCTTGGAGCGATCTACCCATCCTACAGGCCTGTGGTGAGTGAAACCTAAGGGTAAAGGGAGGAAAAGTATCTGTTTTTCTTGTCATTGCCAATGCCCATAAAGAGTGGTTTTGCTGAAGATGAGGTATGGGTTTGAATGCAAAACTCTGCTGCTGGCAGTCGATGGGCCAAGGGATGTCCTGTAGCCTCATCTAGCCTGAGTTGTTCTCTTGACTGGCCTGGCTCAGCTCACAGATTCTGATCCATAGTGAGCAATCCCTGTTCACAGGGAACTAATTTTATCTATGCTTCTTACAGTATCCCATCTTTGGTCTAGGTACTCTCCTTCCCTGTGTGTGCATTGACTCTTGCTCTGTGTTTTTAATCATATTTCATGAGCTGTATCATTTGGGTAATGTACTCTTGAAAAATGTGTCTGAATACACAAACAGCTTTTGCAACCTATTATCCTCATGCTGTGAGATAAACTGTTAATTAAGATTAAAAGCAAGACCTCCTTGATGTTTCTGTTAAAGAAAATAATTTATGTAAGGAACCCCCTATTTCTGAATATACTTTCCTCACACTCTAATATTCTAGCTGAAGAACTTAAGAAATAGAAATTTAGGTCATAAATGACAAGCCTTCAATTGAGTGGGGGTGGGATGGGATGAGACATTTTCCTCTTACCCCTTAATGTGGTGAATTTGCCACTCTCTGTCTCTCTTTGTAGGGACCGAAGCAATATCCCTTCAATGACCTGTACCTGGAGAAAGGAGGAGACCCCAATAAAGAGCCACCAGCGGTGATACACTATGAAATTTGAAAGTTGTTCAAGTGCTACATTTCCGTCAGTTCTGCTGGGAAAGGAATCTTCTCTAGTGTTCCCTGGCATATGTTGACACTTGTTCTACAGTGTTCAACTGCTAACTGCAGTGAAATATATCAATGACACCTACTGTGCTAGTTGTCTTCTGTTGGTTTGAGAAGGCTGAATTACAGCTAATCAAATGGAGTGACCTTTGCTGTTTTTCTAAATGGGATAGTATCTGTGGGGTAAAGTTGTGAGTGCAGACCTAGGACTGCTGGTCATTTATGTACCTTGAGCACAAACATTCCTCAACTGTGCCTGTTTATGTGGGCAATACTGCCTGTTACCAAGGCGTTTAATGCAGGTGCTGCTGGGAGTTGGAGTGTCACTTGTATACCGTGAAATGACAGGCAGAAACAGATTGGCAAGTGCCAGTCCTTGGAAGTCTTGTACTGTGTGGATAACTGTCTGCCCTTACTGGGACTTGACTTCGATCTCTTCCAGGTCTAGATGCCCTTTCAAGTAAAGTTTGCATAACCAGTAGGAAGCACTCATGAGGCACACAGCCTTGCAATGTGTAGCTTGAAGCTGACAGCTTCAAGCTGTGTGGACAGCAGCGGTATGAAAAGGCTAATGAGCAAGTTCAGCTCTGGCCAGACCTACTTTGATCCAAATGCACAGTTGCCCATAATTGTTCCTTTATGGCCTGAGTTCATCCACCTGGCCTGGAGTTACATCTGACCCACGAAGTCTGCCTGTTCTGCTGCAAACCACTGGTCTTGGACCTCCTATAGCTTCAGCAGCAGTTTGCTTGGGAAAGTTATACATACAGTTATATAAAGCTCCTAAATTTGTCCAGCTCCACTCTAACATAAGGGTTTTTTCCTCTTGTTCCTGGAGGAGACAGTACCTTTAGTACTGACTTACAGTGAATGTTCTCTCAGCTTTGCTGTGCTATGCCTTAGACCCCACTGTTCAGTTGCAGAAGTGCCTGATCACAGAAGGCTGGAGGCTTGGGCCCCTCTAGATGCTTCATATAAACTGGATGCTATGCTCTGCTCTCAGCACCATGTCACAGCTTGTAGTTTTGTGCTTTAAGAGAAGCACGTATATAAAGACAGTGATTCATGTTTTTTCCATCTGTAAAGACTTTAAACCCCAAATTCTAAAGGGACTGTTAGCTTGATTTTTGTGTAGGAGTTCTATAAGGTTGTATGTTTAAAGGAGTTATGGGATTGAATGCTAGGACATAGTTTTATTTGCACCTAAATATTTGTAACTCCTTTGGAGATGCTGAACAATCAACATTCCTCATAGCTTTTGTAAGCTGTCACCTTCTCTTCTCGTTACAGAAATGCTTGCTTTTAAATTACAGTCAATGATGTTTTATCCCAGAAGGGTTTGTAAGTGTTTTTTTGAGCTATGGGGACCTTAAAACTGAATTCTGTTTTGCAGATACTTTTACGGATACTTGAGTCGGGAATTACCATTCCACATCACTTACATGACAGCACTATATACAGTGTTATGAGAGTTGTAAGAGTCTTCAAGTAAAATGAAGGTGATCAGAGCAGTAACAGGAACCCTGCCTTTGTGTGTGATAGTGTGGCACTTGCATTGAGGCAGGGCTAGGCCCACTTGGCTCATTGTGCAGCGTTCCAGTGCTGTCTGCCGCTGCCCGCTTTGGGGACTTCCAATCCCAGTTCGGTCTAAACGGTAACTTAATTATGGTTTTCTTCATGGGGAAGGCATAATGGGTTGGGCAGATAATATGGCTCAGAAATCCTTAAAAATGGGGTTTGTAATGCAGGCAATTTTTTCTTAAAGCAGGAGAGATGTAAGGGAAGAAGGCCTGGATCCTTCTACATATTTTTTTCTGGCAGTTAAAATACTTTTAGAAAAATACCTTCCCTTCCCTTCTGCACGCCCTCAGGATGCATTAAATTTGTAGCTAAGGCAAAGTTCTTCTGAGGGGGGTGACGGCAGCCGCAGCAGAGCCCGGCGTCGGCAGTGGTGCCCTTGGCCTCCAGCGTGAACCATCGGGGACCGGTGGACGGACCCGATTCAGGTATCTTAAAGAGGGTGAAGCTGCCGGGGAGCGTCGGGCCCGGCCNGGGCTGCGGGAGCGAGCGGCGCGGGAGGCACGGCAGCCAGCCGGTAAGGGCCGCCCGCCCCCCGACCCGGCCCGGCCCCCGCCCCTCGGACACCGAGCCCAGGGCAGGGGCCCTGGCTTGCCCTGCCGCGCCCCCGACCCCCCAGCCGAGGCTGCTGTGCTGCCCTGCCCGTCTCGCTGTCGAAACTCCGCTCCCAGGTCCCGCGGCCCCGTCCTTGCCCCGGGGGCCTCGGCTCCGGTCTCCCCAGGGCCGGCCGGCTGGCGGCGGGCGGGGAGCGGCCGGGGATCTCCGCTGTGTGTCCTGGGCCGCGGAGAGGCCTCTGGCGTAGCCCAGAGCCTGTGTCTGACACCCAGTGTCCGAGGTCAATGCTTTCCTCCTAGACCCTTGCTCTTTTTCACCATCCCACGGGGTAATGCTGTTGTGCATACAAGCACACTTGAGACGTGGGTGCACTGCCATCTGAACAGTGCTATGCAATGGGCAACAGCTTCTGAAACTGCGCAGAGCACACGAAGTTTCTTTATATACCATGGGAGCTGTCATGGAGGAATGTGCTGAGCCCTGTCCCGCAACAACCCCACCTTGCACACACCAGTGATTAGCTGAGATTAGCTGAGTGTCTCTGTGCCTTGTGTAATCGGGGTTTATAATAAGCACATACGAGAACAGCCTGGCTATGGGGTGTTGGGGAGCTGCGGAAGGAGGGTGTCAGAACAGTGCAAACGAAAGGGGCAGTACACAGATTTTAAATCAACGCTGGGGTGTGGAAACTGTAGGGACAGTTTGTGTCTTAACCACTGTGTCATGGCTGGGGGGTATTTTTCAAGTCTCGGGGTGGGTGCTTGTCACCCAGGTGACCTTGGACAAATCTTTTTTGTTCTGCCCGAGTTTCACTTTTAGCTAAGTGTGGGGAGGTCAGCCTATCAGGTCCTTTGTGTGCAGTGCTGGAAGTCCAGTATCAGTAGAAACTGTTCAGAGAGGAATGGTTGGGTGTCTAGTGGCAGGAGGAGGACTGGGAAAGTCAGTGGGAGGGGATTTCTGATTGATGGTATTTGGATGGTGCAAGAGAGAGAAGGCCTCGCTAGAGCGCAATCAGGGATAATTATCGTGACAGCTTTGAGGGTCAGTTAGCTCGGACAACAGCCATGGTCTAATTATAATGTACTGTAAAGCCGTGAGTATTTCAGGTTAGCAAAGGTGAGGAATTTTTGCCTCTGACAGCATTGTTTGCATAGTCTATCGTAATTTGGGAATTTTCACTGTTCAGCTGCGTGCTGTCCATTTCTCAGTGGTGGGGTGTGCTCTGACCGGTCAGGTTTTGCTTTGCAGGCATTGTTACACTTTAAGGTCTGTGCAGGAAGCCATGGCTCGACAAAGCTGTGGGGAATTGCTGCTTCTGTCCACTCCCTTTGGGGCTGAGATTCATTAATATATTAGATCTGTAATTGGATGGATGTCTGTAGAAGAAGGAAGGAGGAATTGTCATGATTAATTAATTAGAGGTCCTGAGAAAAGCATGAGCTTTCTTGGAAGTCTTAGATGCTGTTTTGAGAGATGACAGCAGGTGGCAACCTCTCCCTAAAAGTTCTGTTGGGGAAGAGTTCAATACTTGCAAATTTTTCTCAGGCAGGCCGAAGAGTTTGCTAAAGAAGGGCTTTGCCCTGCTTTAAGGATTGTGAGTCCTCTCCTGGATACAGACAGGCATAGTGTATAGAAGGATCACTTCTCTAAAAGTAAAACTGAAATCAGGCTTTTTTTTTTCCCCTTTCAAACTCAGAGTTCACTGACTTAAGGAGGACTTGCTGCTGTGTCTCTGCAGATCCTCAGCTGCGGTGGAGCTGAACTGCTCAGATGTTCTTAAGAGATAGTGTGGTACTGTGATCTTTTGGCTTCTTATGTGTCTTCTGTGGGCCTTCTCAAGTCTGTTGGAACCACTGCTGGTTTGCCTTTAGGGCCAGGGACACAGTGAACCTGTTCAATACCTATGATCCAGCACTTCTACAGCTGTTCTGTTGACATTGAGCCACTCTAAATGGAGTGTTGTTTGCTTTCCTCCATTTGGGTGGGTTACCATGACCAAGACACTTTACCTTCACGTTCTGTCCTGACTTAAGTTTGTGAAAAGAGAACAGCAATGGTGCAGTAATTGACTTTCTTATGTAAAATGCTCTATTGACAAGAAAAGCCAAACAATTGATCAATACTGTTCCACACAATTTTTGCAGCTTATCTTTATTTGCGCATTAAACGTAAATTATTTCAGCCATGCAGTCAGTCCAGCACAGTCCACAGGTAAAGAGGGGGAGCTTGTACCATTTACCCAACTAAGTTTGTGATAGTTGTACTCTTCACTGATTCTTTACCCATTAATTTCCTGTAGGGAAGAAGTCTCTTGGCCATTGTCTATTAATGTTCACAGGGAAGTTGCCCTTTCAAAAGCCAAGAAGCAGTGAGGCCTGGGTGTACAGCCAGCTCCTACAACTGATGGATTGTAACTGGAGGAGGAATAAGCTAGAAAGGGACTGGTAAGGAACGTATCGGCTCTCCTGCCCCCCACATTGGTGAAGTCAGGTGGAGTCTTGTGCAATAGACTGTTGCTGGCAGATTCACCTAACTTCTGGGGATATTTTCATTCCCCTCTGCCAATGGAGGGAGAAGGCCTGGACAGGGTTTCTGCAGTAGTATGGGAGACACGAGTAGGTGCTGGAATATCTTGAGAGAAGCACCGCAGAGAGAATGTGGTGGAGCCTCAACGAGTACCCCAGGAAGTGTGTACCAGAAGATTGGAAAGCAAGCTTTAGAGGTTTGTTACGGTGATGAGGAGATGACCTTTCCACCTCTGTTCCTAGGGAGCATGAAGAAATAGTTGCACTTTTTTAATTATACAAGAGTTCTGTTCACATTCTGTTGGGCCTTAACTAAGCTGGGATAAGCTTAATGTGAGAATAGCTGTTGGCAGTTTGAGCTTTGGGAGATACTGCTGTAGACTAATGCTAAAAAGCGTTAAATAGATTTTAGTCAATCAGCATATCCTAATAGTTCATGGGAGAGAGAGAGAGAGAAGATGTCCTTAACTTCTGACTGGTGAGGGAGAAGAAACCCTAAAAAGGGTGTAGAATTATTAGCTGGGTGGTCCAAGCCCAAGAAGTAACGGTGACCAAACTTCCCACTTGTGTGGACCTCGGCAGGCCATCGTTTCTTATAAGCCCTGCATCTTAACAGAGGGCCATGCAGTGATGCAGGATGTGGTTTATACAAACAGTGTCAAGTAACCAGGAGAGATTAATCACAGCAAGCTGACAAGATGCGGAGGGTTTTGCTGTGCTGCTGCTGACAGTTTTACTTTACTCAGCATGATGCCATCTGAGCGTACAGTTCTGTTTCGCTAGAGTTAAAAGACTGCAGTGCTGCCAGGCTCGAAAAGTTTAGGCACTGCCCGTGAGAGTGACCCCACTAGCCTGTGAATGCTATGTCCACGTATCATTTATGAAGCTTAGAAGGCCTGTCTGTGGTCAGCGATGGACTGCTGGGTGCTTTCTCCTCAGCAAGAATGGGATCCTACATGGAACAGTAATTACTTGTATTGTATTCAATTGTCTTTATATTCGATTTTGCAGCATCCCAGCTGCTCACTGTTGATGTTTGATTTTCAATTAACCTGCTACATTGTTGCCCAACTAATCTCTCTCCAGAGACATGGGGAAATTCTGTTCCCATTTTACAGATGTCACTCGATCTGTCCTGAGTAAATAAAAAGAGTTGCTGTCAGTGCTGAGATTGAAACTCATTAGTTACTTGTGGATTACTTCTTCTCACCTTCTACCATTTGCTGGCTCAAAGAGAAAGTCAAATGATTTTTTTTCCTTTTGCTTTTTGGAGGAGCAAGAACAAAGTACATTAACTGAATTGGCACATGATAGCATTGCACTTTGTTTTCTGTTGCCACGTCACTTTTCTGCTTGGAATTTAGCCTGCCCTAAGATTCCTTCTGCTCCCGTTTTCCTTATGTATATACTGACATTAGCTTGTTCGGAGAGAGCAACTAGTGCTAGATCAAAATACATTTGTTTAAATTAATTTCTGCGCTGATTTAAACCAGCCTGCACTGAAGACTTGAGTATGTTAATTTAGATCCCCTTCCTTTTTCTGAAATTCTCCTGTAATTGGGACATACGAAAAAGAGAGCTATATATGAAAGAAAATCTGGGGTCAGACAGTGGGATTGTGGGGGGTGTTTTTTAATGAGTTCTTAAATATCCTGATTCATTCCAGTAAAACTGTATTCACTACCTCAGGAAGTAGCAATTATCTTCACTCTTTTGAGAGCAAAGTGTTCTCATCGTGTTTCTGATGTGAATATTTTCACATCAACTGTGTCTCTCTGTTCTAAACTCTGTGTGAAATTTCTTTCAGAGTCTAGAAAATGAAGCTAAAAGAAATTGAGCGAACAGCTGTGCAGGCATGGAGTCCGGCAAACAACCACCCTATTTACCTAGCAACAGGTAAAGTTCTTCACAATTTGTGAATATTAGAGTATGAATCACAGAAAAATTGTATGTAGAGTTGTATGGGTTTTAGCTTTAAACAGTTTCTGCCTTGATAGTCTCTGGAAAGCTTACAAGCAATATACCAAAAACATTACAGTTTTTATGTTTTTTTAAAGTAACTGGTAGAGGATTACTTCTATGCCCAACTTTGACATTTTAAAGGTGAGTGATTTTTCAAAGGTTGAATACATGATTTTTTGATTTCTAATTAAGACTGTATGGACTCCAACACTGCTTGCTATTCTGCATAACGTACTTGCTATGCCTGTGGGGAAAAAATAAGTTAATTCAAATAATGTTCATTTAAGGTCACTTTTACTTGTCTCTCTTCAGTCATAATCGTGTGGCTTGACAATCAAATACTATAAACCTCTTCTCCCTAAAGCTGCCTGTTTTGGTTAACATTCTATTTTCAGTACTTTTGAAAAACCTGATTTTTTTTTTGTTGATTTTATTAATTAATCACTATTCTTATAGTAATTTTACTTCCAGAAGCAGAAAGTCAGCCTGTTCACTGAGCTGGCAGCAGGCAAGTTTGTCTGTGTGGAGCTGCCTGCTCCGGTGGTTTTGTTGGGTTTGCATGGTAAGGCTTTGGTAGCTGGGGTGGCTTCTGTAAGAAGCTTTAAGAGGCTCCCGCTGTGTCCACTGGAGCCAATGCCAGCCAGCTTCCAGACAGACCCACTGCCGTCCGAGGCCGAGCCTGTCAGTGGCAGTGGGAGCGCCTCTGGGATAACACAGATAATAAGAGGGAGAAAAAATGACCTGTGTAACTGAAGCACAAGAGAGAAGTGAGAATATGTGAGAGGAACAACGCCGCAGTCACCAAGGTCCGTGCAGAAGGATGGGCTGGAGGTGCTTCAGGTGCCAGAGCAGAGATCCCCCTGCAGCGCCTGGTGAAGACTTTAGTGAGGCAGGCTGTCACCCCCGCAGCCCATGGAGGTCCATGGTGGAACAGATAGCCAACTACAGTCCACCATGCTGAAGCAGGTGGATGCCAAAGGATGCTGTGGTCCTGTGGAAAGCCCGTGCTGGAGCAGGCTTCTGCTAAGGCCTGTGTCCCTGTGGAGAGAGGAGCCCATGCTGGTAAAAGTTTGCTGGCAGGACTTGTAACTGTATGGGTGACTGAGGTTGGAGCAATCTGTTCTGAAAGACCACCCCATGGAGGAGACCCACACTGGAGCAGTTTGTGAAGAACTGCAGCCTCTGGGAAGGATTTGCATTGGGGAAGTTTGTAAAGAACAAGGCCAGAGTTTTGGCTGAACCAAAGGTCTTGGCTTCAGTTTGCTTTAGACCAGAAGCTGTGTAGTTTCATAATTTGTACTGCCTTTTAATAGTCCTTTGGGCACTTTCCATGCTGTAAGCATCGCTGTGGTAACTGGGGGACAGTTTGCCTGGCAGTGTCCCACTAGGCAATGTTAAATCAGCTTTTGTTCTGTAAGAATAAGGAGAAGGAAGGAAGCTACCAATTTGTGACTGCTAGCTCTGACTGTGGGTTGTTGAGGCATGTTTAGTTGGTTACAGTTGAAGAACCGTATACTGTAGAGTAGGTTTAGAAGGTCTGATTAAGACATGTCATGGTTGAGTAGCAGTATGCATAAGTACTTGGAATCATAATTGTAGCTGGATTTCATGGTGTCATTGCATTTGTAATTTAGAGAAGAACTTAATATCAAAAGCCACAGTTGCTTGGAGGAGGGTACATAAGTTGCATCTATCCCAAGAAAGAAAGTTATCTGTGTAGCAGTAACCTTGGTGACCAGAATTTCCTGAAGACCTTGTAATTTCTTTCAAAGTCTTTGTCATAACTGTTGATTCCTTTTTCTGAGGTGTTCAGACATGTCCTCTTTTGAACAGTTACAACACCAAGGTTGTGTTGACTACAAAGAATAGGTTTTCACTGCCTAACTCTTTCTGTATCTTGTGCTTTTGATAAAAATGCCCAAAGCAACTTGTGTTGCCTTTGTACTTCTGCTAGGAACATCTGCCCAACAACTGGATGCATCCTTCAGTACAAATGCCACCTTGGAAATATTTGAGGTTGACTTCAGGGATCCCTCCTTGGACATGAAGCAGAAAGGAGCACTTCCTGCCTCAAACAGGTACTAGAGGCTTATGCTGATGTATCAAACAGTAAAACTGAAAAGAGTTTTCTGGTGCAAGAAAGGAGAGGAGGAGATAATGTTTACAGCATATGAAGTGATCTGTTGAATCAATTGACCTCTCTTCAAAAATGGAACATTTTTGTTGATATGGATCATATTGGGTATAAAAGTAGAGCAGCTGGGCTATTAGAGAAATCTGAAATGACTTGTATGATAGTCAGTCAGTAGAGACATTACGTATAATGTGAATTTGCTGGGGCTAACAATTTGCACCGAAGAGACTATAGAGAGGGTGAAACTTACCTTCCAGCTTTTTAAGACAAGATGATTTCTTAGGCTCATCAGTGTGGGTGATATCTGCACCCAGTGTACAACACAGCCTTGATTTCTAACTAGCAGATTTTAAGGGGTGTAAACATATTTTTCAGATAACAGCTCTGGAAATGAAGGCACATAGATCTCTTAACTAATTTTCAATAAAGTGTACGCTAGAGGATTTCATCCACCAGATCCCATGTGAGGCCACAAAAGTTTTAAACAAACAACAAAACAGGCCAAAAAAATAGAGACAAGCTCTTCCTTTTTAAGTTCCCTTTAAAAGTTGTTGCAAGGAAGCTTATTTCTTTTTTTTGCATGCAAGAGGCACAGTCATCTTAAAAGGGAGATGATTGTTTAAAGTGCAGACTGATGGATATGTTTGATAGGTTGAAACATGGATGTGAGTTTTGGTAATGAAGAGGGTGTCTTGATTTCCACCAAACATCATGGCCTATGCCAACTTTATTTTCTTTTTTTTTTCTATTTTTCTTTTTTTCTGTTTTTCTTTTTTTTTTTAAATTTTCTTTTTTTAGGTTTCATAAGCTGATCTGGGGGAACTTTGGCAATGGGTCTGCGGAGTCCTCCGGAGTGATCGTTGGTGGAGGGGATAACGGAGTCCTGACAATGTACAGTGTGCACCGCATCTTGACTTCGAAGAGCGACCCCGTCGTTGGGCAGACAGAGAAGCATTCAGGTCCTGTTCGAGCCCTTGACTTCAACCCTTTCCAGGTGTGTAACATTAGGATACCAAAGGAAAGTTAGCCTCCATGTTAGAAAATACGTTCTTTTGTGTATAGAGATTTATAAAGTGAAGGAACAATTTTTAACCTAAGAGGCTTGGTAGTTGTGACACAAAGCTGGATTGAGACTCAGATTTGGGTTCTGTTCACAGATTTGCCACTGAATTCCCCTGTGACCTTGTTCAAATCTCTTACCTCTCTATAAAAACATGTCTTGTAATATTGTTACATGTCAAACCATTGTCCTTTTGAAATTAGAACTTCTATTTTTTTCATTTGTTCAGTTGGTGTTTAATTCAGTGAGACTTTGATCACATTTGAAGGGACTGCAACATAAACGAGGAGTGACCAGAACATGGTTCTTATGGTAGCACAAAGGCAAATGGAAAATTGTTTGCAGTCAGTTGTGAAAAACCTGCATCTTCTCAGAAGAAATGTCCTTGGTGCCAGGATGGAGGGCAAAGGCTCAGCTGGCCAGAGATGGTGGCTTCCAGGCCTGTGGCAGAATTTCATCATGATTAACAGCAGCCACTTGCACAAAACAGACAAATTTTAAATGTGTCTGTAGTATGCCACAGTGGAAGGCATGGAGGCCAGAGATGTGCTTGGTTTATAATCCAGTTAGTATCTTTATGCTTGCCAGTGGCTGTGAAATACAGGTCTCATTTCACTTTGGAAGATTTTGGGGATTTTGCTTCCATTTATTTTTAAGAAATCTGTCCTCTTTCCCTGTGAGCAGGAATCTCAGCTGAGCTTTTTTTTTTTTTTTCTACAGAGTAATCTCTTGGCTTCCGGAGCCAATGATTCTGAAATTTTCATCTGGGACTTGAATAATTTCAATGTGCCTATGACTCCGGGGACTAAATCACAGGTAAACGAGTTTACCTCTGGGCAATACTCCTGCAGTTTTGTATCTCAGTAGGCAAGACAAAAAGATGTGTGTGGAGACATCCTAGCAGAGTCAGTGTGTGAAAGGGGAATGACTTTGATGTCTATCAGGAAAAAGATGAATCAGAAGAGACTGATTGGTTTCATTCTTGAGGGTGGAAGAAGTGTTGTAAAGGGAGGGGGGAGGTAGGCTGGGAAGCTCTGGAAGGATGCACTTTGTATGGATGGGTAAGCGCTTTGTGGATTTGAATCAAGTAACTGACCAGTTTATCTTGTGATCCAGCTGGGGCATGTGTGATGGATTAAGAAGGTTTATTGGACCTTCTCTGAGGAATGAATTTATTTCAGGCTTCAGCTGAGGCTTTTCATATCTCATGAAAGTCATCCCTAGCAGAGCCAGTGAGCCATTAAATGCATCTTGGCTATTGCTCCCAGATAATATTTCCTGAGTTTGAAGAGGAAGAAGTTTCTGATCTTCTGATGCTTATTATACTATTCAGAGCAATTATCTCCTGAAAGTAGAAAAATCACAGTAAACTTCGGTAAAAGCAGGCCAGGCTTTTCCTCCAGTAAGCCTCCTGTTTGTTTCCTTGCCTATCTCCTGCATTGCAGTAGATGCAGTAGCAGCAATTAGCCATGAATACTTCATCGTTTTCCGTCTCACTGCACTCCTGAAATTTTGCGCAAGGTCATCTTTCCTTTTAAGTTCATCTGAGAAGTTGAGGTAGAAACATGTATGTGTGCTCAGCTGCAGTTCTTTCTGGAGTGAATTATAACACATTTGGCCAATGTAGGATCCAGTACCTGCTCTTAAAATCCAGAGGTACTTTTCCAGGTGACATTCCCTCATAGAATTTTGCTGTCAACTGTACTCTGAGTGAAGGACTTGCCCTAGTCTTTCTGGTCAGTGCTGCTAGTATTTCCAGTTAGTTGATGAGCAATTGAAGAGAGGAATCTATGTATCATCAAATCCCAAATCTCTAATTTCTTGGTTAAACTAGTGACAGACTCCTGTGATTGGTGTTCCCTCAGCTTGGGAATAATGGATGTGTGGCCTTTCCTGTCTTGGCAGCCTCACGAAGACATCAGTGTGGTGTCCTGGAATCGGCAGGTGCAGCATATCCTGTCCTCTGCTCACCCCAGCGGCAAGGCTGTGGTTTGGGACCTCCGGAAGAATGAGCCCATCATCAAAGTCAGTGACCACAGCAACAGAGTGAGTGGAGAAAAGGCTGCGTTGCTAACTAGCTTACAACATGCCACGTGTGACTACAAAGCAGTGGCACAGACTCTTGGGACAAGTGGTTTTATTCTAGGAGCTGTTGGAACTACTCCTCTTGGAGATGCAGCATCAAAGCACCTTCTTTTATTCTTTCCCTAATGAAATGGGGGAACAAGACCCCTTACTGTTCTTGAAATTCATGCACTCTTGCATTCAGTTTCTGTGTTCACAACTCACTTATGAGAAGCCTCCCAGCTTTCTTCCTAGGTCAACTTCGGACTTTGACTTCTGTATTGTTAGTGGGGTTTTTTTACTATGTAGAGAAGGTAGAAATACTTGCTGCCTGGAGCAAGACATTGCTGGACTTGGTTTATATCAAGCATTCTAGGCGAGTTCAGTACAGAATGACATGGCTCTGGGCCATTTGTGCTATTTCCAGCTTGCTTTGCTGAATTTTCAGCCTGTGCTATTTTTGTCCCTAGATGCATTGCTCAGGAATGGCCTGGCATCCAGAAGTTGCAACCCAGCTAGTCCTTTCCTCTGAGGATGACCGTTTGCCAGTGATCCAAATATGGGACTTACGCTTTGCTACCTCTCCTCTTAGCCAGCTGGAAGGGCACACGAGGTGAGGACTTGTACGTTGTGTTGCATCTTTTCAAGGCAGACATCTAGAGACTGGACTTTGGGGAACTATGATTTTCTCCTGGGCTTGCTTTCTTTCCCAGATGAATCTGGTTGAAGGTAGAGATGAGAACTATCATTTCTGAGCCTAAGTGCTGGTGCATGGTGCTTTCTTGGTGACTGGGTAGAGTGGACTGTACAGGAAATACGACTGATTTCTTTCTGATCTGTTTTAGGGGAGTTCTCTCTGTTTCTTGGTGCCAGGCTGACCCTGAACTGCTGTTGAGTAGTGCCAAAGACAACCGGATCTTGTGCTGGAACCCAAGCATAGGGGAGGTACGTAACCACAGCTGTCAGTACGCATGTTCTACTTTATAGAGTTACATGCTTTGCTATGTGTGTCCTTCCCTGTATCCTTGTTGAGTGCCAATGTAATTCCCTCAAGCATGTCTTATGCACTCTTTCTGTCTGGAGTGAATGAGTGTTGTCCATATCCAGACCGAAATAGGTTTTTGCTGATACATCTTTTTCAGACATCAGAGAGGGAAGAAAACTTTAATTAAAATTAGTTTCAACTATTTATGGTTACTCTTGCTATGCTCACACTTTAGCATTCTCTGTTTCCATGTGTTTCTTCTTTTTCCTTCTCCTAGAGCAGTAAGCTCTTTTGGGACGAAATACGAAGGAGAACAAGGAGCGTTTGTTAGAGAGGGTCACTGAGAAGGGAACAATGTAGTTAAATACTGCATGTAAACTTTATTTATAGTAAAATGGTTTCACATGTATGTGCTTATCCAGTCAAGAATTACCATACTTGGTATATTTAGGTATCATCTGAATTAAAGTGGAGCTGTTTAAAATTTTTTTATGCACACCTGTTCATTCAGTGCTGAGTTCCTGGATAAAACTGAACTTTGGACAGTGCAGTAGATCTTGATGATAGCATGGGGAAAGTGCTCTAACAATACTAAACAAAGTCCAGATGGGAGCCCCAGGCTAGATTCATTTCATGGGACAATATCACTCAGCTGACCACTTTTGCCTTGGAGGCAAGGAAAAAAAAAGAATCAGTTTTCCTAAAATGCATGAAATGCTGCTCTTGTAGTTTCATGGAATTCGATGATCACTTTGTCCAGATCTCTAGTGGTTAGGAGACAATCAGATTCTGAAACATCCCTGATGTCTAATTTTTACAAAAGTATTTTCACTGTCTTTTAGTAGAAAAGTTAAAAAAAAAAAAAATTAGTGTGGCTCACATATCTTTATCCATGCTGTTGTAGATTTGCAGAGTCCAAATTCAAATTAGACTTTCACGTATAAACTATTGTAAGGGGGTTCTTTTTGACATATATAATCATATACCTATAATAAACTGAAAATTTTCAGGTGAAAAATTTGGGAAGGTTTGCAGTATTACAGATTAATACAGTTATACAGAATGACTGATCTTGTAAGTTTGAGGGAAGCAGTGGTTTCTTTGGTTTTGGGGGATGTTTAGTTTCTTGGGATTTTTTTGTTAGTTTTTTCTATTTGGCAATCTAGATTTTAATATAAGCAAATTATATTAATTTGCTTATATCTGGAACAGAAAACACAGATCATGTTCCCACAGAAAACAAATCTGTGATTATCTGTGCTTTGTTCTTGTAAACCATAAAGGAAATATATTCGTTTTATGAACAATAGGTTTAAAGTCAAGGCTGTGTTAGTGAGTTGCTCAACATCAGGCAGGAAGTCTGTGACTGCGCCGTGAATTGAACTTTGGCTTTTTGAGAACTGAATCAAAAACTTGTTAGCTGCAATGTCCTTCATAGTTCGTGTGCAGCTATTACATTCCTCTCTTCTTGTTCTATTTTTTTTTTTCTTTAGGCTCTTTATTTTCCTTGTCACATTTGTTACTCCACACTATTCTTTCTGTTTGTGTTCTTGCTCATGACACATTCTTGGCTCTTGACTTCTGGTTTTATTGTGTTGTTTTCTGATGTCTCTCCCTTGGTTAACAGCGAATGTGGCAATGCTATAGTACTCTGATACAGTAGTACTTACAAAGCAGAGCAAAAGTGACTTCTCGCTTTTGGATTTTGTTCTACAGTCAGAATCCAGTTTAATGTGGGCTTTCTGTGACTTTCAGCTATTTGGACTCAATGTGCTATAATTCGTTTGCAAAGGCACCCTTCAAGAAGCAAAAATAAAGAGATCTGTATGCAATGGTGACATGTAAATAAAGTGACACGCTTGCTGTGGGCAAGTAATTTGGGGGAAGCAGGAGGCTATTTGTGTTTTGCTTCTATCTTCTCTCTTTCTATGATAGGTGGTGTATGAGTTGCCCATTCGGAGTCAGTGGTGCTTCGATGTCCAGTGGTGTCCTAGGAACCCTTCAGTCTTCTCTGCTGCCACTTTTGATGGGTGGATCAACATTTATTCTGTTATGGGTGGGAACTTAGAAGCTCAGCAGAAGACACAGGCTGACAAGGTAAAGTCCTGTGGCCGTGTGGCAGACGGGCAGTTTCTCCCATGACTGCTCAGAGTGGTAGAAGCACACGTGTGTAACAGTGTGATTTTTAAGCGATGCAGTCTGTCCCATGCACCAGGACCCATGGCTGTATGGTGTGGGAACCAGAAGCTACCTGTGTGAGGGTTTAATAATCCCACCAAATCCCAAGGGGAGACCACATTGCCTCTGACAAAGTGTGTAAAGAGAACCAAGATCAAATGTGGTTGTGATGTTAAGATACATTTTATTGTTATTGCTATTAGACTAAAAATAAAGCAGCACACAAGCTTTTCTTGCCATTAGGTTAACGTTAAATACATTGATATTAATAGGATATGTTTTTCTTCATTAGTTTAGAAGGTAGTTTTATAAAGTGGCTTATAAACCACTATTAGAAATTTTCCTCAAGTCTTTTGACTACAACTTGGAGCATGTTAATACTTTTGATACTGAAACCCATTACTTAGCCAATGAATAGATGAGCAAACTCTGAACAGATTAAATGTCACTACTGTCTAAAATTTTGGTTTTAATCTGGTGTCTAGTCTTTTAATTCCCTCCCTCTGTCCCAGTGAACAAATGCCTTACAATACAGGTTTTAAGAGAATACGTATGAGCTGGCTTAAGTGTTATTTATATAGTCATTTACAGCTGACTGAGTTCAGTTTCATAGGATTTGCAAGAGACAGAAAATACTTTATCAAGCAACAGCTGTGGGAGATTAAGGATTTATTTAACCCACGCAGAATTTTCTTTCTTTGCATTCTTCATGTGCATGCGCCACACTTCCACTGTTCAAAACTGGGGAAGAGTAGTTTTGAATAATTCCTGAATAAACTGAATAAAAAGTAAGAACACAAGCAGAAGGAGATAATGACAGTTACGGTGGCAGGGAGTTTGTGACCAAGAGGTCTCTCTCTTACGAATTCAGTAGTATCAGGACAGAAACTCTGTTGCAGACCTGGTTGTATATATTTATTTCTTTAAGGTTTAGGGTGTTTGATCTGTTGGATATAAGCTGTTTCTCAAGAAATATTCTTTCTTTGGAATTGATTGCCCCTGAAGAAAGACAAAACATTGCCTGTGATTCTAAGATTTGGCGACCTTAGCTTGATCAGCCTGATGTTGCTTCCTTTTGGGTATGCTGGTTAGCTGAATTTTAAAGCTATTCCCTATGGTCCAGTCAAACTTGAACAGGATTATCTTCAGCAAACAACAAATCTATGCGAACAATGTTAAAAATGAAAAGTGCTTGTGAACAGCTTTGTATGTATGTTCACTGACTCCCTAAATGTCAGAAATCTGGCTCAGGGGCCACTTTTGACTCTCTCTTGTCTAGACAAGAAAGTCTCATCTAAGCCATAAAAGCTTGAGACTGTCCTTGAAACTAACTCATTTGAAAGACTCCAGCAATGAAAAGGGAGTCAGAATTCCTTTGTGACAAAAACAAGAAATAAATTGGACAACTTTTGACTGTATGTTGTCATTATCTTGCATAAAACAAGTACTTTTGCAACTCCTATGTTTGAGCTGGGGTGCTAGGCCTAGCAGTGTTTGTTAGGAAATTTGCGTCTTGCTAAGGAAAAACTACTTGAAAATCTCTTAGGGTAAAACTTTCTTGAGAAACAGTTTCTGGAACTGTTTTGAAATGCCATTTCTCTTGCATAGGGGCTCGATGGTATTCCAGAAAGAGGTTCTGTATTAGCCTCATTCTTCATCAGTGTGGAAAGTAACTAATTCTAAGCAATAGTTTTTTGTCCTTACTCCATACAGAGAGGAATTGAATTGTATTTTCTTCCTATTTCCATCTGATTGTAGATCTCTTCCTCCTTCAACAACCTGGATCCTTTTGGCACAGGACAGAGCCTTCCTCCTCTGCAGGTGCCAGAGCAAGTAACTCAGACCACCTTGATTCCACCATTAAAAAGACCACCCAAGTGGATTCGCAGACCTGTGGGGGTTTCCTTTGCAGTAAGTGAATGGAGCATCCTTAGCTGAAAATGCAATAGATGTGTTGTCTTGTGACACAGTCCTTTTATTTCACTGGAGAAACCTGTATCTTCTGTTGGTAGTTGTTTTAATGCCTGTTTAAGGTGCATTGTGGTGTCCCATGAAGTGAAGTTTGTTTACTCTCTACATTCAGATATATTTCCAACAAGAAAGTGTCCTGTAGCAGAGAATGGGAGATTATAAGTAGGAGTTAACAAATCTAAGAAAAATTCTTGAAAGCTGTCCTTGTAGGCTGGCATGCATTCCCATTCTCCTCTGTCTGTCTCTTTCCTATCCAGGCATTTAATTTGCTTCACATCTTTGCTCCTAAATTGGAAGGCTGAATTGTTCTTTTAGCCTCTTGCTTGAGCTGTTCTCTGTCTGTCTAGTGCCTGCTCTTCACCTGATAGTTTTTATCATTGCTGTCTGCCTCTCTACGTAACAAAACAACTGACAGTTCCAAATGGTACTTTTTCCTTTGTGCCTCTCTGGCACTTGCAATTGGCTAGGCCCGATTGGATATGCACAAGGGTCAAGTTTATCAGTGTTCAGTTCAGCTGAAGGGCTTGTAATGTGAACTCCCTCAATGTTCATACCATCCGTACACACTAAACTCTTGAGTTCCTTGTGATCACTTCTGGAGCTTGGGTCTGCCTTGCTAGATGAAGAGCTAAGTGAGTAGCTTTTACCTTTGTTTATAAGATTGCTTACTGTGTCTCCTTCTGTCATTCTCAGTTTGGAGGAAAACTGATTACCTTTGGTCTTACCAAAGCTCCTGGACAGCAAATGCAGCAAACTTACCCACACCAAGTATTCATCAGTCAAGTCACTACTGAAACTGAATTCCTACTCCGATCCAAAGAACTGCAGATGGCCCTGCAGTCAGGGAACCTCCTTGATTACTGCCAGGGCAAGATCCAGACAGCCAAGATGCCATTTGATGAGAATCTTTGGAACTTCTTGAAGGTAGGATGACTGTGGTGAAATACAGAGGTCAGTTCTTTTATGGTTCTGGGGTGGAAAATGGTCGTCTCTAGCCCTTTATATTCCTGTTCTTTAAAATATAAAATGGAATTGAATGAATAGACTCATTATTTTTCTAAAGAAAGTTGAGGTCTTGGAGGTTGTCTTGGTTTTCATTAGGAATGGTCTTTTCAGTGGACTTGTTTGGGCTTCTTGAAACAGGATTTTTTCATCTCAGCACACTGCCAAGCTATATCTGCCTACTACCTGTGGAGCTGTACATTATTATTTTTCAAGGTGAAGTCCAAATGAACAGTGAGATACCCTAGAACAAGGGAGAGAGCTGTGGTGGCATGAGGACTGACTAGCCTTCAAGGACAATTTGGTAACATGAGAGTTTGGTCATAAGAAGTGGTCGTCCTTCTGAAGAGGCAGGGCTTAGTCTTGGAAGTGGTTTACAGACACTCATAGCAGACTGTGTGGAGGGCAGAATATTGGGATCTTTGCCATAGTATTATATTTGCATGGGGAATCTTGAATAGGATGGCCAGCTGTTAATCTAGGTGGTGACAGTGGTCTCCATTGCAACAATGTCTTCAATTGCATCAAATGGGACACATCAAACTGTCATTTTTAGTCACTTTTTATAATCCATCTGGTGTGTGGTCCTGAGAGACCACTCCAGCACATAAAGGATCTATTACAATTGATTGTCTTGAACTACAAACTAGGCTTCTGTACAAAAGTGTCCTGCAGCACCGTTCCTGCCTCTGCAGGAACAGTTTCTGAAATGGACTCGTTAGAGATATCTTATCCATGTACAGTTTGATCATTTGTAGTAGGAGCAGCCTGGGACTTAACTGAGACAGATTCTCCTTGCAGAGTGTTAATCATGCATTAAAGCATATAAATAATGCCTATCAATTAGGCTATGTGCAGCCTGTGGGAATTTTTGGGAGTGTCTGAAATCTTTATCCAGGGAGCTTCTGTAACAGTTAACTAATTCTTGTGAAGCCAGCTAGCAGTTCAGGCAACCTCATCGTCTCAGTTTCATCCAGACTCAAATCAGTCAATTCTTTCCATGAAGAGATTAGCTTGGCAATTCCTAGACTATCCAGGGAATTAATGACCAAGTACACTAGGTATATATAGAGTCATGGTCTTGATACACAGTTGTATCTCAGTTACTGTGGCAAACTTGAGTTTTGCCCTTTTATCGTGATTATAACTTAAATTCCATAAATCTTCACACAGTAGTCATTAGGTGGACTTTTCATAGTTGAATTCTTTATAAACTGAGCTCTAAACTTTGCTGCTGCCAGAAGCAACTAACTACTGTCAGTGTGTTGATGTCTATGATTTTACATATTTTTTTGTCTTTTTAATATCCATTCGGACTCAGGTGAATTTGGAGCAGGATTCCAGGACTAAACTTCTCAAGCTGCTGGGCTACAGTAAAGAGGATCTGCAAAAAAAGGTAAGGGGTGTTTCCAATAGAGAGAAACTTTTACAGGACTTAAGTCGCTGCTGGAGAGTTGTAGGGTCCTGCTGGAACTGAGCAAGAGATCTCATAGCACACAGAAGACCAAACTGTATGAAATATCAACTGGGAGTCATGTGAAGTATACCCCACTAGAAAGCAAGTACAAGCATTTGTAAGGGTGTAACTGTAGCTGTACTGAATCAAGCCAAAGGGGTCTTGAGCCCAATTATCTTGCTTTCAGTTGTTGGTGCACTGGGAAGTGTTTAACAACAGTGCAGCTGTGAGAGCTTCTTTTAGCATTCAACTCTCTGCATCTCAGGGGATTCTTCAGCCAGGAAGAAGGTGACAGGTGGAGACAGTCTGGCATAGCACTGATGGATAATGCTCTGAAAAGGATAAATAGCCACTGGTAGGCAGCTAGCCAGGAATAGGTTGAGGCAGAAGTTTTCAAACAGGTGAAAGAGTTGTGGGAATTGTGTCTGGGACTTGCCAGTCTCTTGGTAGTTTGGCTGTCCAGGTGCTTACTTTGATAGGGACTTTACTGTGTGTGTGTCTGTTACTTTTCTAGATTGCCTCATGTTTGAGGAATGGGATCCCAGATAAACCGCCCCTTCCTGAGGCAGGTGATACAAACGCTGCACCAGATCAGGTATGTCCTGTACCTCTTGCCAGCTTGGGAGAGCAGAGGAGGGCAGAATGAACTGGAAGGTCTAATTCGAACCACAACTTGTTGGGCTCAATGCTGGCGTTGCAGAGGGCAGTTCACAGGCCTGTCAGACCCTCACAGAGTCAGACTAAATGATAATAACTTTCCCTTCTGGCTTTAAAACTAATCAGTGAACAGTGAAGAAGGACTCCTGGCTGTTATTCCTGCAAGAAGGCTTGCTTCACCTGTGTTGATTTCGTCAGTGGTAGAATTAGCCTCACCCCAGCTTAACTTGAGGCTACTGTTCTGGATTTCCTCTGTGAAGCTTCTGCTGTGGTATTTCTTTCCTTTTCACCTCTATCCTCTGAAATGTATTTTCACATAATTTTGGGATGCCCATCTTCAGATGCCTTCCAAGGCCTGGTTTGCTGTAAATTTTTCTCCTCTGAGGTATCTAAAATTTACATCCTCTAATTAGTAATCTTCTTCACAAGCCTCAAGCACTGGCTGAGATATTCTAGGAGTAGCAATTGTAGCAATCCTGCATTTCAGTAGAGCACCAGGCATGGCTGTGATCCAACCTGTTATTTACAGATTTTACTTGCTGGTCTTGTCTCTGTTCCATCCAAAATAGTTCAGCTTGCTCAAGGGCTGACAGTTGAGTTGATGAATGCTGCCCAGCAGTGCTGTTGGCATTGCATGTCTTGCACCATCAATCTCCTAAGCTTTGTCAATTGCAGCACTGCTCTTGTTGCTTCCCTCATGAAACTGTGCAGATTGATTGCGCAGTGACAGGAGTTTCCAAATTGAAATTAGATTTATATGAGCATGCACAACCAAATGGAGAGCAGCCCCATCCTACTCTGTAATCCACTAAACTGTTTTGGGTAGGATCTGTGTGTGCAGTGAATTAAATTAGCTCTTGCACTTTTTGCACAGCTTTTGATGAATTCCAGCGATGATGTAGCTGCTGTTTCTTCCTCTTCAGCCTTTTTTGATAACCTCATCCCACAGAATATGAGCACATTGGAGATTCCTGTCACAGAAGGTAGGTTACATGGAGAGTGTTTCTGCCCTCTTAAGGAAAGGGGAAAGGAAGGAAAACCAGAAAATTAGGAGAGACCAGGAAGAACGTAGTTCACTCCAGCAGATGGATACTTTTAAAACATATGACCCCTTCAAGTGTCATGCAGCATATCTCGTTGAGCATAGAAATACTTTTCCCAGCTAAGAGACCCATTAAAAAATATAGAAGAATCTTCTAGATGATGGAAGACTTAGAGTCAAGTCAGTGGGTTTTTTTGAGGGTCCAAATTTTCTTTTAGCTGGGCTTTTAACTGTTTCTGCTTTTTACCGCCTGCTCTTTAAAATAAGCATCATCAATGCATCTAAGTGATGCCTCTTTGGGTTGACTGTGCTTCTCACCTCTGTAGATACAGATGGACTCATCAGCCAAGCCCTTTTGTTGGGGAATTTTGAGGGTGCAGTGGAGCTGTGCATGCGAGCAGAGCGCTTTGCTGATGCCATCATCTTAGCTATAGCTGGTGGGGAGAGCCTCCTAAAGGAAACTCAGAAGCGCTACTTTGCCAAGCGGAAAACAAATCTCTCCGTGGTAAGTGATGGTTTTGTGTACGCACTGAGCAGGGGAAGGTGTGCACTGTCTTGCCAAATGTTTCTCTGAATATATGTGAAAATGCTTTTTCTCCAGTGCAGGGAGTAGAATGTCAGCAGAATCTGTGCATCTCCTATTGATGTGACATTTACTCTAATATCTTGGTAGTTTTATGACAATTTTATGTTGTCTACATAGTGTCTGTGTTCTCTGTTCCTTTTTTTTTTTTTTTAATGGTTTCTGTCTCAGCTTCTCATGCTCGTAACCTGTGGTGCATACTGGCCCTTTGCAGCTCAACTAGGAAGTTCCTAGCTTATTAATTTACAAATGGGGAAGTGTAACAGAGGTTGGGATATTTTAATACTGTGTTCCCAGTCATTGATACCAGCTGCTCTGAAACAAGATATGTGTTAGATCTTTAGTCTTGTCTAGTGTGGCTGTTTCCGTATTCTTTTAAGTGCTTTGTTGGGCTTTTTTACTTTCCTTAGGTTCCTTTCCATCAGGTTCCAATGACTGTTAACATAGGGATGTTGAGATTGTTGGACCTTAATGTACGGTGAGGTAGTCACTGCATAGTGAAAAGTGTGTTTGAAAGTGAGCTGTTGCTTAGGCTGTCAGCTCATCTTTGTCTTCAGTGACTGACAGGCCGCCTGCTTCCCTTACAGCTGCTTTCCTCCATTGTGCAGCAGAACTGGCAAGATATTGTTTGCACGTGTGATCTACAGAGCTGGAAGGAGGCACTGGCCATCTTGTTAACATACTCAAAGCACGAAGACTACACTCAGCTCTGTGGTAGGCAGTGTACTATGTTTTGATACAATTTCTCTTGCAGGGGTTACCTCTGGACTACTTACAGAAAGAATTGAATAGACTTAAGAAACAAAAGCACTTCTTACTCATTACAGCTACCTGGAACTTAAATAAGTGTGGACTGTTGAGTTACGAGAATGATAGGTGCACACTGTAGCTGAGGATCATGGTATAAAGTTATATATGTGGACATTTCCTGTGACCTCTAGAAGTAGCATGGAAAAAACCAGGATAGACGTTATCACTAGGCTGAGACATGAAGAGGGTGATTTTTATTCTGTAGAGAAAGGTATTTCCTTTACAGTAAAAACTCCAGTGTGCTTCATTCCATCTAAAACAGGTTTCAGCACCCTATGATTGCCTGGAGATTCCCACACCTCTTTTGGAAATTAAAAAAAGAAAAAGGTGTTGGATTTTTTCACTGAATTCATCTGTCATTTCTTTTTTTTATATATTTGGGCAGACATATAAAAATTGGCAGATGTAGAAAAAGGGTTTTTTTTCAATCAGGTTGGCTTTGGGTTTCCTTCCTGATGCCTGTTTCTCTGTTATCCAACAGTTATGCAATGGAGCTGGTGAAGGATCTAGATCCCAAGTCTTATGAGGAGCAGCTGAGGGAGCTGGGGTGGTTTAGCTTGGAGAAAAGGAGGTTTGGAGTGACCTTACTGCTTTCTACAACTACCTGAAAGGAGATTGTACTTCTCCAAAATATCAAGTGGATAGGACAAGAAGAAACAGCCTGAAGTTGGACCAGGGGAAGTTTAAATTGGGCATTAGGAAGACCACCTACACTCAATGGGTTGTCAAGCATTGGAACAGGCTGCCCAGGGAAGTGGCGGAGTCACCATCCCTGGAGTTATTTAGAAAATATGTATATGTGACACTTAAAATCTTGGTTTAGTGGGACTTGGCAGTGCTAGGTTTATAGTTAGACTCGATCTTAATGGTCTTTCCTGATCTAAATGTTTCTATGGTTCTAATTATGTGCAGATTCAAAGCATTGAGGTTAATGAGCTCTTCAAAAGGGGAGTGTGCTAAATGTTGGCTGCATCTCTTCCTCTCTAGACATGCTAGGTGCCCGCCTGGAGTCGGAGGGAGATGCAGCCCTGTCCAATGATGCCTGCCTCTGCTATATCTCATCAGGCAATGTGGAGAGGTTGGTGGAAAGCTGGGTGAAAAACCATGAGACTTCGTCACCACTTGCCCTACAGGTACAAGGCGCTATAATGTTGGTTTGACTCCTCTTTAGGCCAGTCTGGTAGCCCTGAACAGTTTACATTATCCCATCAGAGTATCTGGCTTCCAGCACAGTGGAGACCTGTTTGTACTCACCAAGATACCTTATTCTAGCCTGGATTACGGGCCTACTTCGAAAGGAGGCTTGCACTCTTAGTCATTCAGGGTTTGTGGTTACATTGCACATAAATCCAGCCACGAACAGGAGTTACAGCCTACCTGCCTCTCTTACATACTGATATCATCTCTGAGCTTCCTTTTAGTCAGGGAAGTTTGAGCTGTACCTTTTTTCTGACTGGTAGTAGCCTGGGAGTACATTTGCTGCTATGCTTGTCATGGACAACTTAATGCTCCAGTTATCTGGCTGTACCTTCAGAACAGCCTTAGCAAAATAAAAGAAAGTCTGGACCATGATATTCCCACTGTAAGTAGAATGATCACGTATGGGAAGTCACACCTTGCGGATGAATCAGGACTTCTATGTCAATGTTGTTACCTACCACTCCTCATTCCTATTGATTATTTCACAGAATCACAGAATAATCCGAGTTGAAAGGGACCCACAAGGATCGAGTCCAACTCTTAAGTGAATGGCCCATATGGGGATTGAACCCACAACATTGATATCACCAGCACCATGCTCTGACCAACTGAGTTCATCTCAGTACAATCTGTTACACTTAAACCAGTCCTGGCTAAGTCACTAAGCCCTGTTGTGTCTGTCACTTGCTAGAATGAGCTAGACAAGTCTAGTCTTCCACTTGCATATCTGCAGATAATGCCCTCTGCTACAGAGTTCCCTGGTTTTGTAATCCCACTAGTGAGTAAAAGCAACAAAAAGGCGTCTTCAGCACTCCTGATTGTTTTTGAAACTGGCCTCCTCCCGGTTGCCAGATATCAGCATGTGCCATTCTACAGCTGTAAGCACTACTGTGATTTCTACAAGTTGAAGGAGTTTTGAGTAACTAAAAACCTTCTGGTCCTTTCGTCAGCAGTAGTAGTTTTTTTAGTGAATTTTTCTTGGTATGGTTTTAAGCCTTACTCTTCCAAGTTGATCGCTTATAACAGTAGTAGCTTGCTCGTAAAATGATCACAGTTGATTGGAACAATCTTGTGGCTTCTGATTTTCTTTTTTTCCCTTGCTATTAAAGTAGCAGTGTCAGGGTTTGCTTCCTGGTTCCTGTTTTTCTCCAAGTGCACCTGAGGAAATGGTCATCAGTGACAGTATTTGGTGCAGAGTGGAGTAACTTCTGTCCACATTGGACCTGATGTCAGCTGAAAGTGAAGAGAGCCATCTGGTGTTGTCTCAGCATGAGATGGACTAGTAAAGGTAGTCAGATTCTCAGTAGTTTTTTTTCTTCCTTCCCCCCGGCTTATTCAGGATCTTATAGAGAAGGTGATGGTGCTGAGCAGGTCCATTGAGATGCTCCGAGGGACAGCAGGACCAGCACCAGGCCCTGTCTTGGCAGAACGAATCACGCAATATGCCAATCTCCTGGCATCACAAGGATGCCTGGCAGCTGCAATGAATTACCTACCCAGCAGCTCTAAAGAGGTGAGTGAGCAGCAAGCTGTTGTGGGAAAGAGTAGTACAGGGGAGAAAATGGTACTTTGTATGAGTGAGAGCTGGGGTTTTGACATACATCAGGACTTAAGGTTTCACCTTAGTTATGCTAATTTGAGAATAGAGGGGGAGGGGGGAAGGTGTTCCAGGACAAGGTTTTGTCTTCATTTGCATTTTCTTGGTAGTGCCTTTGATTTAAGGAAAAGGAAGGGAGCTATAGAACTGTAAAATGGTTGATGGAGAACAACATTTGGAAGCAGCTGTCCAGGGAAGCTGCCTCTCTTCTTGAAACTAGCTGGTAGAGGAAGGAACTGGAAAGGTCACCTGGCAGTTTGAAATAAATCCATCTAGTGCCTAAATGTGGGTAGGGGTTGGGGAGAGAATATTCTAAAGACTTGGGGGAGGATCAGTGAGACTTCATCTGCCTGTAAGTATGACAAGTGATGTCCCAGATAATCATTTACCATTTGTTGAGTTTTTTTCCCTGATGACTGTTGGGGACATGGTTACTTTTGCAGTTTGATTCATAGTGTTTTAGGTCAGGATCTACTTTAAATGCCTCCCCAGCATTTTCCATCTGAGGCTCTCAAAGTGCTTCTTCTAAAGCATAGTTTGTTTCAGCTCCTGATTGAACAGCTCCGAGACCGGCTCTTTCATGCTCAAGGAGAGAATGTGGGTGATCAGCAGCCACCCCCTTTTCCCTATGCTCGTGTCAATGTAGGGGTCATTAAACACCCAGCAGCCAAAGGTGGTTCCACCCTTGAAGGAGCAGCCCACAAAGCAGGTCCCAGACATCAGGAGAAGGTAGGCCCTAAACTCAGGTGTTCATGGCTTGGGAAAAGGGAGGAAAGCTACTGGGTTGTGGAAGGCATATGAAGTAATATGAGATGATGTAAACTGCAGACACTGAGGAACTCCTCAGTGATGTCCTTCACTGGAGCAAACACAAGCTCTGTGATAATCCAAAAGTAAGCTGTCTGGCATCTTTTCACAAAGCCCTGTCCTACATGCAGTCCTTGGAGGAGAATGTTACAAGTGTAGTGATCCACCAAGATCTCAAATCTTGGGGTGAAAGGAACTGTGGTCATTTTCCTATGCTCATCTTAGCCTGATATCCTAGTAAAATTAGTGTAGCATGACTTCATCTCAGTTCTTGCACAAGAAGACTGTTTGCAAAGTTTTGCTTCCAACCTCTATTATTCCATTATTGTTCCTTCGTTATTTCCTCTGGTTGTGCTTCCAGGAAGTCATTATATGGAAACTTGCTCCTGAGGACTAATGCTTTAGAGAGCTGGAGAATACTCTGAAGGGTGTGGTGCTCATCTTGTTGAGCAAGTTACGTGGTGGGAAAGACCTTTGATCGAGTGCATCCAGGGCACCAACAGCAGCAGCAGCTTCTCTTGCCTGAGAAGTCACAGGGATAGAAATTGCATCTGCTAGTATGTGTGTGCATATGACTGTCGGCCATTTGCAAGTTCTTTGTTTTTTTAATTGCAGCCCAACTATCAGTCATCGTTTGCCCCTTCACCACCATCTCAGCCTTCAGTGCCTTCCCTCTTCACACCTCAGCCAGTGCCAGCGATGTCTGTGACACCTCACCACATTGCCCCTCCCCAGACCACCCTGGGTCGACAAAAAAGTGTCTATTCCAGAGGGCACCCATATCCACAGTACAACGTGGGCTTGAATCCAGCAACTCTCTCAGGGCCAGGTGAGCATTGTCTGATAGTTGTGTCCATTTCTAGGTTTTCTGAGACTAAAGCCTTCAGCGTGGGTGGGTGGCTGCTCTAGTTTTTTCCTCACAGGCCTATTGTACTCGCGAAGAACAAGACAGCTGTCTAAGAGGCTTCTCAGTGCTTCTGACATATCTAGCTGTAGTAACTGTTGCTGCATGTGTGCTGATACTAAGTATATATAGGGGTGGAAAAGCCACACCTGGCTTGGTGGCAGTTTGATGTAGCCTGGGCTAGGGGGAACACGGATATTAAAGGGTATGGCTTGAAGAAGGGAAGACTTAACTACCAGGAAGGATAGTGTCATGAGTAGTTGGCACATTGAAACAAGTGATGCTGATACACTCTCCTGTCGTCTGTAGCTGTGTCACAGTCTCAGCCATTTGGACCAGTGGGAGTCAGACCTGTTGGTCCTGCTCCCTTCTCCAGCCAGCCCTCTCTGCCAGTCCAGTCCATGCCCATGACATCTCCTGGTGTTCCACCACCCAGCCCTGCCCTCTTCACTCCAGCCTCAGTCCCATCATCTCAGCTTCCTGCAGCTTGTCCTCTCCCTGTGGCAAGCCCGTCTCCTCTAGACTTCTCTTCAGCACCTTTCAACTGCCCCATGAACATGGGTTATCCTCAGGGAGGTCCTGGAGCTCCATCTACTAAACCCTTGCCAGCAGCCATTCCTCCTCCTCCCACAGGTAAGTACTGCTTGTGTGGCTTGTATGTCCAGGACAAACCCAGGTGGGGTTTGCTCTACGTAATGGATCTTCTGAGGTCTGGTCTGTCTCCATAAAGGCTGGATGTGATGCTGAGGCAAACCTTACAGGCACAGAGTGCTGAGTCTTGCTGTGGTGGTTAAACAACAATGGTGACAGTTTCATTCAGCCTGTTCAGTTGTTCTGTCTCCCAGGTTGTGGTTGCAAGATGATGTCTCTCCAGGCCCTCAGTGCACCCTGAATAGTCATCTACTCCAAAGGCATCTACTCTGACAGAAAGGGTGGTTGTTCCATGGAATGGCTGGTGGAAGGTTTGCTCATCTCGCCCTTGCTTATGCAACTTGTATGAGAAGTGCATTTGAAATGGTGGGAGAGCAGGGCACTGCTTCCCAGTCCATGAGATACCCCTTACTTAGCTTCAGGATTAAATTCCTCTGTCTGCTGTGCTCTAGTGCTCCCATTTTCTTCCTGTTGTCATAAAGGACTTGTCTGGGAATCGCTTCTGGATTCCTCTCTGCAGTGTTTTAGACCCCTCTGGGTCTATAGCTTGAATCCAGTCTAGCGTGTGAAGTCCTAGCTAGCATGACGAAGAGAAAGAGTGTTGTAGTTCCCAATGGATGGGCATTCCTTCTATTTCCCAGAATATCAACATATCTGGTGTTTGTTAATTCTTTGTTTGCTGTCTCAAGGGACAGGCTTAGCCAGGCTGTGGAGATCCCTAACAACACGGCTGACAATCTATAGATTTTTGAGCAGATGCTTCTCCAAGCCACACATATGTTGAGAGTGAAGGAACTGAGGCTATGATGTTTGCCTTCACCTGAAATCCTTTCCTGACCTGTGTTTAACCAAGGATAGCAAATCCCACTGTGTGAAGTCTGTGGGGATTACACACAAAGGCTCTAAACTACAGCTGGGCAAATTTCTTCCTGAAAAGCTTTTTGCCATAGTAGTCAGTGAAATTACTCACTGAGTGAAAGCTGTTGGTGATCATGCCTTTTCCACCCTGCCTTGATTTTCAGGTTTCTTTCCTTGGCTAGATCCCCACACGGATCATGCAGGTAGTACCCAGAGAAACCTCCAGACCTGTGGGGCAGGCAGTGTTGCTGCTACCAGTGACATGTGTGGAGTGTGCATGTTTTGATGTGCATGCATGCGTGCTCACTGCTCTTTGTGATTTCCTTGCATGCCTGGGGAGCTGTACAGCTGGGGTAGGGAACATACCTGTCCTGAGGACTAGTAAGTGACAGCTGGGGATATTGGAAGCGAAATAAAAGAACTATGCTATTACTCATGAGTTTGGGTACAGAAAACAGGGTCTCCCACTTCTTCCTTCTCTATTTTCCTCCAGTTCTGGAGATATTAGACCATTTTCAGTCTCTGTTATTTCAGGCAGTTGCTGGCCCAGCAGGACAGGGAAGCAGACAGTTTTCCTGTCTTGGTTCTCTAGGCAAGGAACAGGCCAGTGGTTGTAACTCATCTGTCCCTGTTACTCTCCCAGCCTTGTGCATGGTTTTGCTTGTGCTTTCCCCCTGTGGTTTGCAAGAGGTGAGTCCCAGCAGAAGCAGTGGTGGAGTAGAGCTTCCCAAGCAGAATTTGGGAGCTTTCTTCCAAGGGGAACTGGAAATCCCATTTGGCCTTAGTTAAAGGGTGAGGTTTGGCTTTGAATCTTAGTTCAACTACTGGGGAAAATTTGGACCTAAGGAGTTTTCTGACTGATATTTTGTACTGATTTCTCTTCTTGGGATTCATTGGTGTTGGAGGGTAATCATTTTCTAGTCTACATTGTCAGTGGGGTATGGGTCAATGTCTTAGTGGTCTGTCACTGCAGTGATTGCAGCTCTTTGGAGGGACCATCTACCAGGCACAAATCTCACAGCTTTATTTAGGAAATCCAAGTACTTATAGGCACTTACACCACCAAGCAATCTGGCTGTGTGGAGGGACTCCAGAGAGGGAGTTGTCCCTTCAGCAGAGAAACAAAATACCTCAGTTTCTTCCCGTTAAGGGAGGAGGATTCCATGGCAAGGATTTCAAGCACTTTCTTAGGCTGAAGATGCCCTTCAGGAATTCACTGCTGAGAAATTCCCTTCTCCTTGGCAGCATTTGCCCCCAGTTTTAATGGCAATGTATGGCATGCCTGGTTCAGCAGTGCAAACTGGCTTCCTTGAGAGTGCTTTCTTGCCTGCTATTATTGTTCTGGTTTTGATTTGTATTTTTCTTAATCCGAAAAGGGTCTGTAAAATCACTCAATCTGACTGGCCAAAATTGCTTGCTTTGGGAATTCCTGAACATAGTATCTACAGCTCATGAACATTATTACTAACACAATGAAGAGACACCTCCACTTGTAGAAATCCCAGGTTCCTGAGAGTGTCAGGGACAGAGTGAAGGACAGCAACATGTTGGCTCATCTCTTTACTGGCCTAGATAATCCCTGTTTCCAGCCTCTGATGGTCTTGTTTTTTCTAGGACAGGCATTGCTGGAGACTGCTGCCATGGGGCACTCCTTTCAGGGATGGTGAGAAATCATATTTCACAAGTAGCATAGGGAAGATAGCATTTCACCCCAGCAAAATGCACCAGCGTCTGTTGTCTCTCATGTCTGATGATTAAGTGCCTGGCTTAAAGAGTATAATTTAAATAGCTGTTTCCAGTGAGGATACAGAATGCCACTGGGTTGGAATAGTGCCAAGGACTGCTAGGCCACAGGCTCAGTGGGGGCCAGCAGAGTTCTAGGGCACAGAATCCCCAAGCTAGAAATAGGTGCCAACTTAATTAAACTACTGATCCAAACCCATCAGAGAGCGAGTCTTGAAATCATGGGAAAAGGGAGGGCAAAAAGAGGCTGCCAGAATTTTAATAATAAAGGTAATTAAAGTAATGAAGCACCTTTTGCATCTTTCCCCTATGATTTTTAAAGCTCAGTTCAGGATCAGTAGCTCATTAAGTGTGGCTCTGAGCTCCAGCAATTCTGATATTGCCCCTTAGAATTATTCTGTTTTCTCACAGATTATTCCTGTCTCATGGTTATTAATAGGTTATTAATACTGGGGTTTTGTCTAAAGATGCAGGTACCTTTACAGGACAGCAGCAGACAAGGTAGTTGCAATTTGACCTTTGCAGAATGAAGCTTGGATGCAAGTCTTTTGATGTAATGTTGTCTGATAGATTTTAAATTACGTGGAATGAGGTTAGAGTACCGCAGAAGCATCTGCTGAGACACCCCTCTGCTCCCAAAGCATTTACTGGTTAAGTCTATTCCTTTCTATTTGGCAGTCAGCAAATTTTGCTAAGCTTTGGTTCTGAACATGATTTTAGAAGGGAACCCACTCCTAAATCTTTCTGCCTTTATCAGAACAGCCCATATTGCTTTGGACTGCTACCATGAGCACTCCTGTGAGTGCTGGTGAGAAACCCGCTCACCTGTAGCATAGCTCTTGCTGTGCTACCACAGTGCCAGCCAGATTCTCTGTGGAACACCAAGAACTTCCTGAACCGTGAGATGCACACTTATGCAGGTCCCCACCAAGGTTCAGGCCTAACTCTGAGGCTGACTTCTGCAGCTTATACAGGATCCCGAAAGCTTCAGGTAGTTCCAAAAAAAGCTTCCTGTGTGGGAGTGGTTGTGTGCCAGTTCAGTCTGATCAGATATCACCTCATGAAGGCTGTGCACACACTTTGATACTAAGAATGAAATTAAGAAAGGGAAGGGGAAGCAAGAGCATCTCATGGACCTGTGAGCTGGGTTTGAAATTCCTCAGCTGAAACAGTCTAAAGGTGCAATGACAAGGGAATTGGGGCCAAAGGGCCTTCTCTTGAAGGAAGTTCTATACCATGCAAGCAACCGTGCATTGTTGCTGCAGCCACCTTCTCACAGTCTGAGGTTTGTGTCTTGTACTCTGTCCTGGCAGCTCAGGAATCGTGGAGTGATCCCTCTACTGGAAGAGGAGGCCTTCAAAAGAAAAAGGTAAGTTTTCAGCTGCAATATGTGTTGGTTGTCTTTTAGCCAGGGAGTTCTGTGTAACAGATACATTCCTATAAATGCTCACTGTCAAACTCTGCAGGTCTGTTCTATCTCTGTTGCTCTGTCTACGTCTGCACTGCATACATGGCTAAGACTGGAGCCTGAGTAATTTTGACTCTTTGCCATCCAAAGTCACATGCTATTCTGCAGGGTGGCTGTTTTGTAACATGTTTACCAGCTCTAATATTGCATCCTCTGTCAGTACTTCCAGGCTGGCTACAGTAATTTGTTGTTAGAAATACGGATTTAATCTTACGCCCTTGCCTACACTGTTTTTTTGATAGTGGCTGAGGAGGTCATGTTCTCTTCACACCTGACAGCTGGGGGCAGTATTTTCCCTCAGCACAGTGAGACCAACAGTGATTTTCCTCAGATGCTGATACCAAATGATAAGGCACTTGTGCTGAGAGAAGCTGGGACAGGTGTAGCTGTGAGCTGCCTGCCATGTTGGTCCTGCAGCTCACTGCCTTGTCGTGATTGCACTAGAGGGCCTGTGAGCTGAGCTCTTTTGCAACAAATGCTCTCAGTACCCCATTTCTATCACTGCTGCCTGCTGGCAGGTGTGACGAGAAGCTTCTTTGGCATCCTTCCCACCCCCCGCTCCTCTTCTTTAGCTTGGAACAGACTTCTCGCCCTTTTTTCTGGCAGCATAGCTGGGAACCTGCTTCAGGCTGTGCTCACTACAACAGGATTAGCCTCTTGTTAAAGCCATCTCCTTTTGATCTAGCCCTGTTGGAGAGAATCTGTCATGACTCTCTGGCTTAGCAGGGGCACGATGAAGTGTTTGCAAGAGGAATCTCCCCCCATGTCGTGGGATTTTCCCCAATACTTGCTCAGTTGGACACTTTACTGCTGCTAATCTCTACATTCAGGACTCGTGCCGTTGCAGAGACCAGGCGGCTTTCTGAGGACCAGTGCTTTCAGGGGTAACGGATCTGTTTGATTGAACAATTCCAGAGGGGTTTTCTTGCTGTCACTTTGACTGTTCATCTAGGATGGAAGAGGAAGGGCCCCATTCTCTGAGACAGGGGGCTGAAAGAACAGGGATGTGTTCTTTCATCATCTTGAGAACTGGAGACTCTTCAAGTTAGAAAAGATGTTGAATTTTTCTGTGGAGAGGTAACCAACCCTTCTTCTTTGGAGTTGGTTTTCTTGATTTTTTTTTTTTCCTTTCTTTTCTTTGCTGACAGTTGCCTGAGAAATTTACTCCTCTGGCCCCCATCACAGCTCCAGTAATGGGCCTGCCTGCTGAACCCCAAGGGATCCATCCTCAGCTATCCAGGTTGCAAGAATCTGGCCAGTCACCCCCAGGAGCACCCAAGGAAGGCAGCCTACAGGTACCAGGGAAAGTGGGGCATTCCGAACCACCAGCATCTTGACAAGTATAAAAACAACTCAGCTTTTGAGATTCTTATTGCTTGGCAGCTGCAGAGGGCTTGTGCTGCTCCCTAGCCCCTACAAGGCATCTCTGCCTGAGCATTAGAGGAGTTGTCAGGTTGGAAAAGTGACACCTGGGTATGGGTGGGAGAGAGTGAGGGAGACCAGGCAGACTGTCAGCCTGCTGGGAGTTGAGAATCCACGGAGGCCTGGAGCTGTATCACGGTCTGAAGATGATAACCTAACTCTGTGCTTCCAGATAATGTCTGGGTTTGTGAAGGGGTGAAATTCTTTCTGTTCTCTAGTTTCAAGAGGGGAATTTACCTGCTCCAGCCTTTCATGCTCCTGTTGCATTCATTCAGCTGCTTTTTTTTTCTGTCAGTATCACCAGCTACCTGTGGAGAGCATTGAGAGGAAGGAGCTGCCCCCTGAGCACCAGGCTTTGAAGGCTACATTTGAAGGGTTGGTGCAACGCTGCTCAGCTGTTGCCACTGATCCAGTAAGTCCTTCCTTCTCTGATCTTTGACTTTTTTTCCCTTCTAGATGTTTGACTGGTGCTTCCTTCTTTTGGTTGGGTAAAGAGAGGAAAAGTCTTGTCCCTTTAAATGAAGTTAATCTCCATTTGCCTCCTTCCTTTAGGCTGCAGGCTTGTTCATCTTTGGGAGCTGAGATGCATTCTCTAGCATTTATCCACTGCTTCTCATTGCCTTCTTGGAGCAATGATTCTGTCCTCCTGGCTCTTTCTTTTAAGGAAAGTAGAAGAATTTACTCAGCTAATTGAGTTTCACTGGCTTGATCCTGCAGATAGTTCCTGCAGAGCTGGTATTACCAGCTATCTTTAGAGCTTAGAGGGAAAGGCTGAGATATCCCAGATGGAAGAGAAAGCCAAACAATCTTTGTGTCCAAGTAACTGTAATTTCTCCACCCTGGTTCCTGGAGGGGTATTGGCACTTGTCACATTGGGTGAATGTGTCAGGCCAGACTATCTGGAAGCAGAAAAGCAGTGTTTGCATATTGGTTTAGGTTGCTAAGTCTTCCCAGGGCTTGGGGCCACTAAGAAGCCTTCCAGAATACCTCTGCTTGATATGTGCTAGGATGGACACTGAGCCCAGACTGCTATCCCAGAGTCAGGCAATTACAGCAGCATCTTCAGTGTGTTTTCTCTGTGCTTTCTGAGAGTGCAGCATAGCAATTTCTGGGGGACAACCTTCAGGTTCCCTCTATGGACAGAAAGGCCTGTTGGTTTGGGCTTAAGCACTTAACTCAGGTGGTGGTTGAATAGCTGGCTCTGTACAGCAGTGCAAGGCACCTGAACTCCAGTGGCTTCCTTGCCTGTTCCAGCAGTGCCCAGAGCCAGGCATTTGTGTTCATGGAATAAGTTACCTGTGAGTGGATTATTCAGGATGGGGTTAATGAGGTCAGCCTTATCAGAGCTTCAGTACTCAGTCACTTTCCTTGGTGGTTACCTAGAGTGGGAAGGATAGTCCCTCTTTTCCTTAAGGAAACCGCGAAGAAGCTCTTTCATGGGTCAGTCCAGGTGAGGCTGTCTGAACACCCCATGGGTCAGCTAGTGGATGGTTTCTCACACTTTGGAAGTAGTCACTCTATCCTGTGGTCTGCAAGCACTGGTGGAAGGGAGGAATGCCTGGGCTGGGAGGTGGGAAAAAGGGCAGTCCATCTTTCTGTGTTGGTGAGAGAATGTGTATATATGTACATGTATGTACATGTGCAGAGTGAGGGCATGGCTGGCTTGTATCACAGTCTCTGGCTGTCAGAGGCTGAGATGCAGCTGAATTGTAAGGTGCTGTGGAAAGACAGAGGAAGGGAGGGACCGAATGAGAGCACTTTGGCTCTGGAGAGGTGGCTTTGAAGCTCTGGCAGACAAGCAATACCTGTTTTGTTTCAGAAAACGCGAAGGAAGCTGGAGGATGCATTGCAGCGGCTGGAGTGTTTGTATGAGAAGCTCCGCGAGCAGGCAGTAAGTAGAAGCCACAATTCTTTGTGGTCCAGCTAGGTTCCTGAGCTCACCTTTGCACTGGGTCATGGGTCTTGGTGTCTGTACCACTGTACATATTCTCTTGGAAGACAAGGAGAGTGCCAAACCTTGTAATGACCATGAATCCAGCCAGCCTTGTATCTTGTCTCTTAACTTTGGCCCAGACATAGTGTAAGGAAAAGCTGAGGAGGTATCTGCAAGGTGCTTTTACCCTTCAAGAAGTATACTGGCACATAGACAGATCCCACATGGGAAGGGGCAGTTGCGGGTGGTTAAGTGTGAACATAGTGTAACTAGCTTAGAAAACTGAAGTTGGTGATGCCAGTTGCTGATGCCAGCTGGAAGTTGTTGTAGTCTGGGAAAGCAGGGGAAGAAGCAGCTATCCTTCCTGCCAGTGCTTGACTACATAGATGCTGTTTGGTGAAGATGAAGTGGAGGACAGTAAGGAAGGGTGTGGAGGGAGAGAGACCTGTGTTATATTGCTGAACATGCTGACTCATTTCTCCTCCCTCTCTACAGCTCTCTCCAACCATCCTCATGGGACTCCATGAAATTGCCCGATGCATTGAGGCTAAGAACTACCCACAAGGTCTCCTGGTTCACACCCAAGTTGTGAGCAGCAGCAGTTTCAGTGAGGTGTCTGGTTTCATGCCCATCCTGAAAGTCCTCATGACCATTGCAGGCAAGCTGAATGTGTAAAGTGTGGAGCAGCTGGAACAGTGCACACCAGGAGCTGGTGGACCGCCTCACCTGTTGATGTGCTGCAGGTTGTGGACTCTCCTTCTGACTCTGGAGAAATAGGTCTGTGCCAGTGCCTGGAACTGTGCCAGGCCAGCACGCCTGGCCCCATCCACTTTCCAGACAGCCCACTGGTGCCTGCAGCTCCTGGACACTGTTCTTTCTTCTTTCTTACTAGTGAGGCCACTTTTCAGCCCAGGGATCTCAATTTTAGGCTGTCCAGGTTGCACAGAGGTCCTTCTTCTTCCCTATATCCCCAGTACAAAGGGGAAACTCCTTCCCTTCTAGGCTGACTTTGCTTTTTATTTTTCAGGAAACAAACAGGGCTGGTACCTGCAGCACCACCACAGAAGAGCCTCAGGCTCTATTCCCTGCTGCAGAGTAACCTTCCTGAGTGGTAGCTGGGCTGCCTTGGGAACCTAGGCTGGTGTGTCCTCACTCTGTTGGGCTGCAGCAAGGATCTCTCCTAGCTCCTTCTTTCTCTTCATTCTCATCCTTGATTCACCCTTTCACCCCTCTGTACCATATCCTGCTACAACTGGGGCTAACTACTAAGTCTACTCTGGGCTGGCTTTGGTTCTCTTTCTTCTTCACCCAGCTCTCTTGGTTTTAAAAGTCAAGTCTCCTGTTTACCCTCTATCCACCTTCCTTTATATCTTTTCCCCCATCAGCTGCAGGCTCAGGCCCATAATGTTTCAGGTCCAAGGATGATTTCCCTTTCCAGTTCCTGCGACTCTCCCATTCAGGAGTGTTGCCAGGTTGTGCTCTGTGCACTTCCCAGAGCCTGTCACATCCTGTCTTGGGGCTAAAAGCTGCCCTCTCTGGCTCCTGGCCTTTTTCACTTCTTTTATTTTAGCATAGCTGAACTTTTACCCACTGGTGTTATCTAAAGGCTTCCTACTTCAGGTTTTTCAGATGGCCTAGGGACTTTAAGAGCAGCAGGGATTGTTTAAGTCCCATAAAGATTTCCCTTGAGCTACTCAGACCTGAGCAGGGAGAGACAGCTCATTGCTACAGGTACGATGCATTCACACTGCCTACAGTTACAGATGCATGCAAAGGTGGTTCTCAAAGGTCCCTTGGCACTGTGGTGGTAGGAATATGCTGCAGGAGGTGATGCTGTCAGGACTTGAAGACATGGATTGTGCTGAGACTTGTCATCACTGTGGCAATTCCTCCGGGAATAGATGAATGAAGCATATCTGTTCTGAGGAAGAAGTCTGGGAAGGCAGATGGGATTCTAGGGCACATCTTTGTGTGTGTGTATTTCCCTCTCTTCCTCCCTCCTTGCCTTCTCTCTCAACATTCTTCCTATTAACCAGGCAGCATAATCATTGATCCATAGCTGGGAGCAAGGCTTATTCTCAAGATTTGGATGCAGCCAGCCCCCACTTGCTCTGCTTGCTGCTTGAGTGATAACGCCATTGTGGGCCTGCGGTTCAGTGACGTACACGAATCAGCCTAGTCTACCATGAGACTTAGGAGGGAGGAGAATCAGAGAAGGGAGGAAGAGGACATGTCTCATTCTCTCCTTTCCAGGTCAAAGTGCCTCCTTGTTGCTGCTGTGTTGTTTCTATTGCTGCGGTTTGATGCACTGAGAAATTACAGAACAGTGAAATAAAAGCTGTGTTTTGTGATGTTTTTTTTCATAGGCTTGTCACCTCTGGCTGCAGGGGACTTTCTCAGTCTGCATGGCCACCCACTGAGGGGGCAGTTGAGAACTGTGTGGGGCAAACCAGATGTTGGGCTCTGCTGCTATGGGCAGCATCCATCCTGGTGTGGTGAGACTTCAGGTCTTACCCACTCCCTAAGGCTGCAGGGTCAGAGGACTGATCTTCTCCAGATCACCTGCGTCAGTTATGACTGTTCATCTGCATCAGACACAAGAAGGCTCCCAGACTCAGGTTTTCTTGGGGAATCTCAGCAGTGTTGGGGATTTTGCACTTGACATCAAGAGTTGGAAGTATGTCAGTAAGTAAACAGAGAGCCCTTGATGACATTGTCTCCCGTTGGAAATAAATGTTACACCACTGAAGCCATGCAGCTTGAACTAGGATAAGGATTAGACCTGTGTGAAAATCGATACCATTGAATTGTCAGTTCTTATCATTAGTTAGTAACTTAGGAATCTGTTGGCTGATTTCATTTCATCTTCTAAGGAGGTAAGAATTGAATTGAAACATAGTACTGAGATAAAGGTGGGGGAATCAAACCTCCTTCTTAGAAAAGAAAGAAATTCTGATGTAATTTTTTTTTTTTTTGGTCAGCTAACTAGTATGTATGTACAAGCCTGCCAGTCAGCACATATGAAACTCTGCTGAAATATGCAGGACTGTATTACATGGCCCAAGGCTGGAAGACTTGGGAGGAAGCAAAGGCTTGGAAAGATTGGATGGTGAAAATTTGAAGGGCTGTTGCTGGGAAGGGCCCATGGTTTATGAGAGTTTTGGGTGTTAGGGACACACCACATGCATTCAAGGAAAACAAGCCTTTTGTAGTTCTGCTGCTGGCAGAGGCAAACACCCAGTGTGAAGGAGTCTTGAAGAGCTTTTGGTCTGGAGCAGTTAGCAAACAGCCTGGCCTAACAGCTGTGCCCCAGCAGGGACATGCAAAGCTGATTTTCAAAGGTAACACTTGTGCAGCATCAGAATGGGGTCATAACACAGGTAGCCCAGGTGGCATACATTTGCTTAATGAGTGTATATGGGAAGTCCCAGCTTTCTGAGATCACTTAACAAGCCTGGCATTTCTTATATTCTGCCTTTCGGGATTCAGTTATAGTACCCTGTGCAGTCCTCAAAACTTTACTGAGTGTAGAGTTTGCTGTCTTTAACCCAGGCCGCTTCTACAGCTGAGAAATAAGCACAGATTTCCCACGTATTTCTCAGATACGTATGACATTAGTTCCCTCCAGCGCGCATAGCTGCTGCTACCCAGGACTTGTGCAGAGACTGGCTGTTTATCCTGCCTTTGATGTGAGTCCTTCCCACCTGCCCTTTTGTTGCTCTATTTTGCTTTATGTTTACCCCTGTAAGCACCATCCCTGAAGCTCTTTGTAGTGAAAGCAAGCAGACGGGAAGTGAAGTGACTCGCTTGAAAGTCTTGGAGAGGCTTGTGGCAGAAGCCCTGTCTCTGCAGTCCCGGTGTGGTGTATTACCCTTCAAACTCCGCTGGAAAGTGCTCCTCCATTTATAGCACCATCTCTGCTGGCTGGCAACAGCTCCTGGTCTACGGGGCAGTGGGCACTGCCCCCCTCCCGTGCGGGCACATGGTTTCACAGCACCCGGGCACTAGAGAAAGCATTTTCATTTGGGTGAGAAGGCCTTTGGGTTGACAAAGAGTTTGGGGGGGAAGGGGGCAGTAGGAAAGGATCCCTGGGCACAGAGAACAGAGCTATAATCCTGTGGCAGATAACATCATGTCTGCAGGCTAGGCTTGTGTGTGTTTGGGGGAGCTGGAGGGGCAGAGATTGTTAGGCAGTATTTGTTTGTAAAGCCACTTGCTCTGAAGATAATGCTTGCACTAACTTCTATTGAGGGAGCAGTGTGAGTCCCCACAAAGTCCTTTCCCAAAGTGTCTTTGAAGCCAAGAACCCATTGAAAGGAAGAAAGGCCAAGAGAGGGGATTAGTTTGTTCAGCAGCTGTGAATTTCAGTGGGAGGCTGATGAACTCCAAAGTCTTTGTTGAGATGTTTTTTGTAAGGAGCCCTGCTGGAGGGAGAGACCCACACCGGGGCCGCGGCCTTAGACAAGAAGGAATCTGAAGCGGCGGGGAGCTGTAAACGGGCCACAAGGACTTTTCCCAAACACTTTTCGGAAAAGGTGTTGTAAAGAGATCGGAGGGGGATTAGCATGTGAAATGACACTTTCCATTGACTCCACTGAGGGGAGGGGAAAAGGGCTGGCTGGCTGATTTATTAGCATTTTGTTCCCTTCTCTATTCTGCTCCCCCAGCAGCCCCCCCTCCGCTGTCTCCCCTCCTCCCGAGCCCTCTAAAGAGGCTTGGATTGGAAAAGGAGCGGGGGGGCTGCCTGTTTGTGTGTCATCTGGGCGAAGGTGACCACCTGGGAAGCTGAATGTAAATATTTCTCCTCTGAGGAATGCGCCTTCATTAAACCGAAATGAATACATGGAAGCATCCAATCCTGCCCACAATGGCAGCACGGCCTTTACCGCTGAGGGCTCCGTGCGCCGGGAGGGGGGACCCGCTGCTGAGGTCAGCACATTCTGCAGCTGCGGAGCCGCCGTTTCCCCAGCGGAAGCAGCGTGTGGCGGTGGGGCTCGCACTGCGGTGCCCCACATGTCCCTGGGCCCAGCAGCTGCCACCGAGCCAGCCCGGGCTGTGCCGCGGCCTTCGCGGGGCGACAGCGTGGGGCAGCAGTGTCAGCAGGGGAGGGATGGAGTACGAGTGGGAGGAAGAGGGAAACGGCTTCTACAGCTTTTCCAGCTGACTGTGGAGCAGGGAGAGCCCAGAAGCAAAAGGGAGGCCCATGCTGGAGCTTTCCCTGGTGGTGGAGAGGCTCTTGCTGCCTCTTTCTTTTCCTGGCAAACCACAGGGACATAGAGGAACTGCTGACGGGGGTGCAAGAGATGGGGATGCAAGAGCGACCTACGGCAGGGTCACTGTGCTAATAAGAACCTCTGTGCAAACAGTGGTGGTTTGTGTGTGAAGTGGAAGTGTTTCAGTTTTCCCTGAGAATGGACAAAGATTTCTTGCAATTTTTGAAAGGTCAGAATCTTGCTTGACATGAATGCTTTTGCTCTGGTGAGACCCTAGGTCCAAATTCCTACTCCCGGTGAGGTAGTCCTAGGATCAAGGGGCTAATTGATAACGAAGAGACACATACAGGCTGCTGAGTGTCTTTCATATATCAGCTATGAAGTGGGCAACTGCACCCTGCCTGCTCCCCTCCCACCCCATTTCCTCCTGGAAATTGCACTGCAGTTGGATGCATCCTCAAGCAAGGTCAGGAGAGAGCACACCCTTTCCCCTCCTGGTAGGGGCTAAGGTTGTGCTGGCTGGAACTGGTTAGGTCTTCCTGGGCTCAGATGGGTAAGCAGTGTGTTTTAATATCCAGGACTCTTAAATCTATACATACACAAAATTGGATGAAAGAACACCCAGCCACTTAGACACAACAGCATTTTGCAAGCACTTGGCTACTGATTTATTGCATTGGCTATTGGTTTACAAATACTGGCTACAAGATGGCTCTAATGGCCAGTAACAGCTCTGCTGGCTTCTCATCTGGCTAAAGGACACTTCAAACAGCAAAGCAGATGATGATATTGCAGCACTGGGGAAGATTGCTGTGATGGTGCAGTGAGCTTCCCCAAGTCCTGCAGCTCGCAGCTTCTTACCTCCCTCCCCTAACCTCAGCAAGGGAACAGAGATGCATCGATCAAATCTTCCTGCTGCTTGCTTAGCCTATAGAATATATACAATAAGTGGAAGAGGAAAAACTGTTATGTATACATCACAGTAACTGTGCAATAAATTAAACTTCAAAGTGCTTCACTTTCCTATTTACAACACCATTAAATAGCAACTGACATTATTTTCTCAGACTAGGAAGGAGTATTCAGTTAGTTAGCTGACAGGGTGAGAGTGCTTGGTAAGTACACCAGGACATGGGGAGTAGGCTCAGCTGGCAGCTCCTCTCTGGGAGAGATTTGGGAGGAAAGAGGGAGTGTGAGGGCATCTTTATGGCATCAGTCAGGGGATTTGGCAGGAATGCTGGCCTGAAAAGGGAGACCAGGCCTGGAGGCTTGGAAGACACAGAGAAAGCATGTAAAAACCAAGTGATGGGACCCCTTTTTTGGACAGATGTGTAGTGAGCAGGTCAAGCAGCAGCTTCAATCATGCTGCTGCCATTTAAAATGCAAAGTAAAGCACTGGAGAGCTTAGCAAAGCTGTCAAAGGATGGGAAATGAAGCTGTGGGGTTCCTGGAGGCTGGCTTGCTGAGAAAGGATTTGCACGCCTTTTCTATTTCCTCATAGTGTAGGCGTGAGGCAGTAACTGGTTTAGTGTCTCTATTTTTTTAAAAGCCTCTTCTCATTTATGGATTACTGATCTGAGTTGCTCAACTGTTGGTGCTCTGTCAGTTTCCTTGTACTTTTTATCTCACTTACTCAAAAGCCCAGAGCAGGTGCTTGTTTGGGGAACAGACAAGCTCAAAAGCACAGGAGCCACCAAGCCCTCCTGTGTTTTCAGAGATAATGCCATAGTCACTGGATAGAGTGACACTGAGTTGAAGGGTCTGAGTCTCACCTTGTTTTATCAACACTTGAAGGTCTCCCCAGAAGACATTACACACTGCATTAATGCCCTGTAGGGGCAAGGCCTGAGGACTCATACAAGGCTCTTTTGCCTTGCCCAAGCCCCAGTGAGGCAGCAGTGGGAATGAGACAAAACTATGCCAAACAGAAATGGTGCCAGGGGCTGATGGGAAGGGCAGGAGAGGAGAGGGGCAGACAGGACTGTGGAGGAGCAGAAGCAAGTTAGAGCTTTCTCTTGAGCTTGCGGCTGGCTCCGCCACCTCCGCTTCGCTCCCGCTTCTCCTTGCGGACACAGAAGTACTTGGTGACCCGTTTGCGGCACTGCTCGCAGCGCACGGCGCAGCACCAGTGGAACTTGCAGTTGCAGCTGGACACCATCTCGGCTCGCCTCTCCTCCACTGCCAGCCCGCAGTCCCCACACAGCCGCCGGCAGCTCCGCTTCTCCCACTTGCTGAGCGCCTTGCCCCTCTTCAGGCACTCCCTGCCCTCTGTGCCCAGCAGCCCCAGTGTCTTGTTCTCCAGGCAGTAGTCAGGAGAGTCTTCCAAATGGACCAGTTCCTTCTTGGAGATGGAACTGAAGGTCTCAGCGATGGCACCCCGGCTGGCAGCGCTGTTCCCTGCACCCTGCAGCAAGTCCACCTTCAGGGCTTTGTGGTACCTCTCCTTGAGGTAAGTGCCCACCTCCCGAAACTCAGGCAACTGCAGCCAGCAGGTCTGGGTGGTGCAGCTCCCCGACACACCGTGGCATTTGCAAGTCCGCTTCATGGTCCCTTTCACTGCCTACAGGGTGAGCAGAGAGAAGGGTTCAAGAAAAACACCCCGGAGGGGTTGTTTCTTTACTGCAGTGCATGCAGAAACATGGCTCCAGGCCTGTGGAGGAGTTTGCAATCAATTCTCCCTGCACAATAGTCCTGAAGCTCACAGATTTGCTTTTCCACAGTGCTCCCCTCCTTGAACTGGGAGAAAGAGGACTGCAGAAAGTCATTCACACTGTAACACAGGAGCTTTGCTACCTTAGACAGACACCATTGTACTGCTGCCACCCCCCCAACAAGTTGTTTCTTCCAGACGTGTTTTTAGCCACAGCAAATTGTGACTCTCCACAGTGGATGTTCAGAGCCAATTTGGTATGCACCGTCAGCTCTGAAGGGAGAGAGGGGCTCACCTTTCTGCCTGCCTCGTTGTTATGTAGGTTCATAGCAGCTCTGGCATCTTGCCCAGTCTCCAGGGCATCCACAAACTGCTTGGAAATGGCTTCCCCAAAGCCCACGTTATCGCTGCAGCCTCCCCACAGCCAGCCTTGTCCCCCTAAGAAAGGAGATGAGATGTGTGCTGTCAAAGAACCAGAAGAGGTTTCAGAAGTGATGGGAGGGAATGGAGGCTGTGGGGTAAATCCAGCCTTTCACCTCACAGTACTTCCAGATTCCCTCCCGCTGAGTTCATGACATTTCTACTGAGGCCTGGATAGTAAATGGCTCAGGCAGGCAGCAAAGGGATATGTCCTGTACAACAAATGCAGGGCTTTCCAGGCTTTCTGTAGAGCAGGATGTAGAAGCTGTCAGTTATCATGCTTTAGCAGACATACAGATAAGCCTTTGGGTCTCTAATCACCTCTCAAACCCTGACTTCAGCTGGTTCAGTGTGACTTGCAGGGGCAGCATCTTGCTAACTTGGATTAGCAAACTGGTGGAGGCAACCTGGTCAGAGGCAACAGATTCTGCTCTGCCTGGAACAGCCCAAGCCTGGCACTGTGTATCAAGGACGCCCTGGTTTTGGTACACTTAGAATTCTGAGATTATGTTTGGCATCTTAGAAGTGTCTGACTTTCTAGTTATCATCAAGAAGCAAGGGAGTCAGTACAAAACTGTGAAACTACACAAAAATATGTGGAAGGTACTTTTCCTAACTGAGTGGAAGCTGAGTGGGACTGGAAAAACATCATGCGTTTTTTTCCTTTTTTTCCTCCTAGGGAAAGATGCCAAATTATTAATGAAGATTTGAAATCTGGAACATTCTGACCCTGACATGCCACATCAGTACATCTTGGGAGTTGTAGTTTAATGGCCTTGTGCCTCTCTGGAAAGGCCTGGCCCTTGCCTGGACTTCCCCAGGGCATCGTGATCCCTTCTCCCAGGGAAAGACGTGAGTGTTTCATGGAAGGTGGGTACTTGCAGTGGATGATGCAGTCCAGATTGAGAGCTGGGACTGAAGGAAGTAGGAAAACCTTTCACGGGCTTGAATTCAGTGCAATGGCTGAGTTGAATCATGCTGTTTTGATCAAGCCCAAAAGTTTTCTGTGCCTTACAAGGTTTTAAGTTCCCAATGGAAAGTTTTCATGAAAAACAGGTATATTTGGGGGAAAAGAAAGGTAGCATGACTACCTTGGTTTTCCAGAGAAGATAAAATTTGATATGTTGTTGCCCAAAAGTCTTGCTCTGCTAGAGACAGGCATTCCCAAACTTTGGACACCTAAGCAGTAGTGGCTGTTTTCAAAACTATCAGCCAGTAAAGTAAATTACTAAATACTGGACACTCCAGAGGAATTTGTCATAAAGTGATACATACTGACTGCCTAGTGTGGCTGGGCAGGGAATGACTCTTAAATGATTTTGATCATTTGAAATTTGACCTCTTTTTATTCAAAACAAAACCCCTAAATGTCAGTGTTTTCTATGAAAGCTGAGCAGAGAGCTGAAGTGGTGCAGCCTGGAGTTCCCCACCAGAGGTGCTTGGTGGCTGAGGGCCTAGATACCACTGTCATGTGGAGGGTGTGATGGCTTTGTACTGCCACAGTGGTTCTCTTGGTAGTGCTCTTGTGTGCCTGCCATGCTGACAAGTGCTAGAGAGGTCCTTTCTTTTTCTCATGGTCATTCTGCTGTGGGGCCAACCTGGTCCTGCAGACCCTGAGAACCCTGAGGTCCTTGGTCTGTGCTGCTATAACAAGATCTACCATTTAGGTGCATGGCAGCAGATCCACTCCTCTGCACGTATGATATAGTCATTCGCTCTAGCAGCATAAATAGAGCTCTCAATTTGAACCAGGGAAACTGCAACCCTTTCTACTTTCCTGCTCATGTAGAAGGTAATGGAAAGCATCAAGAGCTTGGCTGGTATAAACTGGAGGTGGCTCCATTAGCTTCCACAGAGCTACTTTGGTTTGAACCAGGGAAAGCTCTGCTAGGAGCATTATTCCCAGGTGTGGGGACCAGGAAGGGGAGGTGTTTCTGCAGGCCTCAGTGGAGGAGAGAAGAGCTTCTCCTGACACTTGGGACAAGTGAGGGGCAGCAGCTTATCTCTCCTTACCCAGCTGTCCATTGCGGGAGTCGTCACAGCCACAGTTGTCAAAATCCCCCAGGCTGCAGTTCCGGGTCAGCGTGTACATGACGCCCGCAGAGCTGATGGCATGGACAAAGGCTGTTTCTCGGTTTGCTGTCAAGGGGGAATACAAAGAAAGCAGATGTGCTAAAGATTTCATGGCAAGGGCAGTGTTAGAAACTGTTCCTACCATGCAGGAGTCTGCACAGGATATCTGCAGTGAGGAAGACTTTGTGGGGTGGAGAAAAGGCCCTACATGTCAGATTAGCTTGGTTTGGGCTTGAACTGCGTGAAGACGGAAGCTCCCAAATATGATCCAGACTGACTCATGCCATTTCAAAGGGTGTGGACGAGAGAGCACCTGGCTGTCCTTGAGGGAGCTCAACAGTGGTGATATAGCACAGAGAGCCAGTGTCCCCCACTTCTCACTAACACACCCCCAACAGGAAGGGGTCCTCTCCAAGGATCAAAGAGCTCCTTCCCCACAGTCCCCTTGAGCCTTACCTTCTGCTAGAAGGGCTTTGAGCAGTGACCGTACTTACTCACCAGGATCAGTTTGGGAATCATCAGCTGGCTTCACTGAGCCTTTGGCTTTCATTCAATACGAGGAAGGTGTGGATCTGAGCAGATAACCTTGATAGGAATGATTCAGGGACCTGCTTCTGGTCTCAGAGTGGGCCTAGTGCTGCAACTGTCTCCTCAAGGCCCCGCTTTGAAACCTTTGTCCACCTCTGCCTGGGGCTCTGGTCCCTTGTCTGCTGCCAGTCCCACCAGAGGCCTGAGGGTCTCCTCCACACCTAGGTTCTGCCTTTACGGAGCAGGTGTGAGCCTAGCCCACCATCAAACATAGGTCTAGAGGGCCAGCTATGCACCGAAATATTTCTTAGGACTGGCAAATAGGTAAGGAATAGGATACAGTGACAATGACCACAGCTCCACGCCCTACAGTGGCCCAGGTCAGGGGTGCTGGATTTCTGCCTAGGGTGATTCTGACATCTGGAAGATGTAGGAAGACTTTTCTCCTGCCTCTTGGCCAGAGCACAGCCACTGATGAACTCTTTCCTGCTCCCTTTAGCCTTACCCCTCTGCTTGCTACCCAACCAGCCTGCACTGGCTCTCTGCCTCCCTGGGATACCCTGGGACACCATCTAGGCATGGTGAGTCCAGCAGGCCATGTGCAGGTCAGGGGTGTGCATCCTTGTGGGGAAGCAGTTGTGTGAGGGTTGGTCCTGTGCCAGCTGGGGTTCCATAGGTCCACAGGTGAGGCTGGAATTGCAAGGATGCCTTGGAGCTAGATCCCAGGGTGTCTGGGAGCTGATGGGTGAAGAGGTCTCCTGGAGAGATCCCTCTGGGGAATTCCTGGGAGAGGCACTTCCCAGGTGGGGATGGGGAAGAAAAGGAGGCACTTGGGAAGAGAGGAGGGGGCCATGGGCTCTAACCTGTAGCAAGGGGGTCCCAGTAGTGGTACCCAATGCTTTCCTTACCACTGCGCAGCCCACCGTGGCTGGAGAGCTGCAGTGCCCTCTCCGGGCAGTTCCAGCGGTCCCAGGCGAACTGGAACTTGCACTCCTCGATGCCGCTCTGCGCCCCAGCCGCCACACTGCTGGAGTAGATGAGATAGGCCTAGGAGCAGAGCTGGGGGTCAGCACAGGGACGATGTGTATTTTCAACTGAAAGTAACCTGCATGCCATCTTACAAAGATAAGACATACAGAGCTGAGAAGGTCTCCCAGGCTTGGCTTCCCTGGGAAGCTCACCACCAGCAGCAGCAAACCCATTTCCTGCTGTGCTGGGTCAGAGCCTGAGCCTCCCAGGGGAGAAGGCTGAGCTCTTGGCTGTTAGCCACAATAGGAAATGTGCCAGCCAGCCTCTGCCATGGGGAACCCCTTATCTCTCCACCATGAGAGGAAACAGAGCCTTCTGCTCAGAGATCAGGGAGCTCCAGGCCAGCAGATGCCTCAACCTGTCTTCTTCTTCACCACAGCCCATGGTGGAGAGCTAGTGCTTTGGGGCAAGGTTGTTTCACCAGTGTATTGGGACCTAGATGGGCCTGGAGGTGTTCCTGGGGAATAGTCAGAACAAAAACTGGGTAAATTTTACAACTGGTCCTAGCTAAGAAAACAAGCCTCTGAAAGAGGAGCACAAGGATGTGAGGGGTCAAAAATACAGAACAAAGTCCTGGCAATTCTAGCTGTGCTCCTTGAGGAAGTGTGTTTTACAGGGCCTACAGAAAATACCTTCCGGCTGGATCAGTGTGGGCCCTGACGCCAACCTGATCCTCAGGAAGCAATAGATGTCAGATGAGAGCCTTGGCTGGTGTCAATAGACAAATCTCCAGAATCTCGCCACAACCAGCTTAAAAGAACCCCAGGTCAGCACTGCTCAGGGCTAATGCAGCCCAAGGAGCTCACAAGTTACAGCTCTCAGCAAATCTTTCCTGGGCTTTCTCTGGCTTATTGCTGGAAACCTGGGGGTGAGGGGAGCTCTGGCCAAGGCTGGGTGGAGAGGAGAGGGAAGGAGGAGCCCCTCTCTCTCTCCCTCTCTCTCCTTCCCTTCCTGGGTTTAGTGAAATCAGGGACAGAGATCAAAGGGATTTCTCTTACCTTGGGGCCCGTCATCAGGAAATTATTCACTGACCTGGAAGATAGAGACAGTGTCAGCAGGGAGGGGGTGATGGTGGAGGGGCCTAGGGAATGCCAGGCATCCCAGGGCTCTCATCTCACCCCCCCACAGTCTGCCTATCTCCTGGCTGCAGGCATCTCTGGTCTCTCCCTCATGTCCCCTTGCTGCTCCCTGAAGGACAGGAGAGTACCGTCTCCTTCCCCCCACCCTGCTCCCCTCAATCAGGCTGTACTGGGCTGCAGTTCCTTCACTGCTCCCTCCTTTTGCTTGCCTCTGCTCGTCTACGCTTTGTACCAATCCACCCATTATTTTACTGCTTTCCTGTTCCCCTAGCCTTGCTTTTTACCTCACTTGACTAAACTCAGGGTAGCATTTCCCCCAGCTCCAGAAGCGGGACCATGTGCTAATGCTGTTCTCCCTGTGAGACCTGCTGATACTGAGGGAAGGAGAGCATCACACCACTGCTCCTTTGCAATATGTGTCCAGATGCCTCTCTCCACATCACAATCCCTTGTTTTCCTGTGGTGCCACGTCTGACTGCCCACACTCTCCTCTTGGTCAGGTTATGGTGATGGTTGAGCACAAATATACATGTCCTCCTCATCCTCCTCGACACCGTGCAGGGGACCCTGGGGGTTTGGTGTGGGTGGGAGGTCCTAGACAAAATTAAGCTTTCTGGTGTTCCCGCTGAAGGTGTGGAGAGATCATCTCCAAGGGCCAGGCAGTGTGGCTTGTCTCCAACACTGTCCCTATGGCCTTGCAGAACTGATGCTGTCTGATCTGAATCTTTCTCCAGTAAGAAAGAGATTCCACTGTTTCTGTGCAAGTGGTCAGTCAGCAGTAGGACTCCATATGGTGCAGTGACCACCTACAGAATCTGGAGAATGGCTGGATGAATCCTGCTTATCTGCGTCGTGGCAGAAAGGACTGACACTTTGAAAAAGCACAAGAGCCAACTCCAAATACCCCAAGTCAGAAATGAAGTAAGAAAAGAGAGAGTCTCCTAAAAATATCTAATTCCAGTCTCTCCAGGTTTGCAAAATAATACTCATCACTATTTCTGGTAAGTCTCTGGAGCATTTTCCCTGCTGGCACCCAGCACCTCAGAGAAATGGGTTAGTGCTGTTATCACCCAGAGAGGACACTGAGGCCAGAGAGGTGGCATGAGTGGATTGAGACTTTGCAGTGAGTGAGTGATTGGGAAAATGACAGAACATGCGCTGATAGAAACGTGGCTCTTCAGCTTCTTTTCAAGATGACGTTCTGCTTCAAATGAGCCACAAGTATTCCCTCATAAGGGAGAGAAAGATACTGTATTTTTGTGCTACAAATCCAGCACAGACACTGTGGGTGCATCCCAGGGTGGGCTCAAGCACAGGCAGAAGCAGGCACTACTGTACAAAGCTGAGGGTCAAAGTGCAGCCCTGCCATAGACACAGGGACAGACAGGGTGGCAAGGCTGGTGTCCAGACATCAAACACGTGAGAGACTGGGAGAGGATGCTATCCTGCCCTGGAAAACCATTCATGCAGTTAGCAAGCCCACTTCACCTCCACTAGAACTGCGCCCACAGGAATCCTTTCCAAAGTACACCACAAAAGGAGGTCTCATTTCTTTAGCTTGGTCAAAATCACGAGAAACTTGATCTTTGCTGTTACAATTTAGAAAGAGTTGAGAGAATGAGTTTGCAACATTTCATTCTGGCAAGTCTAGCTTTCTTTTGTTTTGTTCTGGTTTTTGTTGTTTTCTTGGTGAAAATGTGTTTATATTGACGAAGCTTGCTTTGGGAAAGATTCCCCTGGGTCAAAACAGGAGTGGGATGTGCCAGGGCACTGCAAGAACAGGAGATTCTTTCGCTTTGTTCCAGGCTTGGGATTCAGACCCGGCTGTGCTCCAGCCCCCAGGGGTACTTTAGCACGAAGCTGATGGTTGTTTTGCAGAGGAATTTTCCTTTGGAAGCTGCTTCTGCATTGTACAGCTAATTAAATATTTCCTGGGACTTGGAGAGACGGCATCTGTAGCCGAGTGATTAGAGCATCGGGTGACCTGAATCACACAGGGCCATGAACCTGGGGCTAATCAGACTGTGTAAGCTCCATGGGTCCCCATCCTAACGCAACTGGGTAGCAGCATGAACAAGTCATTTTTCCATCTGGTTTCCCTTCTGTCCGTTGCCTTGACCTTAAGTGCTTTGCTATGGGGACCACACTCAGGATGGTGTCAGTGTGAATCTGAGCTCCCAGTAGCAGCTGTGAGAAAACTCTGGTAAAATGCTCCTGCGTAGGCAAGAGCTAGAAAATTGCAAGTCCTCTCTTATCTTGCTTTCGTCACCAAAACAAGAGAGATATCCAGTCTGCATTGCTTCCTATGTGGGTAGGAAAACCCAAATTCACAGTGTATAGGAGGGATTTGCCTCAAACCCTTCAGTTAGGAGAATCTGAGAAGTTGCAAGGATGGCTTTAAGAGGAGGATGGTAATCCACAACATCAGAGTTTACAGCAAACCAGCCTGTTAGCAGGGGTCAATTGACATGACTGCATTGAAGCAGAGGTTCTGTTCTTTCCAGGATAAACTTCAAGGTTCACAAAAAGGCCAAGTTCAGGATATGCCAATTCTCCATCTGCAGCTGAGCAAATGATACAGTAGCAATTTCCCAGCAGGATATTCTAAACATTTTATAAAGTCAGAGAGACAGAAGGCGTTTTCCTTGAGCTCTCAGATCAAGAGGCAGGCATGCTGCTGGCTGGGTTTGTAGAATTTAGACAAGTAAAGGATTCACGAAGATTCAAGTGTTCGGTGCACTTGACAGCCCAACATTTAACTCTTGCAACTGCAAGTGGGTTCAGGAGAAGGGGAGATGGGACTGTCACATGGCTGGAGGGTAGATGAAATTTTTGTTACTAGTGTTGAGGGGGAAGGAAAGATAATAATGGAGACAGAATCTGTGTGCTTTGTCTTTGCTCTTATGATTTAGCTAAGAAAAATGCATTTCCATTCTGTATATAGTCTCCAGTAAGGGTAGAGAGCAATTAAGCCACTACTTACGCAGATGCAGTACAATAGTGATAGTGTCTCTGTGCTACAAATAGGAATCACTACCAAAATCTCCCTTCATTATTTTCTCAGTGGTGTGATGTTTTAAAAGAAATTATGTATTTCTACTAAATTTTCATTCCATTGTAAAGGAAAGCAGAATGTTATACTAAACTAACTAAGTAGTTGCATTCATAGCTGGTGAATTCATAGCTATGTGTTCCATGATTTTGGTGATTTTTTGTATCACGCACATGAAAAGAGACACTTGAAGTAATTTCTCTTCTCTGAGAAAGCTCAGGGGGTTTCTAGCTGTGTTTCTAGCTCTTTGCCTCCACCTTCAAACTCCAGGACAGCATTACACAGACTGAAGTGGAGCAGGCTCATAGCTAAGCAGGTAGAGAGAGGAGACCCCCGAGTTCCTCTGTCCCCTCCCCAGGCTGTGCAGGGCGCTGGCCAGGGCATGCTGCTTTCCTCACCACAAGTCTATGTCTCCAGGTAAAAAGCAAATCTAGGGCAAGAGATTTTCATTGGGTCCAATATTAGGAAATTATCTCAAAGCTAGTCGATATCTTTAGCAGGAGTTTTCTATCATAGTTTTATTGAACCTGAAAGCAAAGAACCCTGCCAAGCAGCTGTCCCATTGTATTTTACTCATATGAAATACAAATAAGCTTCTGATAATTCTGTCTCAGTTACAACTTTAACCAGTAACAGTACCACACTCCTCAGTTTAATATGTCCTGAGAGCCTTACCTAATCTCTCATTACAATATTTGTCTGGTACCCTACCACCCACTCAGGCTACTGTGCTGCTGGTTCTGCTCTTTGGAAAATGATAAAGGTGTATTTAGATCTTTACTGTCATTATTGTAAATAGAGAAAACTGATAGACTTTCACTTTGGATCTGAGTTGCATTCTCAGTATGAGCTCCCTGAGGTTATTAGAAAACCAGGGAGGCTAGAAACCAAAGGCAGTCCCACAGCTGAAGTGTAAAAAATACATTTAGAAGCAGACTGCTGCATTAGAGATCGTTATATTATTCCCACAGGAGAGGAGACTGGGCAGCAACTCAGTAACATTTGGAACTTTACTTCTTTTTTTTTCATTTTTCTCTATTTTGTTATATTTATTTTGAGGTTTTTTGTTCCTAAATACAACCCTGACATTTTGATCACCTAGAAATAATACACTGGTTGAATGGTCCGTTAAATGGTAAAATCTAATCCACACTCAAAGAAGGGAAGTGGCCACATACATACATAAAAACATTTTTTGTTGTTGTTCTATATTGCTCCCCCCCATGCTCCCACTCCTAATTCTTGTGATTAAATCACAGGAAAAAAATAACATGTTGTATTTTAAGCCGTTGGATCAGATAAAGAAAACCAGCACAAATTTCAAGCAGAATTATTTTATGATTCCCACAAACTTGTCTTTTTTCTCCTCAAGAATTAAGGGAGAGTATCTTCAAAATGGTAATTTCAAATAAAGGTTGCAATTTTCCTTTCTTTCTGGAACTCATGACCTATGAGCAACACGCAGAGAGAAGTGGGGTTGTCTTGAACTATAAACTTTTCTTTTAGTTAAAAATTGCTGAGAGACAGACAGGGAATTTAACATCCAACTTTGGACTGAAAATGTCTTGGATTTCCATATTTAGCTCTACTTTGTGCACTGAAATTTCTCTTCTTTGAACTGTTTCTTTTAAATGATGAGGTTTTTTTCTTTTAATGTATTCTCAACCTGTTTTTATTGAGGAAAGCAAGACATGTACACAGGAAGAGCAGAAAAATAACAATAAAATCAGCATGAGCTCTTGCCTCTCCTTTCTGTAGAACATACATATTCCCCTTGTTCCAGAAGGGAAGTTTATCTTGAGTTTGCTGCTTTATAGTATTTAGACATACACAAATTGTTGCACATTCTCTTAATGAAGGGAGTAGAAAATCTCTGAAAGAACATAAATTTCACTTCCAGACTATCAGGAATGAGTTCCCATTTACTCTTTAGTTTCTCTTTCTCTAATTTTGATTTCTCCATCCATGGTAATAACCCTAGAGATCTGCTATGGGGAAGGCAGGGGATTTTAGTAATTGAATGGTAAAAGACTTTTCTTGCCGTTAGAGATAAGTCTGTAACCCACTGAGTAGATTCTGCAGGGCATCAGAGCAACGGAGAATAAAGTTTGGGTATTCAATAAAAATCACATAGGAAAAATACCTGCAGAGCCCATCTCCCTTTGGGAATGGGACTGGTATATCCCACAAGGAATGATACGAGATTTGATGCAAGCACAATCTCTTTCTGTTCACCCTTAAAGAACTTTTTGGGAGGTAAAATACAACACCGCCCTCAGGACGGAGCAAGAGGTCCACAGGAGATGGCCACAGATTTGTGCCCAGCAGAACTGGTCCGATGGGACTCAGGCAGTTGGAAACCAAGTTGTAGCAATCACTGTACCAAAAGCTTCTCCCCAGGAAATCCTAATACATGAATTTCAGACATGTAATTCTGACCCTGTGTGTGCTAAGGAGCTTCGGTCTCAGGCTGCTCATCCAGAATGACACTCCTGTGGATCTAACTCACCCCTGCGGGCTCTGAGCTCTTAATCACAGACTGTCCTCTTTGGGGAGCATGAGAGAAGCCCCACTTGATTTAATTAAGGCAAGAGACAAGCTGACTGGGAGCCATTGGAAAAACAGGAGTCTCTGGCTCTTCCATTGGGTTATCTTCCCACTTGAAAGTGAGGGGCTAGGTCCTTAGCATCCACTCTCTTCTATTTTACCCCAGCTGAGAATTTGGCCCATAGTTATTTTTGAGAGGTGGAGGGGAAAAGGGAGACGTTCATAGATCTAACCTCTCTGCCAATGAGTGTGAAGAGACTTGGTTAAATATCTGATTCCATTAAAGACAGAGCGGAGCTAAGTGAGAAAGAGGAGATATTTAGGAAGGTGAAGAGGAATTTCCTTAGGGTATCTGGGAAGGGCACCTGCCTGTGACACAGACTGAGGTGCTCTTGATACTCACCAGGCATAGCAGGACTGGAAGAAGGGAGTGAGGAAGAAGATGCCCAGATAAGGGTCCATGTGAAATATAAAATCCAAATAAAGAGGGAGAAAGGAGATCCTAAAAAAACCCCAAACTTTGGTACCACCACCACCAGAGAAAAGGAAAAAAAAAAGAAGCACAACTAATTTAGGGAAGGGATGGAGTTATTTTCCACCCGGCAGTGCTGGTGTGATGAAGAGGCGGATGCCTCCTGAATCCCACCTTCTGCAAAGGGTAACCAATCCTAAAGTAAGAGCTAAAGGGGGCTGGTGAAATGGAGCCGCAGAACTTCCTAAGAAGAGATTATCTACTTAATTAAAGATTTTTTTTTCCCTAAGTCCTTCAGCCAATCAGGACTCAAGTGCCAGAGAGAGATTGAACTGATGAAAAGAACACCCCAGGTTCCTCGAAGACAAATGCACCACGAAAGGGATAAGAGGGAGGGAAAAGGGGGGGAAAAAAAAAGAAAGAAAAAAAAGGAGAGAGAGGGATAAAGAAAGAGACAGCAAATCCCTTAAAGTAATCACTAGATTCAATCTCCACCAGCACTGCCCTGGCTCTCCATTCCCGGCAAAGGCAACTGGAAGGGCTGCTTTTGGAGTGTCCTCTCCTCCTCCTGCCTTGGATACACCGCTGAGCTGGGGTGCACGGGGCGGGGGGGTTTGGGTTCAGGCTGTCTGTATCTGCTGCTTGGGTCACAGATATGTGATCATTGTCTCTGCCTCAGTCTCCCCCAGAAGTTTAGGGAGGATCAGGGCCAGTTCCTACTTCCATCTGCTTCTCCTTCTTCATAGCAACCTGCTCTTTCTTCCTACTTCCTGTTTGCATCCAGCCATCCTCACCCCAGGAGAAAGGCCTCTGACTAAACCTTCCTATTCCCCCTAATTTTTTGCTTTTGGCATTTCCTATAAAGTCCATGGGAGGGGGTCTTTGGTTTGGAAGGGTTAGCAGTCTCTCACTGAGGGCTTATCCCAGGCCAACAGCCGCTGGAGCTACTAGAAGTGCATCCAGCCTGTGGCAGCTGGACACGTGTGACATCCCAGTTACTGTCACAGCACCCACCACAGATATCCTGACTGGCCCTAAGTCAACATGACCAGTTGTATCACCACATCCCAAAGCCCTAGGAAGATCTTCTCCACACTATACAGTTGAATTTTGTGCTGTGGACACGATCAGCCAAAACATGGGCTGAGACCAGTCAAACTCATTTCATCCAGGGCACAGCTTCCAAGCAGAAGGGCTGGACCCAGGCAAGATTTGAAGAGAACTGAGGCCATGTGGCTGAGCCATCAGGCAGGGCTGGCGGGAGGCTGAACTTTGCTTGGAGACACTTCAGGTGGACGAAAGTCCCTCCTGGCTTGCACAGTCTCAGGAAAGGAAACCTGCCTGGCAGAGATTTGCTCTCTGATGATTTTGGCCATCTCACACTGAGCCCAGCTATGCTCAAGTCAGGGAGCCCTGGCCAGGCACAGCACGTAGGACACCACTGGCAAAACGCTACCTTTACCTGGAGCACTGCCTGTCCAGCCAGGGCACCCCCTCACCCCAAGGGTGGCTGGGCAGTTTGTGGGCACCTAGAGAATGAGAAAATGCAGGTGACAGCAATTTATACCAGGGCTAGCTGTGCCCCCAGCTGTGTCCTACTACAGCAAGACTGATGGTATTTGCACTCATTAAAGCCCCAGCTCCTGAAGCCCTGAGCATTTTAAAAACTAAGGTGTTACGTATGCTGAGAAAAAGCTTGAGAATTTGTCTAGTAGAAGATAAAACCCCAAAAACTGAAAAGTGAGGGAAATGAGCCCTTTATTTATTCTTAAATTATTTTTTAAGAATACTATTTTTAATTATTAATTATATTGAAACAAAATTTTAATGCTGTGATGTTTAGCACGGTTTAATGGTTTTGGTGGTCTAATTCAAGTAGTGGAGGTGGCTGTGTTACCCCTCCCAGGATGTCCTGGACTCGGTATAGGCAGCAGCTGCAGAGGCTGATGCTGCTTCAGGGGAACTGAGGGTCCACCAAGGGGCCCAGTCCCACTGGGACAGTGCTGGTGAAATGTAGGAGATGCCACCATCCTGCATTTGGCATCTATTTCTGATGGTAGGAAGGGGAAGAATTTTCAGTTGTTTCTTGTAAGTCTCCAACAGTCTGTTTCAGGACCCTTGAACTGGAATTTTCACATTTCTCAGGTCCGGCAGCAACAGCATTTTACAATCATGCAACACTTCAGACATTTCTTGACCAACTGGAAAGGAAGGACACCATTGGGTTCACTGTGGTGAGCTGTTTTTGTTACTCTGAGACAAATTAAGTAAGAAGATTACAAAAAGTAGGAAACAATTAATAGTAGGTGGATCCAAAATAAACAGACGCAATTAATTGTTTTTATTAACTGTTGCAAGAGGCACCCAGGCCTTTCTCCAAGCTCACAGAAGCACTAGCAGCTTCACAAACATCAGCCTCCCCTGCCAACATCTAATTCCAGTTAAATGCAATACTCACTTTCCTGGAAACAAGCATGTTTTTCAAACCAAAGAAGCTAGAGGCAAAGCCTGAAACAAAACTGTCCTAAACATGTTTCAAAGTATTTAATTACAGTTCTTAAAAGCTGTTTAAAAGTTCTATGAAGCACTATCTAAAGAAATGGGATGCAAAATTGTTTTATAGTGTTGCTCAAATTTTGTTATTCTTACTGACGAAAGTTCTGTAAATTTACTAAATGGATGCAAAGAGCAGTAAAATACATTTTATGGCTGGGACTGGTACCTTACCCCACTTGACCTGCTGGCAAATACAGATCTCTTCTGACCTTTGCACTGAGTACTGTAATGTGTGTTTGACTATTTGTTCATCTCCCAGAATGGCAGGCAGGGCTTGAGGACAACAGCCGATAGAGAACCTGCCACCATCTGCAGTAATTGCTTCCAGTTTATTAAAAAAAAAAAAAAATTAATATAATATGTCTAGGTTTAATTTGCAGAGTACAGAGAAAATCTGAACTATCCTAAAAGAACTTGTACAAGTAATCACAAAAATCAGAGAAAAAGTGAAAAATAAGGCCTTTAACACTCCTGCTGCCTTCCACCCCAGCATGAATGCAACTGATGGATATGAAAAAAGAGGTTAAGAAGTGGGAGTAATAATTCCAAGTCTGGCTCACAGATATCTCAAAAGTTTCTTGGTGTCAATGCAAAGGGCCCAAAGGATAGACTTGTTAAAACAAAATGGCCATTAAAAAGGTCAAGAAAGAATTCGACATTTCTTCTGTTAAAAGATGTATAAAATGTATGAGATCCAAAGAAAAGGAAATTAATCTTGTCTAGGCAACACACAGAATTCAAGCCTGAAAGGGCCGAAATAGTCTCAGGAAGGTCCAGCTTCCACTGCAGTAAATGAGTTTCAACTGACTTGGCTGTAGCTTTGCCTTTTGGACCAACTAAATGCAGCTTCAATAGTGTCTAAAGCCTGTCAGAACATCCACCAGCATCCCAAGAAGGTGTACATGTTGCTCACAATCCTGTACTGAGCATACTCTGTGCTATTCTGCTTCTTCAGTCAAGTGGCTCCAGAAACAAAGCCAAATAAAGGCTGGGGAAATGGAATAGCTTTCATGAGATCGACTGACATGCAGTGGAAGCAGACTTGGGAGTTTTAGCATTTTGGCTCTGAAAAGGCAGGAAAGGTGCTGGTGTACCCAAAAGCCTCTCTGTTTATTTTTGTGTTTAGCTGTATCAGTCTGAGATTGTGCCATTAAAGACAGTATTGACACACCAGAACACGCCAACAGCTGTGTGACCTGTTTGCTGTAAGCTTGATTTTGTAACCTAACGCTGTTCCCTAACGCTGCTCTCTGCATGGGTGACGCACGCAGAGCAGCCTCCTGTGAGGTCTGCTTGTGCTTTACCAGAATTTGGAGTACCCTCACATTTGTAGGTTCTCCGTAGGGTTCCTGCAGGGACAGCTCAGTGGATCCTTGTTCACTGCAGTGAACTGTGGGATGGGACACATCCATCACATATCATAGGAAGTGATTTCTGCCCAACTGTGGAGAAGGCAGAAGGGTCAGATGTTTAGTATTCTTCATTTGCTGGAGAAAAGCTTAAGGAAAATCACATCAGAAGGGTCAGAAATGTTGCAGTGGCTATAGAGGGTTGCTTCAGGGTTCAAGGCATGGACACCTACAAAGCATTTTCCACCTGCAGTGAAAGTACCTCAGTGAAACAGCTTCCCACTTTTCCCATTTTACAGGATACAAAACTGAGGCCTGGAGCGAGCCAGGCGGTGGTTAGGGGATAGATCCTGCCCTGCATCCTAGGCTGGCCCCAGCTTCCATCTGACATTCAAGGCAGCCAGTTGCAAGAGAAAGGCAAAGATCTTTAGGGAAACATCCTCTTTAGTCATGGCACAGAGAAGTTGCCTGTGCCCCACAGCAAGTGAGTTTAGGACACTTCAAAATCTCCGGTTCATCCTTATCATGAGCTACAATGATTCCTTTATCACGTATTCTCAGTTACAGTACTAGAGGAATGGTCTTGCTGTGAAAGTGTCTTGCACAGTCTCATGCTGTCTTGGCCAAAAAAAGTATTTCTTTTGAGAGTTCAGAAAGCAAGTACAGGTCCAGCACATCTTTTTTCAGCATTCACAAACTAGGCAGCTGAGAGCTGCAAGAGAGAAAGGGACAGAAGTTCTGAGAGGTGGGTATGGGGATGAAAATGAAAGGAAAGTGAGGAGGTGGTGTGCCACTAAAGGATAAGCAGGATCAGCTTGGAGAGAAAGGACAGTTGGGGTGGGAGGAAAATTATGTACAGCGCACCAGGAAGGTGTAATTAAGTTGAGCAGGACTGAGCAAGTGGAAGCACATTCCTGGCTGGCTAGCAGTTGGTGAGATAACCCCTGGAGGTGAGAGGGACCAAACTGAGCTCCCGGGTCTAGCAACACACCCTGGCAGCTCACCAGCCACACCTCACTCCTGTCCCCACGCACCCCAAAGGAAAGCCTGAGTCCCACGTGGAGTGACATCTGCAGTGCTCCCCAGCACAGCACTTCAGGGACCAGGAGCCCAGGCCACACGGTACTGCTCATTCTGGACACAGCCAACATCCTTCAGAGATCCTTGCTTGGGCCACCACAGAAAAGGTCAGGGTCATGGGGTATAAATGTCACAGGCATCAGTGTGGGCAGCTGTGCAAAAGGAGCCTCCCTTTAGCACCCACGAGGGCTCTGCCTCTCAAGGGGGAAACATGCTTGGCCCTCCACATGAAGATTTGGGGCATGGCATAAAAAAAAAAATAAAAAAGGCAGAGGAATCCTTCTGTACTGGCCAGAAGGATTAGTAGCTGAAAGAGGAAAGGGCTATGGACTTGTGAGGTATGTGGAGCTCTGTGACCAGAGGATGAGGCAGGTACAGCAGGAAGATGTTTCAGCAGTGTGGTATAAGTAATTGTGGTGTAAGTCTGGGTCTTTAGCAGACCTGAGGAACCCAAGAAAAATCTATACTTGTGAGCTGCTTAAACAGGTCCACTGTTGCACCAGAGACATACATTTTGTTTCCCTTTCAGGCTCCCAGTGCTCCCCTCAATATTATTATTATCAGGAATATTTGTAAACAAAACTACATTTCGAACTGTAAGAATTAAGCATTAAGAAGACTGCCCAGTGACATGCTTCAAACGTCTTTAGCTGAAACTTGTCACAAGCTCTGCAAGAGCCCTAAATAACTCCAGCTAACTTTCAACTGTATCTCCTTCACTCAAGTCAGTTTCTTCAGCTCTAGTGCAGAAAGACTGACTGGTTTGGAGTCCCTTTTGTGAGGCTGACAGGAGGAGGTTTAGCTGAGGGATTTGTCCGCCCCTGCAATTTTTTCCATCTCTAATTTGCTATGCGGTCTAATGACCGTGCAGCAGCATACACAGCTCTGGGTTACCCTGTAATTTGTCCCTCTGATGAGCCAGCCTGCCGTGCCAAAGCTGGCAGATGGTGCTCCCAGCTTGGCCTGTGGCTGGTCTGCAGCTCAGCGCTGCTGTGGAAGAGCATCCCTGGATTGCAGGGGTGTAGGGAAATACTGCTGTGCTAGACATGGCCATGCCCAGCACAGACAACAGGCTCTGCACAAGATCCAATTTTAAAAATTCTCCTTTCCTCCTCCCTGTTTCTCCAGACCAAGTATCTTGAGGTCTCAGAGTAGGTAAAGTCCAAAGAGGATTCTGACCGGTTGTGTCACAGCAGTGGTATGGAGCTGCTGGTGGCTGTGCCCACGGGTGGAGGTCAGCCGTGCCACGGTGCAGCCACCACCCGTGTGCTGCAGCACACTTCCCACAGCCAGCCACTGTGGCAGCCAGTGAGACTCCTAGCAACACCTAGCCCTAGCTCAGGGACGAGCAGGTGCTCACCAACTCTCAGCAGGCAGGTGGATGTAAGGGTATCAGCAGTATGCACAGATCTGTATCCACACTTTCTCACTGGCGTGCCCCTTAACGGGTCCTGGGACAAACCCCAAAGTCAGGGAACATAAAATCTGGCTCAGCTCTTTGCCCTACAACAGCAATGAAAACTGCTCTGGGGTAATTCTGGTGAGGTCCTTCCTCTTTGCCTACAGCTGACTATCATGACTAACCTTCTGCTTTTATCCGGGAATGAGTCAGACCTGTAAAATCATGAGAACCAGCTTGAAAATAATACACAGTGCGAGCTATTTGTGTCCAAGTCTTTAAGGTACTCTTGGGGCTTGTTTCCTCTGGAAATGGCAGAGCTAGGAACATGCTGCTCTCTCGTATGAAAGGCAAGCTGACAGTCCTGGGCTCCAGGCAATCGGACTTTCCAATGAACACCCAATGTCAAAAGGCTTGCCAGAAATTATGGGGGTAGTGAGACTGAGCAGGCATATAGGGCCTCTCTGTGTTGACCAAAACTTGCTGAGTGTGGTTCCTGGCTGTTTGCCTGAGAGATCTCACACATTCAGTGTTTGTACATTAAAATACTGGATCCTTTTTGCTCTGTCCTTGGCCAAGAACTTCTCTTGGCCTTGCATGTAATATTTGTTGCTACCCTTCACCTTGGGAGTGGCTGCATTTTAGTGGTGAACATTAGATCAGCCCATGGGGTGTGGTGGCTCCTAATGAACTGTAAGGAAAAGTGAATCATTTCTCCATAAAACTCAGGGTGCAGGATCTGGCTCCAGCTCCAGCGTTCCCCAGTGTCATCTGCATTGACTAGGACTATTTCTTTTGTCAAAATATCAGCCAAATCCAATAAGTGGTGATGATGATGAGCTTGGAGGCTGAATCAGGCAGCCAAGATGAAGAAATAGCTCCAAGATGGTCAGGATAAACTGGCACCACAAAGTCTATCACCAATCCTTTGCAAATGCCATTGCTGACAGAGCCACTATCCGGCTTTCTGTCACAATCTTAAACATGAAGCACTTTTATTGATGGTTGTTGGAAAAATGTTGCAGACAAACTGTTGTTGGACAACCCTGACCCCTTTTATAAGTGTCCCAAGAAAGAGGCATAAATAATAAAGCATCACTTTCGTTTGCTTGTTTGGAACAAGCCCCTTGGCTTTCATACTGCCAGCCTGGACAAGGTTTCACCACTGATGTGGGCCACCACAAAGAGGTGCTTTATTGAAGCACAACACTCTCTGAAGGAGATGTTTCTTTTCCCATCTAAAATAAACCAGATATTTTGGTTACAAGAGCATGATCTGTGTCCTAATCAAGATTTTCCCTGAATCCTAAAAACCAGAGATGCAGTGAGTGAAGGAAAGAGAATTGTGGCTAGAAATAATAAGCTTTTTTTGACTGCCACTGTTGAATCACAGGTAGGAAAGATGGCTTTGTGCTGTCAGGTGTGGCTGAGGGGAGTCAATACATGGTGACAATCTTTTGGCTGGTTATGTTCATTTGTCACAACTGACAGCAGTCAAGCCTACTTTGTATAAATTATTTACAAAGTCATCCTTATTTCACCTCCATCATCTCCATCACTGCAGCATCCCAGGACATGAGCTGCTGCAACCTCTCAATATACTTATGAAGTGTCAGCTGTTGACTAGAGGCTGGTAGCTGAGGCATGACACAGATAATGACTTGACTTGCCCAGACTCAGGCAGCCAAATGGTGTCTTATATGGTACATCCGAGCTGTAAAAAAACCAGGGTATAGCCTGCTAATAGGGAGAAGAAGAGGGAGCTGAGGGTGCCCATACAACATATCACTGCTCAGAAGCAGAGTACCCTATAGCAGAAGATGCAAGAACATCCTGGTTTCTGGCCAGAAGTTGCTATGGGGTGAGACCCCAGTACACTGGGATGGCACTGCCTCAGGAGCACAAGAGGATCCTGTATAAAGTCAGCTCTTCCCAAACATTGGCATTTATATGGGGACCTTTATCTGGTGTCAGAATGAAAATCAACAGCAAAGTTTGCACTGGTTTCACATTAACATATGCAAAGTAAGAATGAGCCCTGTTTTGTGGAGGACAAAGCATTCATTGCCATGAGAGAAGGTGGCAAAAAACCCCAACCACCACATTAGAAGAAACTATTTATATAGTTTCTTTATACAAATGTTCATATTTATCCATCACAGGGTGGTATTTTTTGGAATAATGTACTTTATGTAATTTTATCCTAACCCATTGCCACTGTGAAAGATATGCTAACTCCCAGACTTTGTTTGTCAGATTGCAGTACCTGTTTGGAGACAGAGTCCAACCTTTCCTCTTCTCATTTTTCAGAAATATGGCGACATAATTCAGAGCTCATGCCATCGGGGTGGCCGAAGAGGAATCTGTAATTCAGACACATTGCGCCTGCAGTTCCCTGTCCGGCTCCAGGGTGGCGATGCTGCCTCAGCTCTCGCTCCGGCTAATAATGCACACTGTGCACTCTGCGAAGGGACTTTTTTATTAGCACCACAGGGTGTGCTGTGAGATGATTGCATATGACAGAAGTCATTCTTACAACCACGGTCCGCCTGTTTTTGCTACGTCTGAAGCCTTGCATGCAGCTGCTGGAACAGCCCTTACCTGCCCATGGATTGTAACCAGAGGAAGAACAGAATGTCCTAAGAAATTACACGTGTCTTGTTTCTGGGATGCTTTTTATCATGAGTATTTACAGATCGTGTCAGTCATTGGTAGGTGGTTATGCTAAGAGGAGATAACAGATCCCACCCAGGACATAGGCTCTTCTAATTCCAGCTTAGCCTTTGATCATTGATAAATTATTCCTCTTTCCCATACCTCAGTCTCTCTCCCCATTCAAATGTCTACTTAGACTGTAAGCTTTTGGAGGCAGTGGGTGTCTCACAGCGTGGAGATACAGAATGTAGTATACATACTGTACAGCACCCAGAACAATGGAGGCCTTGATCCTGATGGCAGCCTTCACTCATTGTCTTAATAGAAGCATCCAATTCTATCATGGCATAAATTTATCTGAACAATCCTTTGGCCATACTGACTCCAGATCAGACAGGTGATAAAAAGTGATGGAGGAAAGTGTTCGTATGTAAAACCATTTTGTGTCTTTGGAATGACTGAAGATGTAACTTCTGCATTCTGAGTGAAGGCGAGTGCCCTCCAAGTGGCAGCGCTGCACCTCGGACACAATGCGTGTGCCATTTCCATTGCCTGCTAGAAGCTTTCTTCTAACTAGGAAAAATAAATTAACTCCAAGTCTTGGATCTCAAAGGGCAATTTTGTAGCAATTTGTGGTGGCTCTCTGCAGGGAGCAACTCCTTAGAGAGCTGGACTAATACCACACCGGCACCAGAGAATGAACTGGTACCTCCATTACAGGGGGATACTCGACCCATCTGAAGAGGGAGCAAAAACTCAGATTTGAGGAGACTGGACCCTCCATCTGCTTTTCCATTTTTAAGTACACACTAAAAACACCGTGGGAAGATAGGAAGCATCAGTTCTTAAGGAAAACTCCCTTTTGATTAAAAAAAGTCTCACAAAGGACATGTTAATGGGGAGGTTTTGAGCATAAGTAGTGTGAGGACCACTAATACTGTTTTACTGTCGTTAAGAGAGTGAACTTCCCATCTTGTGTGGCAGAAGAGCAGACCCCACTGTGTACCTCGTCTCCAAGAGTATGTCTTCCAGAATCCTTTGGCTGCAAGGAGCAGATCTGTGTGCAGCCTCCACCAGAGAGTTTATTTCATTGGTGTACTACTACTTCTCTTGACCAAGACATCTGTCAGTCATCCAAAACACCTGGTAGTGCTTCCTCAGGCCAGTTTTTTTGTCTTATGTGTCTCCTCCACCCCAGCTCAACAGGCCCATATCTGCACTGTGCAGGATCCTCCTGGCAACACTAGGCATACCGAAGCAACAGTGAACCTCTGTTCCTCATTTGCCAGCAGCTTTCTAATCCAAGCCTTGCTATTTTTATCCAGTTCAGATTTCTTCACTCCTTTAATAAATATATAATGTGGCAATCTCTCAAATGTCTGGCCAAAGGCAAAGCAGTTTGCAATCATTTCTGGCCCTGCTGCCAGAAAACAACTGACTAATCAAATGGCATCTTGCTTGCTAAACTGACCCCAGTAGCAAGGTTCTCCTCTCAGAGGAAGCTTCTGGATATCAGGACTCTGTCAGGATTTCCACTAAACTAGGGGTCTCTTTCCCCTTCTCTCCCCAAACAACTGCATTAATGATATAGTAGAGGAGAATTCAGCAGCATCCTACCACATCCACCATCTTCTCCAAACACCAAAGAAGCAAGTGCTTTAAGTGCCTCAAAGGAGGTTGTAGGACCTCCAAAAAAATAACTCAGTCCTCTGATTTTTCTGCCCTCGATGTCCCAACAAATGGCAACAGTGTCCACTGCCATGTCCTCTTGTGACCTCAGCCCCAGTGTGCCCTAGATGTGATACCTCTCATTGAGAGCTGAGTGACTCTTCTGGCTTGGACCACCAGCCGACACAGCTGGGGCTTTGTCTGAGGTGGGTCAAAGCACACACATTCAAAATGTGCTAAGCCCTATAATAACAGGGAGAAGGTGGCCCCAAATATGTTGTTTGTAGCATCTGCTAAATGCTAATTTGGAGCTGGTTTTCCTCCCACTTTGCTGCGTTATCTTGACAGAACAAAAGCCAGAATTCCTAAGGAACTAGCAATTACTAGCAAGTTTCCAAGGGCAAAACTCAGAAAACATCTAAGGAAAAAAAAACCAGTCATAAAATCTCTGATTTCTGAAAAAAAAACAGAGTCCCTTCCCTCTGAAAACTCTGCTTCACACTATCTTTGGTAGGATTTGCAAAATCACCTGTATATAAAAGCCTTGGTCTGGGTGTCCCCTATGCAAGGCTAAGAGGGTGGATCATTCCCTTACGGTCAGTCAAATATGTTAATAAATTTCTTTCGGGCATAGTTAGGGACTCAGGCTGTGCATTTCAGAGTTTGTACTGAAATTAGCACAAGGTGGAAACTACTCTGCTGAAGAAAGGTAGACTGCCTCCCTCTAAGCCTCAGCTGTGCCTTATCCCTCCTTCCAGTTGGGGGGATTTCTAGGGAATAGAGGGTAGCTGAGCAGTTGGACTTTCCTATAAAAGGAGACTTTGGGGGTAGAACTTCTGGAAGACTGAGGGATGTGGGTATACAGGGTATTGAGGATATGTGCTAGGGAAAGGGTGGGCTGCAGCAAAACTGTAATGCAGGTTTGGAGATTAAGTCTCAGAAACTCTGTGGTTTAGGCCATTGTTTAAGGCTGGTAAAGCAGCTGCTCAAGAAAAGGGGAAGCAGATGAATTTGAATACTTATTATAACTGGTACTGTGGAGGGGAAGGGGAGCAAAGCAATGCATGGTCTGCTCTCAGGGAGGGAAGCATACTTGGTTGATTAGAGACCTACCTTTTTTAGTTCTCCCTTGTTTCTATCTGTTTTCTGTAATTAGGTATGCTCTGGATAGTGTAAAGGAAACTTTTTGGCTCTGATACTGGGAGCCTGAAGCAACCTCAAGGCCCCAGAGCCCATAAATATTTCTGAGAGTTTAGGGTCTCCTGCTGTTGTAGAAAGCAGTGCCCTTGTCCCTGGCCTTACACGCAATGAAGGGTTGTGAAAGTCTCTCTTCTGATGATGGTATGGCAGTCTGACCTCTCGTGTGGCATTTCTCTGCTTATTGATGGATATCATCAGGGTCTAGAAGTTTGTGAATTAGTTCTGGGGACACAGCTGCTATTTTAAGTGCCTTTGTTCCCTCTTCCAGAAGCATAGGAAAGCTTTGGTTTTTAGGTCTCTGAACATCTTAATAGTTGATTTGTAGGCTCTTCCCTATACCAGAGCAGATCTTCTGTGGGATCTCTTTGAGCAAGCCAGGAGTATTTCTCAGCTGATGACCTCTCACAAATTGGGGTGGAGGGGCAGAGCTCCAGGAACTGCCATCAGAGGTGCTGGAGACTGAGGCCATCCTTGGATGAGGTCTGTCACTGGTCTGCTATCTTGGTTGGGTGATGTCAGCCTCAGCAAAGGTCAGTGTGCTGGCAGTGCCGGGTCAGGACATTTCACTCAAGTAACCCCTTGCTCCTCACATGTCAGAGAGTGCCAGGGTGCATCAACCAGCCCTTTGCCTGGCACCGCTCTTATCTGAGGGTTACTGTTCTCAGGTTTCTGTGCTCAGCCAGAGATTTGGCAACTTCCTGGTGCTTGTAGCCAAACAGAACTTGTGATAGTGTGACCATGTCCCTGCAGTGGTTGACAGGAAATGGTCTGAGGGAAAATGACAGTTTGATCTTCAAAAAGTGTCCATAGGGACCCCTACTAGATCTGAACAGCTATCGTATCTTCTCTGATATCTGAAAAGCAGATATTAAGCTGAAAGGCTGCTAGTGGCTAGACCCCTGCTCTTTTATCACTACATAATAAACAGTTTGCAAATCTTTTTATTACTTAATGATGTGAAATTTTTAAAGGCTTTAGGGCCTGAAATTGACTTTTTCCTCCATTTGCAAAAAGATCTTAATCAAGACTGCAGAATCAAATAGGCTGTGGATGGTTCAAACCCAGCTGCTCTGCCAAGGCTCTGGACATCTAGGATAGGTCCAGTTATTCCTTTAATGGGTGCAGCAGGATCACAGGCTGCAGCAGGGGTTTGTTGCATAGGGCTAGGTACAGTGGGGATTAGCACTTCTTGTGAAGAACGAACAAGAAGATGTGGCTGAAGTTGCTCAGCTGATCAGTGGCAGAGTGAGAATGAGCTCCAGTCTAGTTCGTGTTTTATGCATCGGTGAAAAAAGTACATTATTTTTTTAATTCTCATGAGACTTTTACAGGGGTAAAGGGGAGTTGGAAATTTCTGCCTTATTGATGGAGAAACTGATATGCTCACCTCATTGCATACAGAGCCAGACCAGAGACACTTCTCTGAGGGGAGCGAATGGATGTAACTGGGGTTTAACTTGAGTTGGTGCATAAATTACCTCACACAGGTTCCCTTGCTCTGTAATTAATTGAAGTCCTAAAGTGATGGGATTTAATCTTAGTGTTCTTGCTGGCTGCCCTCTGGCATTTCTGGCAATATAGCCTTGGAGAACTCTCACTTGATACCCTAAGGCTTTCTAAATGCCACAAGAGGTGACATCTGTTTAGGTTGCTGGCAGCAGAGTGGGGAAGCTTTAGAGGGCACTGGAGCCATGCCATCAGCTGCTGTACTTGCTGGTGCATGGGGAGAGGTAAAGACATGTTGCATTCTGAAGTTGGGAGGCTTCTGCTTGAAGTGTGGGGATTTGACAATGTTTTGGCACTGGCAGAGAGGATAGGAAATAAGTTCCTCTAGCTCTACAGGTGCTGACACCCCAAAGGCTTTCCTTAAAATCTGAGGCAGAGGTGGAAGTAACAAAGCTAAGCAAAGTTTTCAGGACTGTCTCAGCAGGAGTGATATCACCCATTTCATACAGATTAAAGAGATTAGAGGAAAAAGGAAAGCAATCATCGAGAACACTGAGTGAGTAAAAATTCATGACTAATATCATTAAAGCATAGCTGAGCCAGCTCACTTTCCCTGTTCTTCGATCACACACAATCTGGCTTCTTTTACTTGAGCACTAAACAAATCCAACAGCTGTAGGCAATGTGTAGGCTCAGGAGGTCCCACAGCCTGGGGGGGGGCTTCTTTTGCCCTCAAAGTGAGGTGCTGGGCACAAAAGCAAAGCATTTCATTGTCTGCCTGTGCAGGCAGGTGACAGTGGGAAGTCAGCTGCTGATTGCAAATGTTTGCTGACCACAGCTCGCCAGCTACAGCTGCCAGCACCCAGAAAGCTCTCAAAGCCAGGACCTCATCAGTGATGACAGTGGTGGGGGAGGGGAAACACTGGAAAAACTCTGTTCCATGTCTTAATAAATCATAATGTTGCTGATATCAGTGTGCCGGTATTGAAGGAGTTACTGGAGGCAATAGGAAATAGGCTCATCAAGCAGAAAGTTTTGCTTGAATGGTGCATCAGCTGAGCATGTGTTAGCACTGTGCTCGTGCACACTTGGAGGTCAGGTGTGCATGAGGGATTTCAGTGACCAGGCTGAAACAGTGTCAGAAAATCTGGAAGGAAACTTCATCTGTCAAAGCCTTTGTTTCTTTAGTTTAATCGCTCCTGTCATGTTTCGGACTGGTAGTTTTGAAAATATAACTTAGTGGCAAGAGACTGCATTTGATTCTCAGTTTTGCCATGAATGCTCTGGACTGCCTCTTGCAAGGCAGCTCTGTGCCTTCATTTGTAGATGGGGATTTTGCCTCTTGGGTTATAAACTCTCTCTGGGGTAGGAGCTGCAAGATTGTGTGATCTGCTCAAACCTTTCCGCACTTACATGGAAGGAGTGCTTCACAGAAGGTAAGGTTTCTGGTAGTTATTAAAAATAGAGGTCCAGATATAATCTGTCTGTTCTTCTATAGCGCTCAAAGCATCTGCTGCAGGCTGTGGTTAGTCAGAGGATACCTTTGGTCTGACTCAATAAAGCTAGTTTTGTTGCAATAGTTATTCAAACAACCTCACATTCTTTCTATAGATGGAAAAATCTGGCTGTTCCTTAATTGGAGATGCAAACTGGAGACAGCCCTGGAGAGATGGGAATGCAGATTAACTGGAGGCAGATTAAAAGGGAGACTTACAAGATAAATTGTCGTGGGCCTCACTTATTTGCAGCAGCGTGGCTTGCAACACTTGCTACTTTCCTGCATTAGAAGTGATGAGTTTGCACAGATTCTCTGGACATCAGTGAAAGCCACAAGGCATTGCCTATGGAGATGCTTTAGTAAAACAGCAGAGCCGAGCAATGCCCATGTTTGCAGAGTGACTAAGTGGCAGAGTTGGGTCTGCCAGTTCATGGTCCTCAGCCATGCACTGAAGCATGAAGAGAAGACAGCGTGTGGGTGACAGAGCAGAATGCACTTAGCTGCCTGTTATGTGGGACCTTCTCCCTTTGAACAGATCTTGCCCTTACAGACTTGCACATGGTTCCTGTCAAGTCCCTCCACAGGGCTGAATTTGACTGAATTTCCTATAGTACATTTCACAAGCAGGAACAGGTTCCCCACAGCCACCAATTCTCTCTGGCAAACAGTTGCATGTGTTTCACTGGGCTTTCCACAAACGATTTCCTGGTTTTGGTCACAGAAGCTGTCCTGTGCTAACACTTTCTGTCCTAGCTGGATCTGCAGGTGCCACCATGAAGAGTTAAGAGTGCCACACTCTCTTTAACATGTTTTTCCCACACAGGTAGTATAAGGTCCTGTTTTCTTTGATATGGAATACTCTTAGGGGAAAACAAAGATTACAACTGCTATTTATTAAAATATCTTTTATTCATTAGCTGATGTTAATAGCATCAAGGTGTTATTAGTAAAGCAGATAACTATTCACACATCACTCATTCACGTTCACTCATTAGTGGGAGCAGCCGTTAGAAGGCCAATCCCAATGTGAATGCTTGGAAGCAGAAGGTCATCCTGGCGCACCACTGCCTTCTGGGTAGGTCTTTAGAAATTCCTTCAGAGGGCACTTTGTTCCACCACCTGTATACATAACTCTGTATTCTTAATCTGTGTAGAGCAGCCACTGCCCTCCTGGGTGTGATCCAAGTTATACAACCTGTTGCAAGTTCTAACGTGTGCTGGCAGCCTTGCACAGCATTAAATGCTGGTGGTCTAAACTTATAATTTCTTGCAAATTCATGAGGATTAGTTATCTCTGAAGTTTATCAGCCCTAGGAAACTTTCACTTAATATCTTCTTAATATTTATCTGTCTTGACTTTGGCCTGTGATATTTCCTGGTAACTATTTCTCCACCTGAATCTATAGAAGCATACAAACTTGTACAAAGGGGGCTTCTACGATACCGGCAGGTAGTATTTAACTGGGGTGGTGGTGGAACATGTATGTCCTCTGCAGAATATGTGATACTGTGGCATGAGTTGGGCTCAAATTCATTTGGAATAAGCTGGATAGATACCAGTACTTGGGCACACTGATGCTGTCATCTTTGCATGGATGGAGTTGACATTACCTACTCCAACTGGTTTAAGAGCCTGTATGTGACACATAGACTCCCTGCTACAGCTCCTCTTCATGTTTTGCAGGCTGGTTGGGGTCCCCCTGGTGATCCAGCTTTCTCATACATGGAGCGATGACCTCCTCTGACAGCTGTGTTGTAATGCCCAGCCCAGCTGCTGATGAAGAACAGAGTTCCCTGCAGACCCTTGAACGATTAGGAGAAGCAGTGTAACTGCGTGGCACCCAGTAGATACCAATTTACATCTCTGCCCTACATGGGAATTTATCAGAGCAGGATGGCCCAAACTTTCAAACCAGGAGAGAGCTCTGTGGGATCCTAGCCATATGGCATGCAGTGCTGGTTATTCGTGACTAGATTTGCTTGGGGCTTTCCTATATGTGTGGTTAGTGAGACAGTGTGCTCCTTTAGCAGGTCTCAATTAGTCTGGCTCCTTTTTGAGCAGCACTGGCTCACAGTGGTGCCTTTGCTAGTGCTCCTGGTTGGCTTTCCCTGGTCTTGCCCAGATGAGTCTTGGTCTTCTGCTGCAGGAAGAAAAAACCCTATTGCTGGCTGCACAGCAAGTACCTCCAAAGAAATCTGAGCTGTAGCTGGTGTGGACCTGGCCAGCCTGAATGTAAAGCCAGCCAGCTCGCCTGGAGAAAGGAGTGTTATCATCTTGAGTGCCTACAGTGAAGGAAAGGGGTGAGTGCTCTGAAATTCTTCCTAAATCCAGCCTTGCCTTTTCAACTCCATGGAGTCTGGCCCTCTGAAGGGGCTCCTGTCCTGAAAAGCCAAAGTGGATGGGAGTAAGGGTTGGGTTAAAGGAGCACTGAGATAGAGAAGTTTGAGGTCTCCCGATCATCATTACATGGGCCCTTCCCTACTGCAGGATCCCTCAGATCTTGTTCCCTGTCTTACCCAGAGGGCTGTCTTTCAGTGCAACTGCAGCACACCCAGTGGATCTGATCTATCAGCAGCCTGATGCTCTGATCCACATCACAGTCAGCAGCAGGGGAAACAGGATGCACAGGGGAATCTGACTAGTGTGACCAGGGAAACAGGAGGAGTGGGCTTTTTAGGAGGAACCAAAATGGAGAAACATTCTGAATTAGTAAATTCATTCACCACATAGCACAGTGGAGGAGTTGTGCTGCTGTGTGTGACAGCTGACTGTGTAGCTATTACGTGATGGTGGAGGTGAAGTCGGCAGGTACATAGGTTAGCATCCATTCCATGTCTTTCTGTTGCTGGCATTTTCTGTTAGTTTTCAACAAAACTCAGAAGTCCCACACAGAATTATAAATTTAAAACATGTGGTAGCTTGTGTATCGTATGATAAAAAGTATAAACCAGCAGGAAAGTGTGAAAAGGCCATGCTGACATGTCAGTGAAGCAGCGTCACTAGCTGTGGATTTAAGTGCTAAGTGAAGTGCTACAGGTTGTTTCACAAATCCAAGTTTCTTACCCAGCTTACTACAGAGCTGTCATTTGGGAAATCAGAGGCACGTGCAGCCCTTACTGACAGACCATGCTCTGCATTGACTTCGCTGGGAGTTTGCAATGCCAAGTGCCTTCTGTTCTTTATTTGTTTGTCACTATGATAAGACATCGTGCCAGCCACGGCAACGAAAGCATTTATTATCTGTCATGCCCTTAACTGGAATTAGCTCCCACCCACCTTTCCCTGCCAGTTCAGTCAAACAGCTCTTTGGCAGCCAGGTTATTTCTCAGCCTTTGCTGCTGATTTCTCTGCGATGGTACTCTTGTAATCGCTATCTTGCAGCAAGAACATTTTTGTATCAGTGTCCCTACCTCCCCCAACAGGAAGAGCTGCCTAACCCTGTCCTCTCAGCCATGGAAAAGCTATTTGCAAATACATAAGGAAGGAGGCAATTTTTCAGACATTATAAATCTGACCTTTTACTGGGAGGTGCTTTATCTATGCCAGCTAATCTAGGGTGTCTCAGTACTTTACATTGAGGATAAGGGTAATTATCTTTAAGATAACTCACTTTCTAAGTGAGCACTGTTCCCTTTTACCACTGCACTGTGGCCTCCTCATGACCAGGAATTGGTTCTTTCTCCCCAGTAGTCTCCTCACAGAAGGGAATCGAGTGCATTTACTAAGCTAATGTGCTCTGAAGTGGGGTTTGTGTTAAAGATGCAATACCTGATCACAGACTGATCTTATAAATATTTACTATTTTATATGCCTGGAGCAGTCCTATGCATTTAAACATTGCCAGTAAACAGCAAGCACATTTATAAGGATGTGTGGTACTACCCTTGTGCTAGAGCTGATGTCATGAGGCCAGGAAAGCTCTCTGCCCTATCTCTCGGGGACCAGAGAAGGCCAGAGGCCACTGGCACTGACACCATACACTGTGCCCAGGCAAACATTTGGGTTGGAAATGTCTGCATGCGCTGGCCGCGTGGGAAGGAGGTTTATCTTTAGGGTGCAGCTAAAGGACAAAGAGGCTGAGCTTAGAGTTCTCCTGTGCCCCAGCTCAGTGGATCTGCTGCTGGGTGGCAGAGCAGCACTGGGCAGGAGATGCAGAAGTGTTTCTCCAGCCAAACAGAAACCTACCACAGCACAACACATACTGTGGCTGAATGAAAGTAACTCACCAGGGCAGGGAAAACTCAGCTGAAGAGGTTACTGACAAAGATGTGTCAGGCAATCAGTGATCCTTGCAGTATATCCTGTACCTGCTCAGACAGAAGAAGGAGCTGACAGTAAACATGCCGTTAAGAATTAAACGTGTCCAGTTTTCATGGCAGAAGCATTTATTATCAGCCCGTGCTATTCTGTCAGCTCAAGGCATCCAGCTAAGGATGAGGGCATAGAACAAGCAAGGAGAGCTGTGCCTCAACCTATCAATCATTCAAAAGCATTATGTATTTAAACGTGCAATTGGAATTGATTTGAGTCTCTTGAGAAAAAGACCTGTGCATGCATCTCCTGGGAGAAGGTGCTTTAGTTTCAGTGCTTCAGTGTCTTTCATTGCACAGGAGTTTTGTTATGGCAAGGGTTTCTGCAGTAGCAAAGGATGGGATACTATGCTCTGGTTTTCCTCAGAGACTGAGGGGTGGCCTGAGAACCAGCCTTGTGAACTTCAGAGAAACAGGAATGGCTGAACTCTAAGCAGAGCAGGTAAGATGGAAGGTTTCTATGATGGCTCTTTGTCTTGAAACATCCCTAACCATGCCCTGGCTTCCCCGTGCTGGATGTGGAACATGAAGTCTTTTGTCCACAGAGCACAGCAGAAAACCTGGGAAGGAAGAAAGCAGCATTTTCCCAGTTCCTGGAGGATTAAGAGACCCACGCAGCATCACCTAGGAAGCCAACAGCAGAGTGGGAACCAAACAAATTCACTAGTAGTGATTCAGACTAGAGGCTGGCCCAGCCCAAGGCATATAAAACTGCATCATCCTTCTGACTGGATAAATTCCACTGAGGGGCCACCTGCCAGCAGAAAATGTGGTCATCATAACTGAAACACTGTTTGAAACCAGAAGGAGAAAAAATATGTTCTGGACATTTTGAAATTTCCTGGTTTGAGTATTTTCAAAATGAAATGCTTCTAGATGTTGCTTGGAAAAGACTCTTCAGCTGTATTTGTGTGCAAAGGTGGTGATCTTATATACTATTATATGGAATGGAAGGAGTCAAATCAAAGACAAAGGAAGGCAAACACTTAAGGCTGAAACTGCCTCATGAACAATCAACCACACAAGAAAGCTGGGAGCTCACAGCTTTTTGTCTGTTTTCAGATAAATCCAAAAAGTTTTTGTAAATTTTTTCCTTCAATTTTTCACCTTTCTGAATCCAAATTAAAGCTAGTTGTGAAACAAAAATTTACCTTTTTGATGCTTCTCTATTATAACCTCTTATGCTCTGCCAGCATAGGACTCAGCTTAATTGGCATTGGAGAGACAAGAGACAAAGAAAAATCTCATAAGCAGAGAAAATAAATCCCACACAAATATTAAAACAAAGCTGCTGCATTGTTACTAGCAGTTCTAGAGACTTATTTCCTGAAAACTCTCATGTCTGCAGTATCTTCCACAGCATCAATCCCAGTATGTTATGTGGTCATTAGTCCGAAGAACATATTCATTTATGAGTCTGAGTTGCCTTTGTTAGTCAGGAGTGGCAAACTCAGTTATGAGCTTCATTCCCAAAGATTCAATATTTATTATGTGCCATCAAACATCTTGATAATTTGATGGCTGACCTTCTTAGAGGCTTGGAGTGCTCAGACAAAGCCTGGAGAAGAGAACTGGAAGATCTGGAAGGAATGACATGGAGGAATAGGAGTGCTGCCTCCAAAGCTGGGTGGGATCGTGGGATCCACAGTGATTCCAGCCCTCTGTGTCCCCATGCTGCAACAGGGGCTGTCATGAAAGCAGAATTTAGAGCAGGGTAACTACTGGCAACTACCCCTGATCCCACTGTACATGCCTGACATGTCATATTTTCCACCAGTGGCAGCCAAGAGAGGCTGTTTAGGGAGAGCCTGCAAGCTGTTTGAGGCTGTTCCAGGTCTGCCCCACTCAGACCTGTGTCCACAAACCTTTTGTGTGTGTTAGAGGGCACATCTCTGTTTTCACCATCTGCTTATGGACCTTGTTTGCTGTAAGTCTCCCTAAAGCATTGGTGAACCTGTTGATGCTGTCTGCTGCCATGACATCCTATGGAAACAACTTCCAGAAGTTAACCACCCCCAGCAGGAAAAAACAAAAGTATGTTTATATGTCCAGTGCATTTCAAATTTCCAGTAATTCTTGGGGCATTTTAAACCTCCTTAGCTTCAAACAAGGAAGGTTAGTCATAGGCCAAAGCCACCAAGATGCCTCAGATAACATGTTTCTCACTGAGCACTCAGAGCCCAGGCTCAGAGATGAGGGCTCTCCTCAGTAATATCCAGGTGTGGAACTCATTGCACCAAATTCGTGATCTAAAAGACAGGCATCCAAAAACTAATCCAGGTATCTGTATATAGAAGTTACACATGCACCACCAGCAGATGATTCACTCTTTTCTAAAACAGGTATCTCAGATTGCTGCTGTGAGTCACTGTGGGCACCACCTCCCTGTCTCCCCTGACTAGAGGATGCTTATTTAACCAAAGTGGATTTCACACATGTTTAAAATTGCTGAAGTTAATTGAAACCTGTGTCCACCATCTCTGCCCTGTGAAAAGAGACACATGAATTCTAAGTCATCTTGAAAGACATTTGGCGGAAGGGAGATAGTGGGCAGGTGAGTGCAGGGCAGCCTGATGCTGTCACCTGCTTGAGGTGAGAGAACATTTTGACCTCAGTCACAGTTGTAGTCTTTCAGGGCTTTTAAATTAATTATCTTGGTTTTCTAATGATTCACTTACCAGTGATCACCCAAGAACAATGTATCCAAGCATAATTTCTTTGGGATTCAGGATCAGACTAAATCTGTTTTAGTTGATAATATGGTAGTAAAACATGTGATATTTGAATCACCAGCATTTAATTAGGCAACTCAAAAAGACAAAGAAGAAGAGCAATATTATAATTGTGTAAGTCTTCTCCTGTTTCTGAACGTTAAAAGTCACATGGCAGGGGTTACCAGAATTGTGTGATTAGGTTAGAAATTTTTAATTTTACATAACTATGTAAATGTAACAGAATGTTAGACCTCTCTGTAGATGAAGGAACACATATTTAGGATCATTTTGTCAAAATGACAACTTCCCTTAGTCAGCATATAAGCTGCCTGAAGGTCATAGGCATTTTCAAAAGGGATAAGCATTTCTTCTGTTTGAGTGATAAAGACCAGAGTTTTGTAAAAAGCTATTTTAGGAGAACTGAAAAAAAAAAAAAAAATGGAAAACAAGCAGCTGTGTTTGTTACAAAGCCAAAGTGGCACGTAAGAGCTGTTGTCACTGTGGTCTCTATTATGAAATACTATTTGTTCTGCAAAGTGCTGTATCTTTCCATGAAGTTTAAAAATAAATAAAAGACACAGTTTTACAAGGTCGGTTTGTTTCAGTTAAGAATTCCAAGTGAGTGAGGATTTGATTGTCTTCATGTAATGCCAACTTTCAAAATATAGTTACAAAATCACCAGGTTATAACACAACTAACATCTATATATATGAAAATCGTACTTTTAAGCCTCTATCCCAAATCTAAGTATTCTGCTTTATGAATGATACTTTTGTGTTGTTTATGTACGCATACAAAGGTCCATATTTGAGTGTGATTACATGCGTCCACACGCATACTGAATTACAATTTTTTGCCTCCCGGATTTTTTATACTGTCTTTTTAAAGCTAAAACCGGAGCTCATTTTTTTTAAATGCAAGTTGAAAGTGCTCGCATTTCCCACGACTCCAGCATCTGGTGGTTTTTTTTTGAGACAGTCCAACGACGGGCTCGGGCGGAGCTGGGGCACGGGCAGGGCTGCGGTAGAGGATGGGAATGGGGCCGGGGCAGGGCAGCAGCGCGGCAGGGCCGGGCCGGGCGGCGCAGCGGGATTGGCCCGGCGCGGTCAGGCGCCGTGGGCTGTTGCAAACACGCGGCTCCGGGCCCCGGTGACCGGCAGTAACCCCGGGGAAGCCCAGCCCACTGCGGGTGTTTCCCCCGATCCCGGCCCTGCACCGTCAGCTGGCTCTGGCTGTGCCCGGCCTCTCCTGCTCCGAGGGCGCCTGGCTGCCCCGGGGCCTGCGCTGCCCCCTCAGCGCTGCTGTGGCCATGGCAGCCGCGGGACGGAGCGCTGCTGCCACGGCCCCCCCGGGACAAGAGCTCCCTCAGGGGCTGGGCTGAGGCGACTGGGCATTCAGCACATGCCACTCCATCCATCCGTCTGCTCTGCAGGGCTGCTGCGGTGGCATCTCCTCCACGTGCTCTCCTAGGACTTTGTTCCTTCCTTCCGGAGGTCCCCACAGGCTTGTGGGGCCCTCATGGAGGGTCAGCAGCAGCTGGTGCTTTCCCGCTGTGGTTGGAGCGCATGGCTTGGTGCAGAGCTGGTACCCAGTCCTGCTGCTGGGCAGCTCCTTGGGGGACTGCTGCCCTCCCTAGGGCACCTTCCCTGGTCCTGCTCCCAGGGTCCTGGGCTGGACACACTGGGTTCCTCACAGCCGTGTTCACTGCGTCCCACCTCTGGGGAGTGGATTGCAGCTGGATCCTGGTCTCCCCTAAAGATTACACTGGCATGTTCTGTATGTTCTGTTCAGAGCAAAAAGATGCAGCAAACTCTCCCATGACAGCCTGCAGCCCTCCCTGCTCTCCCTCCCTTGGATCTGAACAAGCAGGCACTTGTTTGCCTGTTCTCTCCTACCCAGCAGAGCTGGCTTGTACATTAACTCTTCCTTTCCGTCTCCTTTTCTGGTGGGTGGGAGATTTTTGGAGAAGCAAAGTTGGGGTGCACTGGAATTGCAACCCAAACGTGCAGATTACATAAGAAGCCAGGAATGGTCATGCATGGAATACTTCCAGGCAATGACCTAAAAATGCTGAGCTGGCACTGCTGAAGGGCTTGATAGTGTAGGAAAACATATTTTGGGCAGGCAATTTAATAACAGTCTTTAACGAAGAGAGAGAGGCCGCGATTGGAGTTGTGCTCCTGAAATCCAGACAGAGGGATCATTAACTTTATTTTTAGGCTTGGCTGAATAATCAGGAGTTTTGAAGACTTGACTTGCCTTCTCTTTCACTTGTTTTAGGAGGGGCTGTGCTGTCATAGCTGGGATCAAAAGTGTACCAGATTACCAGAAGCAGCACCTTTCTGTCACTTCCAGGGACCTACTGCTGTGACGAGCTGATGAGCAGGAGCGTTTGGTTTGCTTTTTTCTACAGCTCAAAGGAAGCACATGCCAAATTGGTTGGGCTGGTCACATACCTCCAGGTGGAAGAACACAGCTGCTGGAAGAGCCTCAACCTTCTGTCTGAGTAACTCTCTTTTCACCCCCTTGCTCCAATTGGCAGTGCGCTGGCTCTGGCCTTCCCACCCAAAGGGCTTTCCAGCAGCAGTAACTGCAGCTGGAAACCAAAGCACGGGCCTGTGTTTCCAAGGGATTCAGCATGCCCAGCTGCAAGGGTCTGGCAGTGCTAGCAAACATGGGCTGGATCAGGGGTCCCTGTGTGCTGCAGGTGGCAAAGATGCCACAAACAAGGCCATCCCCTCTGCTCGCTTGTGCATGGAGCAGGTGGGTGCCATGTGGAGATATGGCCTTACTTGCCACTATGATCAACAGGCGTTTGGGTGGGAGTGCAGGGAAGCGACTATCAATTAAAGTGATACTTGGTCAGGGGATTTCCCCCTTTTCCTTTCACTTCCCTCCAGCTGCAAAAGGGGTGGGGAGAAGCAGGGACACTCGCTCTTGCATGAGGAAAATTCCCCTCGCTGAGGCTGATGAACCCGCCTGACGGGAGGCGGATGCCGGCATTACGTGTTGTGCCGCATGTGTATCCGCCAGCCACAAGGCCCTGGCAAGGGGCCCCGGCTGGAATTAACCTGCAGTAACCCCAGGCGCAGGGGCAGCCTTGGCGGGGTGTGCCTGCCTGGCCTGCGCTGGAGTATGAAAGCCATTATAATCCACTCATTCATGAAGCTTAAAGAGCCAGAGGCGTTTTTCCCCTGGTTCTCCTGGAAGAGCAGAGGGTTTGGAAACAGTAAGGCACAGCACTCCCCATCCTGATGGGGCATCTCGTGCTTTACCAAGCCCTGCCCACCATGTCATCAGTCCAACAAGTTTTAAAGTAACATTTATCATTTTTATTATGAACAAATAAAATTTCAGATCAGCACAACCAGATGTCTGTTTCCATATTAGTAGAAATTATTTCAAAAAGGTTTTTTTCTTTTCCAGTACACAAAACAGAGATACTACTATGCAGAAATCCCTAAGCTGTGAAAAATCGTATCCTACTCACATTTCAACAGTGACAGAGCTTAGACAATGTGCAGATTCAACTTTCCAATCCTTCCCTGAACACCCAACACTTGGACTTCTGCTCTTCACAATACCAGCAGGGCTGGGAAAGGTTTTGGAAAACAAACCAGTCCATGCTTCTGCCAGCAGCGGTATGTGTGGTTCGTACAGCTCCTTCCTGTGCTCGGCTGGTCGGCAGCGAGCCTCACCACACCTCGGGAGGCAGGGCGTAACCCCCATTACAGATAGGGAAACTGAGGCACAGAGCGTTTTTAAGTGACTTTGTCCCAAATCACGCAATGAGCAAGTTGTTAAGCTGGGAACAGGTCCCAGCTGTTTTAGCCATGAGGTCCCACTGCTGCTTTTTCTGCTTCCACCTTTCACAGACTCATTTAAGCTAAACATACAGACGATGCGTCCAGGATACAAACATGCCACCAAAAATATATATATATTTATAGGTATATATATATATCTCAAACAAAATTCTACTTAAAGTGTTGTATCTGTTTCTTAATCTAACAAAAATTCTAACTCAAATACATTCAAAATCACCTGCACCCACAGTTCAATGTAGGCAATTAAATAATTAAGAAACCCCTTGAATGTTCATAACTCAGAAAAAAAACCTGGCAAATAGCTGTCAATACTATGTATATTAACGAAAGATTTAAGGCACCCAGAGATATTTGCCAATCTACCTTTAAAGTGACTGGACAAACACCAGGACTGTTTGGTTACTGCTCCTCAACCTCCACTCTCATTCCAGATTCTGGACCCAAATCAGCACTTGAAATTTGAAAGGAACCCTTGATGTCAAGCCCTGCTTCTCTGCTGAGAGGATGTGAAATACTGCTGCATTTCACAGCGCGCATCTCTACTGTAGGGTATGTCACACGACACCTTAAGGGCACCAGGAGCAAGGAAATCATTCTCCCCTTCTCCCCTCCCCACATCCCTTTCAAATTACTGGCTGGAGCAAATTCATCCTCTCTGGGGACTTCCACGAGTTCAGAGGGGTTTACACTAGAGCAAAGTCAGCCCACAATGACAGAGCTAACAGTATTTCTCTTTTTTTGGAGGATTTCTTTTTTTTTTTTCAAATGGTAGGATACTGCTCTAGCCACAACTCCCTTTGCTCCAGCCAGCACCCAGGCAGTCAAGAGCCTCAGAGCAGTAAGGATGCTGTCTCCTGAAACCAGGAGCTGAAGGACTCTCTTCTCATTTGTCATTGTTCCTTTCTTGACCACTCCTTACAGCTCAAAAACTTAAAGGGTCCCATTGCTGAGCAAAAACAAGATCATGGTGGTGGCAGGGAGGGGAAGGTGAGGAGACGGACTCATTTTCTGAGTAACAAGCTTGTTCTTGTTAAGGAGAACATCACAGAGCTATCCTAGCTCCTGACGAGTTTCACTGCAGCAGGAGAAGCAAAGCTGCAGACACTTGCTCCTGTGAAGCTTCCCTGGCTGCGACGTGGCAGAGCTGAGGTGAGGAAGTTGGCATCTGCACTGTCTCTGCCTTCTCTGGCCTGCCTGAATAAGGGAGACGCTGCAAACCCCACTCCAATATCACGTTGTTCTGGCTACCTCTTGTGCTTTCCTCCAGCTCCAATTGATGCATTGAAGCAACAAAACCAGTACTATTGCTACAACTAATAATAATAATAATAATAATAATAGTAATAAAAATTAATACTAACTAGGAGAATTAAGGGGGAAAAAGCACGTTCAGCTCAGTGAGGGGCGCGATGCCCTAACATCCAGAATGTAACTGACTGCCTGAACTCAAGCTAGTCTCTGCAACTTGCAGGAAACAACACCCACATGGACTTTTTTCCCCAGCACCCTCCAGCTGCATGCCCACATCGGCTCAGTGATGTAACTGACCTTTCTGCAGGCTCAGCCGCCCTCGCTGCCTGTCTTACTGGCAAAGGATTGAGGTGGCGAGATGGCTCTCTGAGGGGGCTGGGAGGCAAGCTAAGGGACTAACAAGAGCTGGTTTTGCCTCTCCTTCCCACTCCCTCTGGGCAGCAGGGAATGGCAAACCAACACAGTGGACCCTGAGCAAGAAAGCACAGAGGAAGCTCACACTGGTGGCAGTGTCTGACCTTGAGGTCTCAGCTTCCTCAAGCCCCCTGTGCCACCTGGCCCCACATTGGTGTTTCTCAGGCACTTGTTGAGTGGAGCCCCCAAAGATGAAAATACCTGCTCCTGCAGACACCCTCACTCCTCCCTAAACCTGCAGATCCTCCCTTGTCCTGTCCCTGTGCTCAGCAAAAATGTGGATCTGCAGGGCAGGCACACACATCTGCCTGCCACCCAGAATGGACCCTGTTCTTCCAGCACATAAAGCAGCTTAACTGAGAGGTGGAGCTTTTGTTTACATCCTTCTCCTCCTCTCCATTTTGGCAAAATCCCATTTGCCAGCAAAAATCTCAGCGGTGGAGGTGAACAAAATTCACTATGCCACACCCCTCCATCTGTCTTCCTCCTCACTGTGGCTCTGCAAAACAGCTGTGGAGCCCAGAGCCATGCTCTGCCTTCAGTCCCTTGTGGCACAGAGGGCAGTGCAGGGAGGGAGGCTGTGACACCAGAGGAAGAAGGAATTAAGGCCACCAGCGCTCCCCCTCCAGTGCCCATTGCTGTTACCACATCCTCCAGCCATGGGTCGACCTGGCTGGGGATCTGAGAGAGTCTGGGTGCTCTCCTCTCCCCAGCCAGAGTGGCTAGGTGCTAAGGAGCAGGGGAGAACACTTCCCAAGAGATATCTTGGAAAGAAACAACTCTTCTTTCTGATGGCAAGAGCAAGGGATGGGGCTGCTTTTCCCAGGAAGACCAGCTTAGCCATGTCACGTCTGTCAGCAGCCCTTGAGAAAAGAGGAGGGATAGTGGCAGAAACTTTGGTGGGAAGGTAGTGGGGAGAGGATCACTGACTTTGGCTCAACTCTTCATCTGGCTGGTACAGGTTTCCCTTAACTAAATAGCACATAGCCAACTGCAATGGGCCTCCCCAGGCCACTTCCAACCAGCTTCTCTTCCAGGGAGAGACTGGGACAATGTAAAGCAGGAGACAGGTTAGAGAGGCTGGAGAGGAAAACAGAGAGGAAAAGGAGAGGAGAGAAAGGGTGGCCTTATGTTACAAAGGCAGAGTCCTAGATCTTAAATACATCACGCAAAATGCAGCGTGGGAGGGGGGCGTTAAAACTCATTATCATTATCTTAAGCAAACTGGTAGCATTATTCAGTAGTTAGTAAACAGAACATTAAACTTTTGTCCAGCGTGTTTGGAGGGGTCAGGAAGGGAGAAAGGGAGAAAAAAGGAGGAAGGAAAGGTGTGGATGTGTGTGTGAAAGGGAGCAGGAACTCAGCCACTCTTGTGACTTCCATCTCCAGTCCGCATTTTCCGAGCCAGGATGACCTCCTTGGAGACCTTCTTGCGATCACTGGCCAGCCCCAGGAGGCACATGAGGTCAATGAAGGCTGTAGTTAAGTTGAAGCGCCAGCCAAACTCACTGGTGGAGTAGTCATAGGGGAAGGTGTGGTGGTAGTTGTGGAAGCCTTCTCCTGAAAAACACGACCAGGGAGAGGATGTTGCAGAGCTCTAGGTGATAGACCCTTTATCTTCACCCAAAACACCATATTCCTGTAACGGGCTCTGGATGGAGTCCAGGTTCCTCTCTCCTCTCAGCCCAATTTCACCCTTCTACAATCTACCCCATCTCATTTGGGCATGACCCAGCATGCCAGGGCTGGCCCAAATGAGGCAATGACAATCATACAGGATTTTTGGTGCTTCGGAGGAAAACAAGCATGTGGCAAGGAACGGTGAAAGGCCCTGGCTCCCCAGCTGCACCAAAACACCAGGGGATTCCTAATAGTTTTTCTCCTGCCACCATAAGAAATCTTCTAGTATTAATTCAGCTACCAGCTAGACCAGCAGCAAGTCCCCAGCAAACCAGGCCAATCAATACTCTTACAACACTGGCAATCCTAATGCCAAATCCAAAGGACATTTCCAGATGGGGAAAAAAGCAGACACACACTTCTACTAAGCAATCTACACCAGTCAGCCACCATCTGGTCTGGACACTGTCAACATTGGCTTCAGCGCTCACCCCTTCAAAGACACTGCCTCGACTCCTGCTCCTACTCCTGAATCTCTGCAGTTCAAATCCCTCTCTACTAAGATTCCACAAAGCAGATCCTTTGGTGGTGGAAATCAGTGGAGGCCCAGTGATGTACAGTGACGCAAAATAGATGAGGATTTAGGCTTGGGAAAACGGATAAGGGCATATGCTGATCCTGGGATGTACTTTCCTAGATCTCCAAAATTTCAGTAAAAAACATGAAAGCATCTAGCTTGTCTTATCCTCAAGCACCCCCAAAATCACCAGCTGTCCTGAGAACATGTCAAAATGTGCATCTGCTGGTTTTCAAGTTGACAAATCTCAGACAGATATGCAGTGACTGCAGCACATGTTTTTCAGTCTAGTGAACGTGGCAGAGAGACCTCCAAGCAGGGTAAATAAATATTGCTATTGCGATAAGAAGGTGCTAAGTGTAGCAGAGTCCTTTCCAGCCTGGAAAGAGTCTGATGGGAGCTGATAACCCCACTGCCCTTATGTACTCACTGGTCAGCATGGGAAACACCCCCAGATGCAAAGGCTGGAGGGGAAGGGTGCAAGGGGAAATAGGGACATCTGGATTGATAGAAATTCCTAGAAGCAATTGCAGCCCCAAGAGGCAGTTCCTGTTCTACAGTCCCCCTGCAGCAAAGACACAGATGCTCAACATACCTAGGGCCCCCAGGCTGACCAGGGGGTTCTCCCGCGGGTTGATGTTCTGGTCGTACGGCCGGTTGCCAAACATGTGAGCAGCACTGTTCACTAGCCAAGTGGCATTGAGCCCTATGGTGTAGCGCAGGATGGCTGGAATGAAGAAGCTGATGATGAGGGATTCATCCCAGAAGTACCAGGGCACTACAGTTGGCAGTGTGAAGCACAGCAACACCACTGAGGGCTTGTAGTATCTGGAAAGGAAGGGACCAGGAGGAAGGTGTTCAGTGGCAGAGGCAGGACTGGAAGGACTAATTCAGTCCTCCGTTTGGAGGATTCATGCTCAGCTATACAGGGAAAATCAAGTGCAGAAATGCCTCACTCCTGAGCCTTGTATCTTTTGCTCCGGATGCGCAGAAGCCATGCCTGGAGACTCCCAAGTCCTATCACCAGGCAAGAGACTCAGACTAAATCCTGCTCTCCTCACATATGCACAAAACAATGCCCCCATCACCATGAGTCCAGACACCAGCTGCGCCTTTTGGCCTCATCTGTCATCTGCTTCTCAGCTACACTGGTCCCCATAAAGGCAACCCCATTCTTCCAGAGTCCCACAGATGGTCCTTTCTCTGGCTTTGGCCCAGTGCTGCAACTCCTCCTTGCAGACTTGGCTCTGCCTACGAATACACCTCACCAACAAGTGCAAGCAAGTGGCACAGATGAGCATACAGATGAGCATGTGGGCTCTCTCACACTAGAAGAATGGGAGTAGAGGAAGGTGAACCACTCTGATGACCCATAAGAAAAATCAGTCTGGGACTGAACTAGGGACTTCCTGACTTAGGCTGGTTACTGTATTGGTTCAGTCCCACATCCCTGCAGCCCTGGTGACAGGCTCATCTGCACTAGGGATCAGTCCTAGTATAGCTCCAGACGGCTGAGAGATACCCCATCCAAGAGGCACTAGTGAATCAAGACTGTCCTTCCCAGTTACTGCCCCTCTCATATCTCCATTTTCAACCCTTCTTTCACCATACTGTTTCCAGAAGACTGAGGGCAGAGGGGCACGGACATAGCCTGGAAGGTGTTCAATCTCCAAGGATGTCTCAGAGGCACCTGTGTGTGGGCTTTGGGCCAGCCAAAGCAGCAGCTGGGCTGTGGGGTGAGCAGGCGTCGGGGGGCTTTGTGGTGGGATGCTCAGCCTGCTGCTGGCAAGATGCTGCAGGGTAGGCAGGCAAGAGAAGGGTGTGGGAGGGCTAGAGGTAGCACTGGATTCTAAATACTTCCTATAGGAGAGGAACACCTCATTTCTCACTATTCATCTCACAGCAAAGCCTTGGGCATACTGAAGAGTCACATTTCTCACATGATGCCCTCAATCCTCTCACATTCCATCAAAGCCACTTGAGTTCCCAGCCCATTTGTCCCTGCTCCATTCCCTATGGCTCCCCACTAGGGCTGACCCCACCACTCACCTGCGCTGGAACATCACCACTTTGTCAGCTTTCATGTCACTCAGGTCCAGCTTCTGTCCCTTCTCTATGACATCCGGGTGCTTGCGCACGAGCAGCCAGCCAATGTGGGAGAAGAAGAAGCCCCGCATGGCATTGTGTGGGTCTGCGTCCGTTTCGGAGAACTTGTGGTGGACACGGTGGTCCCGGACCCACTCGTAGATGTCGTTCTGCGAGTCAACAGGAGTGAAAACTTAGGGTCAGGGTTGGAGACGTTCCCTTCAAATTATAAAATGGCCTGAAACGTTTAAATACTTAAATCCTATTGACCTGAACTCCTATCAGTGGCATTATGTTTCATTAGGGTTTGGGGTTTCTGGCCTTTAAAACAGAGGCTGGGTCTTGGCTGCATCTCTCCAGTTTTTTGGGAAGCAGCTCTAGGGGGTGCCTCAGCTCTGCTCTTTGATTGGCCAGCTCTGGGCTGGGGGTTGTGCCCCACCCATGGTGCTGCAGACTCTGATTGGTCAGCCTGTGCCCCACCCCTGCAGCAGCCACTCTCATTGGCTGGCTGTGCCCCACCCTCCCATGCTTGGCTCCTGTCCCATCCCCATCCCTATCCCCATCTCCATCCCTGCACAGTGCCAGCTGGGGCTAACCGACCTGCCCCTTCCCTGTAGCTGACAATTCCCATAGGTCATCCTGCCTTGCTTGTCCTGGGATTGCCAAATCAGATGTTTAACTTGGGGGGCAAGGCTTTTTTTAACTTCTTTTTTCCATTCAAAGTCAAACAGTCTTAAAATTAAGGCCCCTCTTTAGAAAGAGAACAAACACACCATTTCAATGACATTTCTCAAAAATACCTCTCTTCAGCCTCATAACTGTTCCATTTAAGCACCAAAATCAATACAGTTTGGAAAATGTCAACGCTTTTATCATTTGTATTATGAAATGATTGCTTTGGCTGGTTTTAAGAATAGATTTTCATAAGCCTGTGATCATTTCTTTGTATCAAGATGTCAATGAGCTTAAAGCCATGTATTACACCATCCTAGAAAACATGAAATAGGGATCCAAGCATGGCTCTATTACCTGTATTACGCAAGAGGCTCCTTAATCTTCTACATACCCCATACCCTTCTACATACCCAAACACTTTGAAGGTAGGGAAATGGCATAACCATTCCTATTTCTTAGCCTCGAAAGACTAAGGGACTTGTCCACACAGGGAGCCTGTAGCAGAGACACGACTCCTCAAGTCCCTTTCAAGTATCGTAACCACTCCTCCTTTAACTGAGATAAAATTATTTACCTGCAGGCCATTCAAGAAGGCAATGATAGACCTGGGCCAGGATTAAATTCTTACTTGTTTCCAAATACTAGGAACCGCTGCCTTCCTTCCAGCCAAATATCTCCAAGTATCAGCAGCCCTCACTCATGTTGGCCAGAGCTTGATCACTCAGTATTCCCCCAGAAGAGGGTGGCCCAGCTGCCCTCCCTATCTAGTAAGCAGAGAAACTCAACCAGTACTTATACTGAAAAAGGTTCACCAGTGACCCAAAGTCTCTTTCACACTCCAGACCCTACACAGCACCATGTAACATGAGAAAGCCCAGTCTGAAAGTTGACAGACAACTTGGGCTTGCACACATGGGAAGGTTTTCCCCGTCTTGCTGGAGGCAGGAGGCACAAATTTGGAAAGAGACCATGTAATGCAGCTGGATCATGGTATCACTTCATCTACCACACCCTGTCTACAAACAGAAATTGGTAGTCTCAAACCTGAAACATCTGTATCTTGACCCAAACTTTAGTTCATTATCCTTTCTACAGGTCTTATTTTGGGACCACCTCTAACTACAACCCTGACTGAAAATTACGACTTTCTGAGAAGAGCAAGCAAAGCCAAGGAGAATGTCTTCTTCCTTGGGAGTTTCCAGCTACAGGCTATAACCATGAGAACTTCTGTTGTGCTGCAGCTGACAGGTCTTGCAGGTGAAAAAGCCAGTTAGAGGCCGAATTCTCAAATTCTCTGAAATTACAAGTCACAGGTCTCTGAGCAGCCAACAGGCATTTTCTGGAGGACCTAAGACAGTCTGTAAACTTCCCTGATCGTAAAAGTTACTGATCTCCTCTGCTGCCACTAATAGGAATGAGATAAATTCAACGTAAATCTTCTCTTGGTCTCACTGAAAGTAAGTGTTAAAAAAAATCCATGGAATTTTCAGTAAAACTTTGGATTAGTTCCTATTGAAGCTGAAATATCTGTCTGTCTCTCATCTTTGTCTATTCCTATCCCCTACAGCAATAGCTCAGCAAATTCTTTCCCCCTCTGCCCTATAACCCTGTGAAAGATGGTCTTTGTACAGGACTAGCTAATATACAGCAACCCATCCTGTTGCCTTGCTGAGTGCTGGACCACTGGCTGGAATCAGCAGCTTGGTCCTTCCCTTTCCTCATGAAAGACTGCTGTTTGGTACTAACAGAGAAGAAGAAATTCAATGATGTTTTAGAAAGTTTATCAAGGCTTAAAAAACTTTACTCTGTTCTGATTACATGTAAACAAAGTAATATCCTCTGGAGAATTACTTAAGAGCACAGCACTGATACTTTTGTGTTCACCTTTTTATAGCAGAAAGTGCTGCATTCTGACACCTTCCTGAGTACTTCCCACAGACAAGCAACCCTTCAGTACAGTTGGAGGATGGAGTGTTGTTAGGGCTGACTTACAGCAGCAAGCCTGAGAGACCACCAGGATTTATTTTTCTGTGCCATGCCAATCTGGGTTTTCACTCTGACTTGTACAGATTTGCAGTTTTGTTTGCTGTGGGGACTGTGAAGTGCTCTCACAGTAGTTAGGCAATATCCTGAGGTTAGTGCTCTTTGAGAGGTGAAGCAATCTCCCAAGGTGCTTAACAGTGCCTGCAGTCACTTGCGCCACTCTGAATGGGCCCAACCCTCCTCTCCTTAAAATATCACTGACCTAGGACAACTCTCTGGAAGCCAGTGGTGTGATTTGTAACATGATTATTCCTAAATACCACTCTTCTGGACCAGAGAAACATCCCCCTAAATCTCAACAAGTTCTTGGTCTTTATGAAGCAGCAAATTCTACATCCTGTAGAATTCTACATCCTAGGCTTTGCAGATTTCTCCTTTGTAAGCCACACAGCAAAAGGAGAGTGAGGCAACACCAGGAGAACACTTAACACTTCCACACCTCTTTCATGGGACATGGTGCAAGCACAGGGAGACCACACCTTGAGAGAAAGGTACATTCCTGCTTTGGAGAGCTTTCCTACCCCTGGTCTTGGCCAGCTGTCCTTTCCTCATTGCGTTTGTCTCAGAGTCAGCCTCTGATGGGACAAGGTAAAGACAGTGAGACAGACTCTAGCACTGCAGTGTTAGATGGAAAGGGCAGTCTATTTCCTAACAAGAGGTAGAAGGAGAGAGGGACCTCTTCATCAGATTGTGTCCCATATCTGAGACAGGGATTTATGGGAGCACTTCCTTCTGAGGACCAGTGGCACATTGAGGAAGTGCTTACCTGGAAGGCCATGGAGTTTGCAATAGTCAGGAAGATGCGCAGGGGAAGCGTGGCTTTGTAGGATCGATGACTCCAGAGGCGGTGAGATCCAGCTGTGATCCCCAGAGCACTCACCAGGAAACACAGAAGAGCTACAAAGGAAAAGAAAGTGTTTGAGCAGTTAGAGCAAAGCTTCAGGCAGAGCAACACAAAGGCGGGCCATCCCCCTAAGCTGTGTAAGCAAGAGAGGAATGCATGGAGAGCACAGACTGGGGCAATAAAACTCAATGTGAGAGTGCCCAAGCTACCACAGGCCTCCTAGGCAATGTGGGGCAAATCAATTCAGCTTTTCATCTCTAACAAGGAGGGAGGCTCCCCCCTTAGAAGACTTGTCACAAGGGTTGGTTCTTCAGCATAGTGCCATCTGTCATGGTGCAGAATAGTCAAAATTGTATAAAGTGGCTGCTTCCATAAAGTACTGGTAAAAGCACTGCAGTTCACCAGGGAACAGCTTCTCCCTTTCCTTCCACCCCAAATAATCCAGGCTCTTGTTTTCCTATCTCACCACTAAATCTCTTTTGCATTATTTTCACCTAGAGATGGTAGATAATCTTACCATTCTTCAGAGAGACAGCTCAAGCCCAGGGTTAGGCTTCTCTTCTGCTCCCTTTCTGAGCAGAAGCTGGTTAGAAAAAGATCTAACCTCCTATCCTCCCACTGAAGCCTGGGCTTCACCTTCAGCTCTACCACTGCCTTAAAATCTGCCCAGAGGCTACCGTTCCTAGGGTCTTTTTGATCCCTCCCTCTGCTCAACTCCTGCACCTTTCACAGAAGGAAACCGCAGGGCTAACGATTCATTGCAAGTTGTGCCCATGGCAGAGGCAGATGTTGCTGGGCCCTATTGAGCTTTGAGGCTGCTTCATGTGTTCCCTCTTCACACAGGACAGAAGGAATTCCTTGCCCCTTTGGCAGCTAGTAAAAAAACACGTCCCTCTCAAAATACATCATGTGTGCATATTTGCCCTGGTCTGTGTGCCTGTTTGTCCTCCTGGGACTTCTGCAAATTAACCTCAGCTCCAGCATCTGATCCTAAAACTAAAATGGAGAAAAGACCCTGAGAGTTTCATAGCAGCATTCCACTAGGAAGCTAGGGTAAGAAGAAAATTGGTTCTGCAAATTAACTCTTCCTCTAGGAAGGAAGGGTCAGGAAGTTTGGCAGAAAGACAGAGAGCATTCAACAGCTGGTTTGCTCTGCAAGCTCAGACACAAAGAGGGAAGGGTGCACATCTGTGAACAGGTCAGCTGATCCACCTGTAGTGCTCTGGGGGAAGCAATGCCTTCTTACCAGTCCCCCAGGGCAAACTTTCCTGGTATAAACTTGCACATTTCAGTCAATTGCATCGATCATGAAAAGAGTTCCTTATTCTTACACGTAAGTCCATGGATAGGAATTGCTGGTATGCTTGACGTCAAGCTATTCAGTCCAGTCAAATGGCTCTAATCAAGTTTATCTCGAACCCAGAAAACCAGATACTCTGCCAGAAACTTGTCTGGAATCAGAGATCTGGGATCTGTGCCATGCGCAGCCCGCTTCTTTCATTCGAAGTAATACAGGCTTTATTTCCTGTCATCTCCTGCTCTCTCTTCCTTCTGTCACCTCCCTTTTGTTTTTCTACATTCCCAACCTAATGTCTTATCCACTAAAAGCTTGTCTTGGCTGATTTAACATCATCTTCTGGCCTCTTAAACTCACATGAACCCTTCTCACTTCCATCCCGCTGCACAAGAGTGACCTTCCCTGTCTGCTGATCTGACCATGACTCCCCATCTTCATCTTCTCCCTTGGTTCCCCTGCCTGCTGCTGAATTCAGCACAAGCCTTGGACCAGCACAACTCTGCCTTGTGTCTCCCAGCACCTTGGTGCTCTCTCAGAGAGCCAAGCATGCAAATACAGCAGGATTCATCCTTTGCAAGAGACAATGGAGCTGAACAAAGCTCACAAAGCTGTCCAAGCCTGGAAGGAGAGAAGTGAAGGATGATGGAACAGGGCATTTGGTTTAGGCGTCCCTTTGGCCTTACTGGTGCTGGAAACCCTGAAGATCTTACTCAGTTTCATGATTCTGACTTGAAAGTTATGAACCAACTCAAGACCTGTTAATTTTAGATTTTAAGACACATTTTAAATCAATACTATCCCCACAGATAAAACAAGACAGAGAATCTATGATAAACAACAGCACCTTGCAATGGATGTGTGGGGCAACTGGCTAGGGAAAGAGCCCATCTGTCCACCGTAGGACAAACAGGCCCTATGAATTGATGGTGTACCAGAGATACAAATGAATTATGTGATTTTTCATGGTCTTCAAAAGCACAAGAAAATAAATGCCTGGTTAGATGAACAGAAGCCAGATTCATAGCCCTGAGTTTGCAGCTTTCCTTATCTGGTGAATCCTCACATGCTGACTGAGCATATTTTGGTAAAAGAGGCCCCCAGGAAGATGACTCTAGCTGAGGACTGTTGTATTTAAGCTCTGCAGGAAAGGAAGCTCATCTGTATCTCTTTTATACAGGCAATTCTCAGAATTTGCCTGTGGATATCCCTTTTGGGAAAAGATGACACCAGCAACAAAGACATAAACAGCAACCAAAGGGAATCACAAAAGAGATGTGATGGGGACACCAACAGACTCAAAACCCAGACAACCCAGTACCTGCTTTTGGGTAGCCTTTCCTGGAAGCTTTTGTAAAAAATTTGAGAGTACCCACTGCTTTTGGGTGCCCCAGCATAGAACAGTCCCCGCCTCCATCCAAAGCCCATGAACCTCAGCAGCTCAAGTTGACTTCTCTTGGAGCTGTATCCCAGGTCACTGCAATGACCATAACTCTCTAATTATAATCCTGTGCTGCCTGGCCTCTTGCCCATATACAGAAGCTGTAGTTTATCTAAGGGGCAGACACTTTCTGTGGGAAAGGAGCTGATTCTCAGTCTATGCATTTGTGGCACCAGCCCCAGAGAAAGCCAAACCCTACCGGGAGACAATTAGATCCCTCAGCCATATCTAAGAGTTGATGTGACAGTGATAGGATATGCACAATGATTGAAATCCTCGTGGAATACAGAAGAATCCAGCACCCTTATGATTCAGAGAGTTCACCCCCACAGACAGGTACAGTGATGATCATTGCACAGTCAGGGAATCAGCATCTCACAGGGAAGAAGAAAAACTCCTCCAAGATCATCCACTAAGAATTCAATAGGAAAAAGAGTAGAGAAGGTGAAATAAAGTAGCACAGATTTTCACACCTGCCCTGTGATGCTGCCCCAAACTGAAGGACTTAGGGACTCTATCAGCTGAGGATTCAAAGTCATCTTCCATACCATGCTTTGAACTGTACAAGATTCAAAAGATTGGCAGCTCACAGGTGATATTCCCAGTGACCCATTCAACTGGAATACAAAGAATTATGACCACTGGCAGTAATAAGCACTCAATGCTCCAAAAATTAAACAGAAAACATTCCAGATTCAGTCATAGCTATGACTCATTAGGCTTTACCGCTTTAGGGCCCAGATTCAGACCCCAAGTCATGATGAGAAACCAGGAATGCACCAAAAGCATTGTCACCTGCAGTGAACACCAAGGATGTTTACATGAAGAGGTGCTCCTGCTCCAGCACGTGTCCTTGGGCTTTTGCTCAGTGCAAGACTGTTCCCTCCTTGCTGCCCAGTCCCTGTTAGCCAGGTGAGTCCTGCTGCTCTCAGGAGAAAGATACCAGGAGCAATGAAATTTACAGGCTGCATAAAAGGAACAGTGTTTAGGAGGAGCAATAGGATCTGCTGTCACTGAAACTTACCTTACCTGCCACACTTGGAGAAGCACACCACCTGCTACTTAAGCCTGGAGGGAACACTAAGTGGGAAGGTGTTGCCAGCTGTAGTCTTGATGGGAAAGTAAAAAAACCACTGTAAACACTTTGCTGGACGAATCTCTGGGGGTAGTATGAGCTGAGATTTTCAGACTGTCAGAATTGCCTAAATTACCCAGCAAGATTCATCTTGGTCTGAAGATAATACAGCAACAACAAAAGATAGAATCAACCCATGCTTCTAGAGCCTCTGGCACTGCAGAGAACTGAGGTGTTGACAGAGCACCATGTCGAGAAGAACCATCACTGTTTACAGACACTGCTGTCCAGGCCAACAGGAGTTAACACAATTACTGTCAGTTTGCTGCATCCGAGGGATGGAAAGACTACCCACAAATCACATTTCCAGGAGGGATCTGAGCAATTAGAGAAGAAGCTGTCCATCACCTTTGCATCCTGCCCTTTCAGACTCAGTCTCTGTGCCATTTGGCAAATGACGTAAAATCTGCCCATGATCCTTGAAAAGACTAAGCAAGACTTTGGGAAGTGCAGTGGAGAAGACAATAAATAAAATGGGAGCTGACTAGAAAGCCAGTGCTGGACGGGCTCAGAGAGCTCCTGTGATGGTGAGCTCTCACCTGATCAACAACCCGAGCTCATTCTGGGAAGCTCTGTACCAGAAAGAGATCAGGGGATACAATGCACACAGCAACGCAGAACAGCAAACAATGATGAAGGCAGGGCTGGAGAGCTTGAGAGACAAAGAGGAATCAGCACATAGAGAAATGAAAACAGAAGAGGACAGTCACCAATATAACTGGTTTCAAAGGGACAGGAACATCAAGGAGATGGTGGCCTGGTTGAAGTGGGTATAAGCAATGGATAAATTATAGAAGGTAGATGCCACAGCTGCCTGTTGCACCACAACAGAGAACATCTGGGAGCATGTTAATTTTGTATTATATGTACACAACCTAAGGAAGGAATGATCTGAAAAACAAACAAAGAAACAAGCAAAAACTCCAGCGGCACCAGAGCTACCATTGCTAGAGCTGGCCTGCCATAAGCCCATGGTGTACTGCCAGGAGCAACCTAAGTCTCTGCTGCACTATCCTTGTGTGTAAAACGGGAACTGTAGTCCTCCCCTTGCTACCAGAGGGTGCTGGCAAAATACCAGCAAGTCACTGACATGACAGCCACAGATGCCTTGTATATGCCAAATAAAGGTATGAGCTGAGAAAAAGGCAATGCAAGGAGCAAGAAGCCGTGCTGAGAAGATAGACCTGTGGAGGATCAGAGTATTCCAGTTCCAGTCAGCGCTGGAGGAGAATGGACTATAAGGGAACTCTGACTTGGCTGCAAGGTGCCATGAACGGTGGTCCCTTCCCAGAACAGGAGTGCAGGACAGGGAGCTTGGTGGAGCTACTCCAGCTTTGGTAAGGCAGGATTGATCTTCAGCCAGTCCAGAACAGTGCAGTTCCCCCAAACACCATGTCCTTCTCCCATTCCCAGAAAATGTCACTCCAGAATCCACCAAGGAATCTTGCAGTGCCTCATAGTGGCAGGGGAGCAACTGGCACTTCACGTCAGATTTGACTGAGCAAGGAGAGCAGGAAGGATCGACATCAGATAAAAAGCAGTGCAGATTCCTGTGAAGTGCCATGAGATGCCATATAGACGTCCCAAAGAGATGCATGGTTGCAAAGACACTGCCTCGGAGACCATTTTGGGGTAGGGTGGGGTTTAGCAGAATGCAAAACAGCATTAACTTTCTGGATAAAGATGCTCAAGCCCTCTTAAATATCCCAAGGGAACTCAAGGGGGAAGGGTTGGATGGATTTGGAAATCATGGAGCATATCAGCAGCTTGAAATCAATCAGTAAATTCAACTCACTTTTTTTCCTCCTCCTTGCCCCAACACCCTGAGGATATCTGACTGGAATTGGAGGACCCAGGCTGTCAGCTCAGTGAGTGAGAGAAGCCAGCAGTCTTTGGTTAGCCTCCGGCCCAGGGATGGGACACACAGAACAGGACCAAGAGCCCTGAAATGCTCCTCTAAGGTCATGCTGAGGCTGCATGTTCTGCCCAGCCCTGACAGGCCAGGGGAAAGTAGAGCCTGTCAGGTTTTCACAAGGGAAAGTCCCAGCAAACTCTTCTTTCATAACATCCCCCTGAAAGGCCATGCTGGCTGCACAGGGAACATATCAGTGCTTCTGCTTTTTCAGATGCTATAGCCAGACTCTGATTGTGGCCTCCAGTGAAGTTCATCCCCCAGACCTCTGCCTGTGAGAGGCTGATATGGTTCAGGAGGAAGAGTCAGCCTGGCCATCCAGGAAGCCATCTCCTTCCCAGTCCAGCTGTGATGCTCGTTGCACACAGCCATCAGGAAGACAGATTTTGAGAGCGCGATAGACCAAGTGGATCGCCCCAGGGCCCATCCATAGCCAGGCTGACCAGGAAGCAGGAGCACTACTGAACCCAAAAGCCAGGCTCACCAGGAAGGAGGAGCACTCCTGAACCCAAAAACCACCCCAGAAGGCCTCAATATAGACTGCTGCTTTTTGTTTCAGGATGTTCTGTTTCACAGGGAGGCAGGGGCTGGATGCAATCTCTCCACCTCCCTACTGGGAGCCATTTGGCTTCTGTACTCCTCCAGGGGTCCACACAAAAGCTCATGGAAAGCGAGGCTCTCCTGCAGAGTGGGCCCTGGGCCCAGCTGTCTTTCAAGCAGTCAGAGGAGAAGTTTGGTTCCTACCCAGGGCAAGATGTCTGAGAAAGCAGAGCTTTGCCTAGCTACCTTCTGCTGGGTTGTGCTTTCCACTGGAATTTGCTGCCTGGAGAGACGCTTATTTATTTTTTGAAAGTTCTCAGGCTTAGTTCCAGGATGATGGTGGCTAATCTGTGCTTTTTTAAGAATAATAAAAAAACTGAGCTTCAGACTTATTTCTTGAATTTTATCTTCAGCACAACTGTATTTTGTCTCTTTTCCCTCATATACACATTGAGGCTCTGTGGAATTTACACTTCTCTGGTAAGGACAGGAATGGTTCTCATTCTGGGAAGCAGTCTCATGCCAAATAGTGCTCTGTACCTTGCCTCCCCAAACACCCCTTAAGGTGCTCTTGCTAGCATCTTTCTTCCTAACTTTCTGGCACTTTCACAGTACTCTATCAAATAGTTTTTGTGCTTCACCCTAGAAGCAGCTGCACATTCAGGATATTTCAAAGCCTAATGTCTGTGAATCAAGTTTCTTCTTCGAGCAGACAAGCCAAATCCCTGCCAACTCTTTCCCTCTCATGTACGACCTTATAAGAGACACTAGCAAGCCCTTCCACAGCTTGCTACGAATCTGGCTGAAGAGCTGCTTCTAGAAGAAGCCCCCTGCTTCTTTCTTTCTCAACCCTGAGTCTGTGGGCCTGGAGGAAAAATATACCACCCAACAGATTTGGGGGTTGTGGATGCTAAGAAACAGATAGAGGAAAGTGCTTACCCCATGCCAGTGTCTGGATCTTTGCAGAAGGTATCAGCGTCAATGCGATTAGGGCCCCTAGGTGCAGCAGGCTCATGAGGATGATATTCCTCCAGACGTATCGCACTGGGGGCTTGGGGCCCTCTTTCTCCCGGTAGGTCTCATCAAAGATATCGTCTATCATGCCCCGGTCTCCTGCCAAGACCTCATGATTGAGTAAGTCCTTCTCCATGACGGCATTTCCATTCCTGGTCACCCGGGAGGTGACTGTGCCAAGAGCAGTGGTGCTGGAAGTGGAGGAGAACTCCTTGGAGAGGTAGCAGTGGATATTTTCAAGAAAGGAAAAAAGGGAAAACAAAACAAGATTTGGTGGTTATCAATTCAAGAAATAGAAACACATGCATCTAGGCTGGCAGTGTAAAGATTCACAGCCTGTAGTTCCCCTGGAAGGCTCGATTCTTTCAGCTGAGCCCTTGGCAGAAAGAAGAGCCTGCTCTGGCCACATGGAGTCATGGCCTGAGAGGGAGACCTGGTCTTTCTGCAGAGGTGAATGGTACATAGGGTGCCAAAAGTAAAGAAAAATACTTGAAAGCCAGTCTCTTTTCCACCAGTGGCTTTGGTGATATCTTTTGCAGACTGCAAGGATTTTTATTTTCCTTTAGTTTGATTAGTGGGTGTTTTTAGGTGGATTTGTGGTCTGGGCTTGCGCATAAGCAGACAACAATAAAGGAAATCTTGTGAATGAACAAAGAGGTGGGAGAGAAATATGGTCTGGAACACAGTTTTATAATAAATAAATGGGCTGCTCTTGATATCCTACTTATTTGTGTCACCCTGCCAGGGATCATGGGGGAACATCAGGAAGATCCACAGGGGGATTCCTCTGGGATGCCTCCTTATTTCCCCTGCCACACCTTCCAAGATGGGATGTGTGTGGCAAGACCAACATGCTTGAAGATCAGTGGATAGAGGCAGTCAGGGGAGGTACTTCTAGTTAGAACTGCAGCTACTTATGCCATGCCTGCTGCTAAGACTCTTATCCCTCTCTCATTTCCCACCCACAGGCAAACTGAGGCAAGGGAAGACAATCCTCTGAGCTATGGCCAACAGCATGCAGAGAGGAAGTTTTAAGCAGCAAAGTTGGCTCAGCTTGGCTCCTGGCTCCGTTCTGTAACTGTGACACAACATTCCCTCTGAACGTGCTTGTTTGCCCTGGCTGAGTGACAGCCTGCCTGATCAGGCATGCGTGACGAAAGGAGCAGGCAGGACTGACCCTAATGAGACAGGTCACTGAACCCTGAATCACCGATTTCCATCTCCATCATGACAGCTGTGTGCTTGCTGGTACTCGCAGCCCTTTGTCAGTCCCGAGCCCAAGTGCCCAACACGGCTCAGCCCTGGAGGGGTTGCCAAGCATGTGGGATGCAAGCAGTGTGTCCCGCACACATCACTCCCATCCCCTGCCTCCTGGGAACCTGCCCAAGGGACACATCCCTCTGCCGCCCGCACCGCTGCCTCCATGGGTGAAGGGGCACTAAAGGTCAGCCAGCAGGAACAGGAGAGCTGAGACTGCACGAGGGAATGTGATCAAGCTGGGAAAGCTCCTTTCCCAGCAGAAATCTCTCCTGAATTAACAGCAGATTCCCACTCAGGTATTCAGGATTCATAAAAGACCACCATCCTTGCCATGGCCTAGTTTCCTGAGGGAGGCATTAAAATCAGGCCAGGCAGCTTACGTGGCCACCCCAACTCCTCCCTTTCCCAAGGGTAGAAACTAGAGGGTTACAGACATACCTTCCGATGGGGAGGAGCTGGCAAGGCTGACAGATTCTCCACATTTGGGAAGTAAAATGATCTCTACAGAAGGAGCATTTTTAGTTTTTCCCTGGGGAATCAAAGGTTAGAAGGGAAAAAAACTGGACACAAAGTATCCTGCTGCCTTCACTGCACGCAGGCAAACTGCTGAGCTTGGGACTGACTCTTCCGCATCCTGGCTATAGGATGTCTCTGCCTGCTTTCCTAATTAATGTTTTGAGGGTATGATACTCTCATCTGCTGGAGAATTTAGAGGTAATTCCCACACCAAAAGAGCCATGAGAAATGGCTTCTAATCCAGAGAATTAGGCAAGGAGAAATCCTGCCCGTTCCCAAGTGTTAGATATTCTCATCTGGCATTTTGGCAGAAAGAAAATCTTTCTTTGGCTGCAAGACAATCTACCAAAAAGACCCAAGACTTGTCTATGCAGGAAAAATTCCCAGCAGTGACTGGTGGTATAATTAGACGGGTAACACACCCCATATGGACATGCTGCTTCCAGAGTAAGAATGTGGGGTTGGAGTTGCATTTTTCTCCTCCATGATAGCTTATGTCACTGTCAAAGTTACACAGGGGCAGAGGAGGAGGAGGGAGAGCGCAAAGAAAACAGCAGAGAGGAAAAAAATCTCTTCTTCCAGAGTTGTAGTAGCCACATGAGGAATTTTACCAGCATACCTATGATGCTGGAATTACACTGATATAATCAGACTGGTCATTTCTCACATGTAAACTAACCTTGAAACAAAAGGGCTATAAAGCACCTATGAAACAGCTCCACCGTTACAGACTTGGTGGGAGGAGCATGGGGGGAAGAGGGAGGGAGAGAGGGCAGCTATTTAGGTAGAAACGGGGGAAACGAGGAAAGAAAGAGGATTTTTGTCCCCTTATGACCATAGTGGCTCCTGTCGAGGAAAACAGGATGGATATTGATCTGGGGTCTAGGGCTGAGAGAGGGAGGAGGCCAGCTAAATCATTTTCATTAGCTTTCCCTCATTTCTGAATGACTTTGCAGCTCTCATCTGCAGAACAGATGTGTTTCCCCATCTACATCCTCACCTCCCCAGCACTGAACACGCCATAGGTGATCCTGGCACCCAGCCAGCTTATACAACCAACTGCAGCTCAAAGGTTCCTGCGCTGGGTACAGTGTACGGGCCCCAGGGCACTGAATCTCGGGTCCGGTACATTTGAATATGCCCGGCATGACCCAGGGACAGCATTCTTTCCAGCTTCCAGGATATGACCCAAAATACATGCCAAAACCATGAAACACGGTTCGAGCACACTGCCCTTGACATCCATTTTGGGAGGGGAGAAAAGTAAAGTTCTTTACATCACAGCATCCCTGGAAGGTCATGGCACCTGCACAAAGGGACCAAGGGAGATCCAAGGGTGACAAGAAGAGAGCGGAGCTATGATTTACGTCCACTTCTAGGCATTGGCAGAGGGGGGAAGGATGAGAAGGTGAGAGCACAAACACCAGAATCAAGCCCCTGCCTCCCCTTGGGCAAAGGGTGGCTGCCAGAAGGGTCAAAAATAAAAATTAAAATCTTTAAAAATCTGACAGCTCCACACGTCTTACTGGTGTCAGGTTGTTATTCAGACCTTACGCCAAAAACGGGCAGTCTCCCTATTGTATGCTTGCTTGGCTCAAGCAATGCAGACAGTCATTCATTTCATCTGGGCAGCCAGCTTTCACCTTGCATCTGTCCTAGAGACGCTTCCTGCTGCAATATTTGGTTTTAAAACACTGCATGTGAAACTCTTTTCTTATTAAAAAGAAAATAAATTAAGAAAATTTTAAAAAATCCCAGTCTGATTATTATCAAAAAACCCATGACTTCTTGGCACAGAAGATCTTCCTGAATAGCCCTTCGTGCTATTCAAGCACCCAGCATGCTTCGATGGGTGCTTTCAAAATAAACCTGTATTTTATGCTCAGGCTACCTGAGGGCACAGGATCCAGGAAGATCACCTCAGAGGCGGAGATCTCCGCTTCGTCCATGGGCTCCCCATCAGGCTTGGGTGATGTCTTAAGTTACCACTGAAGCCCTTCGCCTCACGGCTGCGCAGCGGTGCGTGGAGGACACAGGCACACACGTGTGGAATACGTGTGTGTGTGCACGCACCGACACGCGTGGATGCCCAGACCTTCTTCCCCAACACAGCGGCAGCGCAGCGCTGCCGGAGCCGCGGAGATGAAGGAGGAAGCGGCGAGGGGAAGACAAAGCACCCGCACCCCGGGCCCCCGCTTACCTCCTCCTGCAGCAAGTGCGCAGGCATGAGGCGGCCCTGTCTCTGCTCCTCGGCGGCGGTACGCGGGCGCGCAGCTCCCCGGCGCTGGCGAGAGGCTGGCTCTGGTCGGCTCCTCGCTCGGCGAGCTGTGCGGCTCGGGGAGGCAGATGCGGAGATATTTAAGGGGGGCTGCTTGCTCGGCGGCTGACGGGGCCGGGCTCTGCGCGCCCCGGCCTCCCGGTGACCCCCTGCCCGCGGCTGGGATGCGCGGGGTCAGCGCGGAGGGCGGCGAATCGCGGCGGGGGCTCGGCTCTCGGCGTAGCCGGGGGGAGAGGCGGGGCGGAGCGGGCAGAGGGGCGGGAGGGAGGAAGGATGCTGAGGAAGAGGAGAATGACGAGGGCCAGGCTCTCTCATGATGCCTGGCTGCTTTTTTCTTTTTTTTTCTTTCCTTTTTTTTTTTTTTTCCTTCCTCCCTTCCTCCCCCTCGCGATCTGATTGGTTGCGGGAAATTTGGTGCCACCTCGGCTTACCCTCGCCATTGGCTGCCCGCAATCTGCTGTTCGCTCCCCGCGGCGCGCACCCTGCGCGCCCCGCTCCTCGCTCGGCCCCGCGCCCAGCTCCGCACCCGCCGGGGAGCGTCGGGGGTGCTGCGGTCCCCCGAGAGCCCCCTCCGCCCCCGCGAGGGCTGCCCCTCATGAAATAAGGGGCTCCCGAGGGGTGACGGATGTCAGGGAGCCCCGCGCCCCTTCCCCAGCTGGATGTGGGTTGCGGCGGGGGAAGAAGGGGATTCAGCATGAAACATCTGCTCTGTACTGGGGAACTGTCTGGGGAGCATTCTACGCGTGTGTGTGTGTATAGAAATCATACATTTCTGCAAAGAAAAGCCCCCCGCAACTTACGTCCGGATAATCATGTGTGTCTGTGTAGATGTTCATCACGATATGTAAAAATAGTCTGGAAAATGTTGGTGGTAAGATTTTAAAAAGAATTCTGTCTGTTGTCCCCAGAAAACAGTGCCTTCAGCAGAGGATGGAAGGAAAAAGTGGTAGTTCAGTTTGCCATCAGCTATTTTCCATAACAACCTCCTTGCTAGCCAGTAATGCCAGCAATATCCAGCCTCTATCCAAAATCCAAGCTCTATCCGAAATTCAAACTCTATCCCATAGAGACCTTCACCATTAAAAGTGAAAAACAGGGCCCTTACAAATCAAACCTTTTCGGTGGCAGAGCCCGGAGGCAGCTCTCGTAACTCCACCATGTGGTCACCGTGCCAGGCACCCTCAGTCATTTAGCACCAAGCCTTAGGGTACCCTAATGCCATCACCCCGGCCAGGACCCCTTGTAGCTCCTTCCCCTACTCAGTAGTGTGTCCCGTGTTCAGTTTCTGTCCCCTGCTGACACATGAGTCATGCTGGGAGTGGAGCAGGGATGTGAAAAGCCCAAAGTGTGCCCATATCCTCTGACATATATCCTGTCCGGAGCTCTCCTGCAGTGATGGAGCTGACCACGTGAGGTGCAGACAGACAACCAAGATCTTGCACAGTCCATCTCTGGGCTGATCCTGCTCAGACATATCATGGCTGATTCGGTGGCAGCTGTCAAAAGTGAGTTGCATAGTAACCACTGGAAGGGAAAAGTGACAATGAAAGATAACAATAGCCCATTTTGTCTCCAGATTTAGAGGTGTCCAGCAAAGGGGGAAATAGGTCCTTGCTTTTTCATTTCACTGTGATGGATGAAGAGGTCTGTGAGGAGTACGTGTTTAAATTTGATGTTAGGATCTCGAGTCATGCCTAACATCAGAAGATGTTCCTAGATGGTGAAAGCAGACATGAGTCAGGGAGGGACTTTCAACCATCTCTTTTAAGACTCTCAATTAAATGTTTGGTTAACAACAGTGAGGCAAAATTATATTTAAATTAAAGATTCTACCTATTTTCTATGTGAGTGCTGAAAGAACTACAAACTGAGCTAAAAACTACCCTAAGGAAACCTGACTCCTGCTATTTCCAAAAGAAAACCAGAAAAGAAATAAATTTTTTAAAAAGAAGGTGGTACTTGTTGACTTTAAAGAGGTAATCTCCAGCTCATAACATATGGGGAAAATAATCTCAATGTCATGAACCAGGAGCAGACCTGGAATTGCTACCACTGGGTGACAGTGAGGCTTTGGGGAATTCAAGGTTTCCAGTTTTGCAGATACTCAGACTCACCAGAGCCCTTTCCTTTTCCACGAGTTTCTTTCCTCAGACATGGAATGCTGCTAAGAGGGATTATACAGGGCAGCTAGACTTTACCATCCTCTAAAATTAATATCATGTTTGGCTGCTCCCTACCAACAGGAATAAGTTTTCTGCATATTCCCCTGCCAAGTTATTCTAGGGGGTGACCATCACGGTTTTTTGTTGCATAGAGGAAGAGATGGATCTTGACCATCGCTGGGGCTGTGCTCACCTGGCAGGTTTCAAGTCTTATGTGCTAAGGACAGCCCTGAGAAAGGCCCTTCACAGCTTGGCCAGCTTCTCCAGCTGCCATTTTCATCACCTTTGAAACAGGTTAATGCTCCTAAATGTGGCCACGAGGCTCAGGCATTGACACCTTAGTGAGGAAGTGGAGAGTGTACAGAGTGGTTTGCTTTTCCAATGTTTAGATTGCAGCAGATCTGACCTTGCCTGTCAAAAGGCTTTTTGGCTCTTTGTGTGCTAGAGGCTTGGCCATGCTGTGCCAGCCCGGCTCCCTGCTGTGGAGAGCTGCTGGCCGTGCCAGTGGCCTGCACCCTGCACACCCCTGGCCCCACCACCCGGCCCTGCCCATCTGAATCCCAGCCGCACACTTCTGTCTCAGCTCTGCTGCTCGAGGCTTGAGACAAAAGGGGGAATCACTGGGAAGCCCAGGTGGGAAAACAGAATTGTCTATATAAACACAGCAGTCGGGCTTTTCCTGCTCTAGTTTGTGTCTCTCCAGACAGGCTTTTCCCTCCTTCCAGGGAGAACTTCTCAGCTGAGCCTTCAGCAGAATTACATTGCTCGTGGTGTACACCAACGTTGCTTCATGAAGATTCAGCTTCAGCCATCGTCCTCAGGAAACTGATTCAATTTTTCTGCATCTGGTGACTGCTGCCTGGGGTCATAGTCTTTCATAAATGAGCTGATGCAATGCCAGGGCCATGGTGCAGGGCAGCAATGAGCAGAGACGTATCATGGGCAGCTCAGGCCATGAACTTCAGCACAAGATTTCTTTAGAAATACACAGTCTAATATAAGGCTGTTACCACCTTCCCATGACCTCCCCAAAGATTCATGACTCAGCTGAGGCACTGGGCTAGTGAAAAATTCTTGCAGAATTCTTTTTGTCAGAGGGTCTCACAGTTTTTCATCAAGGTTGGGGAAAACGAGGCACAAACCGGCAGTGAGGTTTACCGCAAGACACTATCAGTGAGCAGACACCTTAAGAGAAAGAACTGTCACATTCCTGTCCTGGGATGACTAACCACCCTGGTTTTGCTACCTCAGTGCCAGAATGCAGATAAAAGCATCAAGGCAAAGCTAAGGTTCTTTTACCATAACATGTTCCTTCCTATTCTCCCCTAAAAAAAAAAAAAATTGCTTTTCCATTTAGCAGTAAGTTTTGCAAGTGGATTTCATCTGATGTTGACATCTTGTAAATTTTATTGGATCTCCTCAGTCACTCCCTCCAAAACTGTTGAAACAGCCATGTACACAAAAACGCTTGCTGCAAGGGCTTTGCAAGGTTTGTTTCATGCTGTTTATTTACCTTCTTTAACAACATTCCCTGCCTCCCACTTTATCTTCTATTTCACAACTGGAAGTTGAAACAAGAAGAGAAGACTCAAGTAATGAGGGAATAAGCTGAAAACTGGGTAAAGAAATGAACCCTATGCCAAAAATAAAGTCTTGCAAAAATTTTTATAGGATTATTTTCTGCATCCCTTGCATTGTTTTCCTGAAGAAGAATGAAGCAATTCCAGCTTTAGAGCTTTTTCTAGAGGTAGGAGAATCACGCCGTGGGTCTTTCATCCAAAGAGAAGTTCTGGGGTGGCTTTCTGTCCTTTCACCAATGCTTTCTTTCTCCTCCTTACCCTCGTAAAGAGTCTGCTCTTCAAAGGCATCGAGCCCACTCTGCACAGCAGATGAACACTGGCATCATTCACCACTGCTGCCAGCGGTCTCTTAGGTTAATGGCGCCCCTGGTTTTGACAGGTTGACTTTTGGGCACAGTTATGTGTTGCAGAGAAATAGGGCAGGGGACCATGGCTACAGAATGAGTTGGGACAGGACCTGGTTCAGACTACAAGAGTTCAGAGTTAATGCCTGCTTGAAAGATGATGGCAGCTGCAGGTCTTTGGGGTTGTCTGTCTCAGGAGTTCAGGTGCCAGGGATCAGATGCCAGCTCGTGGGTTCACCACCCTTGTTTGATGTTGCTTTCTTTTGGAATCTGGTCTGTTAGATTTTCAGACACTCTTCCTTGTCTATGAGAGGTAGCAAATGGCTTTCATATTTGAAATGGAAAGCTAAGAATTGTTTAGTCACCTGGCTCCAGACACTGTGACTTGAGGAGCCTGGTATCATGGCATTTACCAGAAGTGCCACTTATGTTTACAAGATCTGGCAGCATCCTGGTCACTTGCTTGCTTTCTATCATGTTCCCTCCTCCACACACACACACACACACCTTAAAACATCAGCCGTTGCTCTATAAATTCAATGGTTCCTACAAATTCCTGAAGATCCCCTGCTCCATCCTCACTCTTAAAGCTCAGTATGGATTACCTGGGCTCCTCAGTTGGGAGCACCCAGAAGAATAGCAATGGCCAAACCCCCAACTGCCTTTGGAAGGGCAAGGGCTGGAAGAAGAAGCCGATGCTTACCTTGCCACCCCGCTGCTGCTGAGTGGGAAATGTGGGGTTAAAGGGAGTCAATAAGGTAGCAGAAATCACTGGTGTCTCCTTGCCAGGGCTAGAAGGGAATGCAGATGTAACTGGGGTGACAGCCATGGCTCCAGGCTATGAGCAGGATGGCTAAATTCCCTGCCATTGATGAGATAATAAGCACCAAGATAATCTTATCAGCATCAAGAATTAGGCTGATAACATGCTGATGACTAGGATAGGGTGCTTATCTCTGCACTTTGCTCCATCCCCTGTGGTCTGCCTCAATGCGAGACATCCTGCCCACCCTTCTCCCCTCCTGTTACCCCAAACAGGCTTTGCTCCCAGTCCTCGGGCTGCCAGCAGCAAGAACCCAGCCGGTATTGTCTAAACAGGGCCATACAATGGGCAGCATTGTTGATACTGGATTTTTGCCCTCATTGAAGATGACCTCACAGCCCACCCCTTGGCCACTTCAGCCAGCCCCTCGGGACTGTGAGGCTGTCTTTTGAACTCGGGTAAATAAACTGGGAGAGGAGGGGGAGAAAGGGATGGGGGCCAGAGGAACACAGCGGTCTTTGTGTTGCCACCCTCTCTTCAGCACTGGTGCTCTCTGGTGTCCTTCTACCCACATCAGATAAGGCAGGCCAGGTGCCAAGGAGCTGCATGCCGAGCACCCATCCCCACCCTCCCGCCCTGCGCTCGCTGGCCAGCGGCACCTCTGCACTCCTGCAGCCTCCCTTCTTCGGGTTGCAGCCTGCTCCGCTCATCTCAGCTGGCTTTTATCCTCCTCCAGGCTTTCTGTGCCTTCTTTCCCTCACCTGCAGCCTACACCTCCTGCCGCTCTCTTCAGGCTGTGACCGCCCTCCCAGGTACCCCATCCCCCGCTGCCAGCAGCGTGGGAGTGCCGAGCAGGGATCTGCAGAAATGCCACCTCCTGGTGGCAGATCTTCTGACCCAGCTTCGGTGGCGTGGGCAGTGCCCCAGCGTCTCGTGCTCCATGGTGTGAGCCCGGCTTAGATGCAGCTAACACATCCAAGATACCCGCTGCATCTGCGGGTGGATCTCCACCTGTGTGGGGAGAGAGGTGATGCTGCGGGGCTGTGAGCGTGAGCCCTGAGGACACATTGCCACATAGTCAGCACAGGGGGAAATTGCAGCACCGGGGAATGGTGAGGACGCATCCAAGGTCAGTTTGCAGCTGCCTCTTGGGCAGAGCACAGTGTACCATGCCACTGTTTATCCTCTTTGTGTGTGTGCTCTGCATCATTGCTTTCCACCCTGTCTCCTTGCTGCAACAGCAGCCTGACCATTTGATGGCTGCCCCAACATTCATGTTACGTAACATTTTGTTATGGACAACAAAAATAGTTTACCAAAGTTAAAAATAACCTGGGGTCTAGAGATCTGGGAGACATCTCCCTTACATACTTGCTGGCTGAATCCGAGATATTAATTTTTATCCTGGAGATGTTTCTGATAGGCTCCTGTTAGGGGAAGCAGGCATAACCTGGCAGGGGAAGCAGGCATACCCTGGCAGGGAGACACTGGTGCGGTTGCCCTGAGAATGCATACATGCTGCTTGTATGAGAAGCAGGAAAGACAAAGGAGAAACTTGCTGGACCCTCAACCCAATCCTCTCTACTCCAGGCTTATCAGTGGCATACAGACAAAAACTTGAAAGATGGGATGTGTCTCTCCCTGTCTGCTGCTTCCAACTTTGTCTACATCCATACCTCAGTCGCTTTTAAAGTGGATGTTTTCTTTCCTCGTGGACAACAGGACTAGAGCAGAGAGCTTTGTACTTCTCCAGAAGCCAGCATTGCCTTTCCTCTTTTCCCTCTCTGCTTATCCCAGTGAAGAGCTATATGTTGTCAGCAGCATTTTATTGTTTTGGGGATTTTTTTCTTTTGCCTACAGAACAGGGATGGTGCTCATGTCTTTGTCTAAGTCCATTTGCAACTGAAAATCCTTCAGGATTCCCCTGAGCAGAGTGCATCCCCACCATGGTATATGGGCTGCAGCAGTATGCATGGCTGACCAAGCAGAGGACATTTTGAGTCCTTAAGGAGAAATGTCCTACAAGCTGTTATGTTTCTGGCCAGCAAAAAGGTCCTATAAGCTGTTAGGTTTCTGGCCGGGAACATTTTTAGGTTTCCTTGCTTGCTCCCTTACCTGCCTGCCTGGTTTTGCTGCCTTTTCAGATCTTTAAAGAACCTGTCTACCCTGTCTCCTCTAAAGAATGGAGCTGAAAATACTCTTGCCTTTCCATGTCTACCTCTCTGGGTTCCTGCTAGTTTTGGTGGCTAAAAATGCCCCATGTTAACCTGGTGTTTGTGTTTGGAGTGTTAATAGAGGGAAAGATCTATTGCAAGAGTAAAAGAAATCCTGAGCAGGTAACACTGAGGGGACCCTGCAGCTCAATATCATTCGCTCTTAGCTACTTCTGTTACCTTTCTAAAGCATCCTGATTTTGTCTCTAAAGCCTTGTGACAGTACTAACATAGCAGTCTCATTCAAAATGTCAGTCTACAAGGGCTTCTTACAAAGTCTGATCCTCAAGGCACTGGAGAGGTGAGCAGATGATTGACTACCACACCATTCACACAGCAGGCATTTGGTATGTTTTGGAAGGTGTGTTTTCCTTCATCCGAGCTGTGTTTGAGAGGATCATGTTTGCAGAGGATTCAGGTATAAACTTCAAGAACAAGCAATGTTGGCATGGAAATTACTTGAACCTTTTCTAATTGGTAATGCCAGGTGACTTTATTCCTGATTCTTTGAGAAAAGAAAGTAAAGTAAGGATGAAGTAGCAAAATTGTATGGCTTTTGGTATAGAGTTATATGACATTATCACAACAGTTCTTATCCTCCTAATTTTACCTAGATGAAGGTGGTTGTGGAGGTGTTGGGAAACTGGGCTAAGAGCCTCCACTTTCAGTCTGAGGGTTGCTGGAACAACTCTGGGATCCATAGCTGCAGTACAGCTACTTTGAATTTCCCTGCTGATACACGTGAAGAAAGACAGACCAAACTTCTTCCCTCTATGGACTGTACTGGACTAGGAAGAGTAGAAAATGTGTTGGAGCTCACCCTGCTTAGATTTCCAGTAAGATCTTGGCAAATGGGATACATGGACTGAACTAAATAATAGGATGCAATTCACCAGACAAGTACAAAGTTCTAATTTGAGGTGAAGAGTCCAAACCTACACTGGGACAGTAACTTGGTGAGATAGCAGTTCTGCAGATAAGAGTCTGGGGGCAGCAGTGGAGCACGTGCTCACAACGTCGCACTGCAAGCAGAGCGAACTGTAGGTGTACAAATAGTGGCTTACGATAGACACGGGGAGTAACTGACTGGTTCTGCTTGGCACTGGGGACACCCAGCGTCTGAGGGTTTTCTTTGTCCACTGTGCCATTTTGCTTTTTAAATAGCCTGCTGACTCTGTGGTGTGCCTTGGGAATAACAACTCTGAAAAAGGATTTGCATATAAAGATTAGCAACCCTAAAACTTGAAGAGCCTCCCTGAACAGCAAAAGTATCACACAGGGAGAATCCAGGCAAATTTACCCTGTCCTGCAGCAGCAAAGTTTTGGTTTCATGTGTGATGCTTGGCTGTACAGCTTTGGGGGATAAATGCCTGTCAGGATGGCACCTCTCAAACCACTACCGAGAGACTGCAATGTCTCCTGCCCAGTGACGTCCTCACCTGATCACAGCTTCTGTAATATTCTGAGAGCACCCCACAGGTACTCCAGGATCCCAGCGAACATGCCCGAATGCTGAGATAGAATGAGTCTGGAAAGCACTGGAACACAGATAGGAGCTAACTGGTGTGCAAACACACAATGTTGCCAGAGACTGGTTTGGCCCCAACTCCTTCTTCACCTCCTCTTCCTCAATCACTCAAGTATATCCTTAAAAAACTGGCTTAATCAGGTGATTGGCTCATCCCTGAATATCAATCACATGCAGCACTTAATCCCCAAACTGATGCCAGCCTCTGGGTTTTCAAATGGCCACCTAAGCCTTTCTTATCTTGTCTTCCTACCTATAAAATATAAACTTAATGGATTATTTGTAATTACATGGTCAGGAATAAGTAGAGAAAAATAAGTACTGTGCATCATGGGACTGTGCAGGTTGAATGGATATAACTGCACTGCAGATAAATGATTTTCATCTAAACAATGAATTGGTTACAGAAAACCAGTGAACAAAAATAGAAAAGTGGTGAATCATTTGCAGCTCCTGAAGAATCTGCCTCTCTGCTCTCTAGCCAGGACTTGGCCAGCACCTTCCCCCAAAAGAACACTGGAGTGAGCTCAGGATGTGCTGAGGTAAAACTAGAGCAGCTCTTTAGTGTCCAGAGGGTTCCTGCCTTGGTTTCCAAATATGTCAGGATTCCTTGGTTCGTATTTCCTCCCTGGGGCTCACAGCTGGATCTCAGGAGGTGCCAGGCCTTCAGATGCAGGGACACAGCCCTTCTTCTGGTGCTGCTGGCTGTATCACAAACAGTTCTTTCGTCCCTGGCAACAGGGTATCCCCTCTTCAGCATGTGTTAATGTGAGCCTTAGCCATAGACTATGGGAAAAACAACACCAAAATGTCAACTGCTGGCACTTGACAGCTGCTAGAGGAGGGGGAGAGGGATACTCCTGCAGCAGGTATCAGAGATGCTTGATGTTTTGCTGTGGATGACCCTGATCTCAGAGTCTCTCATTGCTAAAGTTTGCTCCAAGCATGACAGGAACAGGCAGGGTGAGTTCCCTGTCCAGGAATGAGTTACATGACAGTTAACCGGAGCTGAGGATTTAAGTTTGAACTGCTAATCCAGTTTTGTATCCCCAGCCCCACCCTTTGGACTTTCCCTAAATTATTCTGCATGGGATACCTGCATTGCCTGCCCCTGCCAGAGGCCCTGAGAGGTGGATGTATTCTTAAAGTCAACATGCAATGATTAAGCTGCAAAGAGCCTGGCAACTTTCAGCAGATGGCTGCAGTATGTCCTCCATGGCATATGTCTGCCACTCATGCTGTAACTTGTGCATGATATGCAAGGATCAGTAACCAGCCAGAAAAGGTTTTCCCAGGTGGAATAAATTGCACTCCCTTCATCCCAAACACCCGCACTGGTCCTCGGGCAGGATTGGTTGATAGCTGAGTGTTCTGCTGAGCATTTAAAGAGGCCTGGCTGCCTTGCTGTAGGATGTTGCTGCTGCTCTGTCCTGGTAAGGACAGGCTGGGTCTTGTTGAGGCTGTGCTGGCTGTGTCCATATTGTCCTTGTCAACCAGGGTGACAGGCAGTAATTGACTGAGTTTGATAAAGAACAAGCCCAGTGTGGTATGGAAGGCGAGTGCTGGTGGGATTGGGATTTCCAGTGCTTGTGGCTGCTGGGGAATGTGGTTCCAGACAGAAGAGCCACCTGAGGGGGCAGGGGGGACCAGCTGCATGAAGGGCACGACACGGGCGTGTCCTAGGGCTGCGCTGCCTGGCTCGGAAGGCCTTAGGGAGCTGCAGCCCCACGCAGGATGGCAGTGCCGGGGCGATGCTCAAACAACTCCCAAAGCCCAGGCTGTGGCACCAGGGCGGCGGAGGCCGGTGTGTGCGACCACCTCCACACCGCGAAGGGCACGTGCTGGGACACGCGCTCAGCGGCGGGCACCACGCCCTCGGAGAGGGAGGGAAATGGGGGCCACTCGAGAAGGGAGTGAGGGGAACAGGGAAGAACGCGAGGCGCGCTCGCAGCCCGGCGGAGCCGCCGGCGGCCCCGGGCAGGGACGGGGCGCGCGGGGCGGAGCGCCGCTGCCCCCTGGCGGCCGGGGCCGGGCGGCGCAGGCACCGGGACGGGTCCCGGGACAGGTCCGGCCCGCTGGCCCCGCGGGGCTGCCGGGGGCCGGCGAGGGATGGAAGGCTGCGATGGCAGCCCTTGGAGCATCCCGCGGGGCTCAGCTGGGGAATTTCACCCCAGCTGAGTGGGGTGCGAGTGTCCGAGGCGGGCTCGACTGCCATCTCTGAGAGATCTGAACACCATCCTCGTGCGATTCCTCCAAAAATGCAGAAAAGGTCAATGATGCACCAAGCGAGCTTTCCCAAACAGCGCAACCCTGTGCCAGTTTGTAGCCATATGCTACAAAATTCCCTGAGAACCGCCCAGCAGACTTAGGTGGTCACAATAGTGAGTTTAAGGGCTTTACTAAACTCGTAAGCATGTAATTGGGGAGTAGATGAAATGCACTGAAGTATGAATAATAGTTAATGAAACAAAACAGTATTTCAGTGAAAGATTTACTGTGAATAAACTGAAAAGAACCCACAGGTCTTACCTAAACTTCAGAGATTAAATGCTTTTAAAAGTGCTGGTGCATCTAAAAGTGGGAACACCAGCAGGAACACAAGTTCGAGAGGAGGGAAACGATTCCACAACAGAGACCTTCTTTTACTAGTGTCCCATTCTATGAATTATGCTATTCCATCGAAGAGCTGGATGTAGCACTGTAATTCTCTATCATGCTTGCTTTTGTTAACAAAAGCTGATGGAAACCGCAATCTCATCTCTCACATCTGATGCATCCTGCTATTTTTCCCCTACGTGTTAGCCCATATATTAATACAATATTCCCCAAAAACCAAGAGTGATCAGCATTCCTTCCTCTCATCGCACTTATTCAACACAAGTTTGCAGCCTGCTGTGTTCTCAGGGAAATTATACAGAGACTCTCTTGCATCTGGCAGATAGCTGGATTGGGGAAGAAACCTTTGGTCTGACTCCTGCTTTGTCTTTGTAGGGACAGTGGCAGGTGTTTGCTTGTGATATGCCATGGGACAGTCTGTGTGTGTCCCTCTTCTTGCTGGCTGTGATAAATCTGGATTAAAGGAGCAGCCTGTATCCAAACACCCTGCCCCTGGCACTGACGGCAGCCCAGCCTACGAGAAGTGACTTCTTGAGCCCCTTGATGGAAGCTCCCTGGCTTATGACAAGCGTGGGTCACCTCTGGGAGTAAACTGTGGGTTGGTTGCCACCCCAGAGCTGGTTTCGTTGCATGGGAGGAAATACCTTTTGTTTGGAAGCTGGTCCTCCTTCTGTTTTTTCAGGTGTGGTGCTCACCTGGGCGTTCATCACTGCCCACGGTGTGCCAGAGACAGACTTTCTCCCGGCAATGCCAGTTGATCCAGGCAGTTCCTAGGAGCACAGAGAGCGCTTGCTGCATGTTTGTGTGGTAACATGCCCACACGTGGATCTGCGCAGCTGCATGTATCGCAATGAGGCTTAAAGAAAACAACACCCTGCAGAGTGACGGTAAAGGTTATTCGTAATCCAAACTGTATTTAGAGATCAAGAAAAATTAGTTCTATATTTTAAAAAGAGGAAAAATCAACGTTATCTTGCAAAGGACTTGATAACTTCATCCTATACTTGCTTCTTCCTGCTCAGGTGGAGCTGCACATGCACAATCCCTGTGAATTTGCAGCCAGCCAGCAAAGTCCCCACTGAAGGCCACCGCACAGGTACATGAATGTACAAAATCTCTCCAATATGTTAGGAAATATCTAAGTGTTAGTAAATATGTCTTCATACAGATGTTTATGAAAACTTATTGCTAGGTTGTACACCATGGTAACAAGTTTTTATAGCTCAATTTCAATCTGTCTTTGGCTAAAATGTCCTTCACTCTCTCTTCACCTTCTCCTCCTCAGGTAGATTTATCTTGATGGATTGGAGACATGTAGGGTTGCTTACTGAAACAGTTCTTATACCTTGGTCTGCAGAATGCAGCTTTCGCTTTTTGTGCTGGTTCCTCAACAAGTCTCTCATGAGATGGTTGGATTCTTTAGCCTCTGAACATTACTAGAATAAAAATGACATTATTCAAATGTAGATAAGATCCACCTGTTTGATGAAAAAAGAGATAGGCACAGAAGACTTCATTTAAATGAAAAGTAACGAAAACACATGAATGTTAATACACTGTGCTGGGAAAATTTTCTAAATGTGTCATAAACAGCTTACTCAACAGCAAGGTACTGTGCTTGGAAGTCTGTTTTTTTTATTTCTCATGTTTAACAGTTGATTAGTGCTGTCGCCACCACTTTCCCTTTCTCTGTTCCTGATGCAATACACAGAGATAACAACTATCTCTAGGTCTGTTCATGTTGCCTGGAAGTGGGAACCAAACACTCAAGTTGATGAGAACCTGCTGAAAATGGATTATTGCCGAGAGAATTAACATAGCACCCTAAGTAAGAAAACAGGAACTTGGATATAGAATTATTTATCCATGGCTGTGTCTCTTTGTTTGAGTTGCAGTGAAGAGTGACTATAGTATAGTGTGTACTGCTGAACTTTTATATACAAGATTTCTCAAGAACGAGGCATCTGTAAAACTTTAAACTTCAGTGACGATGATTAAGCTCCTGGAAGAAAACTGAAAGTATTGTTCAAAATCTGGGCAGAAACCGATTCTGTTATAGAGCTGGGTATGTCTGTCCTGGTCCTCTACCAGCTCTACTCAGCACAGAGAGTTGGTCTGTAACTGGTGTCCCAGCATCACCTCTAGCTGGTGAAAACATTCGTGTCAGGGCTGCTTCAGCAGTGGCTGCTGAGCTCCTGGAGAGCCTGTCCTCTTGGGTCTGGTGAGCAGACTCGCCTTCAGTGCCAACAAGTGACTGCTCTTCATTAACTGATAGGACTTTTTTCTACCCATGAAATCTAAATGCTTTGTAGTTCTAATTTAGTATTTGATAGTGCTTTTTGGGGGGGAATTTATGAACTCTCTGGTTCTCTCTTCTCCTTACACAAAGGAATTAAGTGTGGGATATTGTTTAAAGGTATGTGTGCTTGGCACACTGACAGAAAAACTTCTGTGGCTGTGGTACTTTGTCTTATCCTAACATGCTGAATCCTATTGTGATAGTGGTTTCTGGTTTTAGAAACAGTCTTCCCTGGGTATCTCTGAAAGGTTTCTTCTAGGCCTGCTGGAAAATGGATCTCAACAAAGAAGGGAAAAAGAAGAATGGAGAAGAGAAATTTTGTTGGCTGGTTTTCACAAGAATGAAAGTTTGGAGAATAAGGCCCAAGGCACTGTAAGGAAAAGAGATGTGAGGTAAGTGCTCACAGATGCTACCAGACATACACTGTTCCTTAGCCAGCAAATACTGGAGCTACACATGGGGTTACATCAAACACCACAGAGGGCATAGCAGAGTGATCTATGAGGTCCTGAAGTCTGGATCGTATTCTCCCCCAGCTGACATATCTCCCATCATTCAAGTTTACTGGCTGAAAAGGAACTTTCCAGACCCACATAAATGGAGCCACGCCACGCTGCCTGTAAAGCATTGCATGTGTTTCCTTAATTATATGGTGCTCTTGGTTCTGCCTTGTGTTAGGCTCTCCAAAATCAGGTGACACAGACATGGCCTGTCTTCTGGGCTAGGTGGGTGACTTGGTCTTTCAATACAGGTCAGTGCCCCCCCTCTCATCACCTGCTCTGTGCCCCAGCCACTGAGACAGCAGATCTGCACTGTACCTGGGTCCTGAAAGATGGGATGGGATGTACAGTGGTGCTGTGCCACAGGCAGCAAGAGCTGTACTGTGAAAAAACTCCCATGTTCCCCCAAAGCAGCAGCTCTGCACATAAGTCAGGCTACATCTGCTGTATGGTCCCAGGAGTGCAGCTGGATGCCTGGCTCTGGCACGTGGCCTTTCACTGAGGCCTCATCCCTTAGTGTTGCTGCTGCTTGGGAGCTCTGCAAATGCTTCACATCCACTGAACTTGCTGATTCCATGCCACTGCTGTCATTTTGCTAGGGAGAAATAAAACACAACAGGCCCTAATAATACCAAATTCAGTCAAAGGATCCAACCCAGGCCACTAGTGACCTTCCAGCCACTAAGTCTGCCCTCTTAGTGCCCTGTGCCAAGTTGGGTCTTGTCTCACTGTTGTTCAAGCAGCTGCTTGGTGGCATGATCTTAGGTGACATCGAGGGGACATCTCCGCATATCCCAGCTCGCTTGGCAACATCACCTGTATGAACATTAGAGTCCAAAGAAAACATCCTTACTTGGGCCTAAGGGTGTGACAGTCATGTTGCTTCCTTGGGTAATGCCAGAAAAATAGCAACCCTCGGTACCCATGGAGAGGCACCTCTTCTGAGTTGTGTACTCAGACCTGAGGAAGGACCAGGCTCAGGCTACATATTCTTTCATAGTCTCATCACCAAGACAAGTGTGTCATCCCAGGGTTAAGCTCTGGGACCCCCCCCCGGCTACAGTCACAGGCCTGCAGTACCTGGGGTGCCTGGGGCAACTGCTTGCTGGTGGCCAGTGGCAAGGTGGATGCAGGCAACTCCCAGCTACTGTTATTGCCAGTTTTGCCTGTTTGTTGTTTTGGTGGGGGTTTGTTGGTTGGTTGGTTGGTTTTTGCTTGTTTTTTCGTTGGTTTTTGGTTGGTTTTGGTTGTTTTTTTTTTTTTAAATCAGGCTTGCCTCAGGGCTGGCAGGCACTGCAGGGCTTGTGGAAACACGGCAAAAGCAGAAGATTCCAGCCCCTGGTTTCCAAAACGACCACTACATTTACTCCCGTGTTTCACCCCTGCTTTTACAATGAGCTAAGGAAGAGGATGCTGTGCCGCCCGCCCGCCTCGGCACTGCCGCTCGCGGGAGCTTCTGCTCTTTGGCCCGTCACTGAAACTGGGAGCGCTCCAGCCCCGAGCAAAGGCTGCCGTCCGGCCCCTCTCCCCTGGAACGGACCCGGGCTGCAGCAGCCTGAGGGGTCCATCACTCCCCATCCGCAGGGGCCGGCTCCTTGCAGCCTCCTCGTCTCACGACGGCATCTAGGTCTGTTACCGCCGGTAAGAACCAGAGAAGGACTCCTGGACTTGTCGGTATTCCCAGGGCTACTGGGATAATAGGGCTGACGGTGGTTCCTAACAACGGGTAGTGCCAGCCCTCCGATCGGTGTCACCAGCCGAGCTGATATAAAAGAGAGGATGCTCACTCTCTGTGGGGAGCAGCTGGTGTGCCCTCTCCTGGCCGCTGAGGCAGACAAGCTGTTGGGCACTGATTATCTCTCCGCTAACTTTTAATTCCAGCCTGGGCAGGCGATCTTCACAGCTCCAGTTAAAAAGTACTTCTGCCGGCAGTGAGTAGTCATGAATTTGTCTCACCTAAACAAGAGAGCTGAGAGCCACTTTAAAGTATCAGAGGTGCATGAACTGGAGACAGTGGGGAAGAAAGCTTGGGACAATCCTGTTTACAACGGCTCTCCCTCTACCTCCTTGAAAATTCAAACCATCTACAACCCCAAGTCTATCCTGGAAGATCCTTACGAGAATTTTGAAGAGGCTGGGGATGCACTGCCCTACCAGGAAGAACAGAGCAAAGCTGTGAATGGGAAGACAAGTCCTTTCCTCAAGTGCTGCTTCTACATCTTCAGAGGCATCCGAGGTAAATCTCTGATATCTCATCAGAAGGGACTTACTAGCCCTCAGAGCAATGGTATGGGAAGGAGGGGAGGAAGAGAAGGGATGCAGAAGGTAGAAACTTCTTAGTGTCTGTGTAGCCCAGGGACCTGTTCAACATGCAGTAGTATGACTTCAGAGATCATCTTTGGCTGAGCTGAAAGGGGCACCCTTGTTCTTTGTGCCTTGCTATAGCTTCATGGTCTGTCCTGTTACCTTTACTACAAGGTAAGAGACTTAGTGGTGCGCTCAAGGTCATGCAGTGAATCTGTTGGCAGAGCTTGGGGCAGAGCTCAGGTGCTCTGAATCCCCAGGAGCCATCACTGTGGTGGTGAGACTATTCTGTCTTTGTGTGCATTTTCTAGATAGAGTGGTACTGGCCCCTGTGCTACAGTAACATAAGAACCAATAGACACATCTACCAGAGAAAATCTAGCACTGTCAGGACTGAAATGTAGGGGATTACAGCAATGTATCAAAAGATGCTGTGCTTGAAGATAGCTGGAAGAAAGAGGTGCTGTTTTCCAGTTTGAAAGACAAAGGGGAATCAAATGTTATGTAGGCTTATTCAGAGACAAATAAAACCCTGGAGGCAAGATAAGTCTCCTGTCAGGATACAATCCTGGGTAAGGGCATTATTTGAACAGTTTCTTACAGAAGGCATAAAATCCTAATATTATAAAATCAGGGAAGATAAAGCAAAAAAATATATATATTTTCTTGCCAATGGGTCTTTTTTCTCCTCACTTTGAAGGCAAGAACCTTTCTCAGAGCTGTACTCTCTAACAGTACGAGTGGGTGAATAACAGTATAGCTTGGTTCTGAATTGCACAGCCCCTCCATGATCAATACTTTTGTCATTGCCATTACAGTCTAACACTACTAATTCACATGGAATTCAGAGCAGAGGCTTTAGAGATTTCTCCTGGCCAAGGAACTGTGCTGAGTGGGTTTGGTAGCTAATTACAGATTACTCTTAGGCAGTGTATCATTTACCTGGTTTATTCTGAAATGCTTTCTTCTAGGTATTGTTTGAGGCTTAGAATGGAAAAACATATCCATACTTTAACATCAAATTTCCATTTGTGAGCTGCCAGAGTTGAATTTGGAGCATGCAAATGATAACTGTCAGGACACTACATCATCTTCTTCTTCTGACTGCTGCAGCAGTGTGTCCTGATGCTAAGGATGGTAAATAGGGCTGTAGGAAATACCAAAGCTGGGAATCCAAAGGCCAGTGCAGACAGACCAAAGGCCTCTTTGAGCATCACAGAAGTGGGGATATTTTCCTTGAAGAATTTGCTTCCTTCCTTTGTATTTTACTAGGTGCTTATCATTTTTCATTGCCTCTCCGTTGCTGGCTTTCCCCCTGCCCTTTCCATTTAATCACCTTGGTGTCTCACATGGAAAATAGCAGTGGTACATATAAGTCAGTTAGACAATGACAGTTTGAGAGGTTGTTTTTTTTTGCTTAAAAACCATTTCCTGGGATGACATGTCCATAGCTAGTGGTAATAGTTGGATTATTAAGCTTTTCTTGTCCTCATCAGCTACTGTGCTGCTACTACTGCCACTGCTCAGGACCATTAACCTCTCTAACTGGTGTCCAAGCAACTCCGTGTCCTGGTTCCTGCCTGCCTCCTGCCACCTCAGCTGTTTCATGGACAGACTTTGCTGGGTATCTGGGTGCATGGTGGCTGATGAGGGACACCAAGCTTCCCACTGCCTTTGGAAGAGGATCTCCAGCTGTACCTGAGGCTGTGAGCTAGTCACTCACCTGGGTTGCAAGTCTGGTTCAGAAGCACACTCAGAAGATAATGTAGGTGTTGCCAGTAATTCTTATCAGTTACTTGTCACTATCAGGAAGGTGAGACTTATAAATGAATTGCATTCATAGCCTGTTTTCTAGATTCTGTTATTTTTTCTTTGCTCAGCCGTGTGAGTGCTGGATGGTCATTCAAGGTGCCATAAGGAAGACTGGATGTCTTCTAGCCTTGAGTCCTTCTACTCCAAATGTCATGTCCAAAGCAGCTGCATCCCCAAGGGGGTAGGTGGTGCCAAAAGAGATACAGATGGGGACATGCTTCGTGTATGAGGTGATAGATCTCTCTGGCATGTTTCCTAAAGACATAGCTGAAAATAAACCTCAGCTGATACAGTATTAGAACTACTGCATGCAATCTGAAAGGACTGGAGCAGCCTTATGGTCCTCCAGATATCATTTTGGGCAAGTCTCTGAACCAAGTTCTCAAGGATATTTGAGTGTCCTTGAATTTAGGTGTTCCTGCGTACACTTCTGTTCTCAAAGTAAACAAGGTCTGTGCATTTACTCCAAGCATATGAATAGTAGGGGCTCTCTGCTCATGGAAAAAAACCCAAAAAAATCTGTTAAAAGATTGTGATGTAGTCATATCTAAGGATGAAGGTAGTCATTTAAAAGTGACCTGAGGAGATGGGCAAATTGTTTCCCCATGTTTTTCTCCATTGTGAAGATTCCTGTAGATCACGATACTTTCTCCTCCACAGGAGTTAATCCAGATCCTCTCCAGGCTGTCATTTCTGTCGCTGGTCTGGATTGTCCAGAACAGGCTACTGATTTGTCTGCCCAGAATGCTGCAACAGTCACTACGGTAGTTAATGGTGCAAAAAACTCTCTAATCTCTTGAGGTGCCAAAGAGCTATCGAGATGACAGGATAAATACACACAGACCACTAGAACACTTTTGCTTGCTCCAGAGAAAAAAGAAGTTTGTCATCTGCCAGAGATGACTTCAAACGTGGGGCCTTTGATCAGCTTTGATCCTGGTTTGCAGGAAGATGATTGTTACATCCTACTGGGGATAGGAATCAGAGCTGAACTGTCTAGGAGCTGCAGAAAGCAGCAAGACTATGGCTATTATTGACATGGCTTTCATCATTAGGTTTTCAATTGAAAGTTCTTATGCCTTTCAACTTCAGGAGCATTCCAGAAATCACAACAGAAAGCCATTACAAAAAGAACAAACAAATACTAATGGTATTGGGTGGTTCATCAAACCCAAAATATCAAGGCTCCTTTTAAAGGAAGCATTTCTCTCTTATTGACAACCCTTGTGACATTTAATGAGTCGTGTGAAGAAATAGGATCTATAGCTGGTGCAGTTGGTGTATTGGACTCAGCTAAGCTCCATTGTTAGATGTCCTGAAGATAATTTGGCTCTAAATGTTAAGCTGAAAATATTGAGTTGGGTTATTCGATTGAGTTTTCTGACCAACAAGAAAACTGCAAGATTTTTTAGGCAAGCAAGAGACAAATATTTGGGGCCTAATGGTTCAATGTACACTAAAAGGAGTAATAGCTGTAAAGCTAACACCAGATGCAGTTCTGCTGTGGAAGACCTCACAGAAGGTCAGATGTTGGCACATGGGTGACTGAGATGAAATATTATGGTTTCAAGAGCATTTGTGACGAAGACTGAATTTCTGCAAAGAGTAAGCTGAAAAACAGTCAGGAAAAGATCAGGCTATAAAGAACACAAAGAGAAAACTAAAGAGTGACTTAGCAAAATAAAAAGCCTGTATATTTCAGTGTTAGTTAGCCACAAGTCTTTTATTCATGCTGGAATGGTTCTTTTTAGGGGTATTTAGCAAATTTTTTTGGGTCAAGTTTTGAGATGAAAAGTGGTTTGGTCTTGAAAAGCGACAAAATTTCAACTCCTGACAGCATTCTTCTGGAACAGGACTACAGGTCCTCACATGGCCCTTGAGAATGGCCATGAAAACTCTACAGTCCCTTCTTTTATATCCAACAGGTCTGTGGGGCACTACGCTGACTGAGAACACAGCTGAAAACAGGGAGCTTTACGTGAAGACCACTCTGCGAGAGCTGCTGGTCTATGTTATGTTCTTGGTGGACATCTGTCTGTGTAAGTAGCTGTCATATCTCAGAGGCATCATTTCTGTGTGCAGCGTGAGGGGAATAATGCGAGATTTTATTACTAGTGTTCTTTGCTCTGCTGTAAATGTTGCATTTATTGTACGGGCACTCACAGCAGCAAGAAGTTGTCGTTAACCTACAGAATAGATGCTGCACACAGAAATAAAATTACTGACCAATGCTAACTGATGTTGGTTAGACATGCAGTATTTTCTGATTTGCATTATCAGTTCTAGCCATTGACTCCACAGTCCTGGGAGAATCTGCCCAAGGTCTTTTCTCAGTTTCACAGCAAATGTTCACAGCAAACACCTGGAGAGCAGCTCTGGAAACTTCCTGGTATCAAAGACACAATTCAGAGAGATTTTTCTCCTCTGAGACTGGATGGGTGGCTGAGGTGATAAAGCAGATGGCAGCTCACCCTGTTGTTCTTGAGTGAATGTAATGTGTCCGTGTGCTGAATGCTAATGCTAATATGGACTTTGTGTCAGTAGGACAATGGCTGTTTGGTTTCGCAAAGGTTCATTTGTTATCACAAGCGAGCACCTGTGGCACGGGACAGTGAAGAGGGTTACATTTCATGTACCCTATGGCAGGAGAGATGGACAGACAATACCACCCTAAGTTACTATCACACTGGCCCAGGGAGACAGTGCTTCAGTCGCTCTTCCTAAAGAACCAAGACACGCACGCAGACGTACGTGTTGTCGCACACCGACTCATCCAGGAGGGCTGGCGGGTTGTGTCTTAAATGTCAGGTGCTTTATTTTCCTGGTGTCCTTTCAAGAGTAGGACATGTTCTTAGTGATCACCATGATGGATGTTTTTCTGAAGGAAAGAGCACTGGAGAGTTGAAATAACATGTTTGTGGAAGTTAGAGCCTGCTCCTCTTGGCGTTTCTTGGTAGATGAAAGCTTACCTGGAGCTTTTCACTTGGCAAAATAGGATGGTCTTTGTGCCTTCAAGACTTCACATCAGAAATTCAAAATACAGATCATAGACTTTGTTCTGAGAAATAAAATTTCCCTCAGAAATTTTGTCTGAGAACAAAAACTGTTACCCAGGATGTTCAGTTGTATCCTCCAATGGTCTTCTCTCACTACTTAACTCTTATAGTCGGTCAGTCTGACTGTTTAAACCCCGGAACACAGAGCACATAAGTTTGTAAATCCCTAAGAAAGCAGAAATTCCTAAGATTTCTTCTCCTGTGCCTTGTTCAGCTTACCTGTGAAAATATAAGGTACACAGAAAGTGAATATATAAATACATTTATATCAGGCTCCAATATTCAGGTATAAGGAAGGACCCTCCTCTTGTTCTCTTAGTGACATATGGAATGACAAGTTCCAATGCCTATTACTACACCAAAGTGATGTCTGAGCTCTTCCTGCAGACCTCTACAGATGGCCGTGTCTCCTTCCAGTCCATTGGCAGCATGGCTGACTTCTGGGTGGTGAGTACAAATCTGGCCTGCCATGAGGAGCCCTGAAACTCAGCTAGACTGGGATATTCAGTTCCCTCTGAAGTACTATCTAGTGATTTCAGCACGACATTTTGCTGCCACAAGCTTTTGCCAGCTACTAGCAATATTTGCAATAACATTTGCATGTAAAATATTCACTGATTTAAAGTATAATTTATCCCTGAGCACTGTGTCCAGAATATTGGCTAGGCTGTGTTGTGTGTGCCCAGAAGAGTCAATTTCCCAGTAAAACAGGCAGGACATAACAAAATAATTTTGGCGATACGAGCATCAGCTCATTACACAGATAGGAAGTACTGGCCTAGAGAAGCCAAGGGATTTACTTCAGGTTTCCTTGTGGCACAAGTGGCTTTGAATCCTACGGTTCAATTTCTTCAGGCTGGTGTCTTAGTAATAGCCTATGTCCTTTTTCATGGCATTTTGGGAACATCAAAATTAACCTGCCTGTAATTCATGCCTTGGCTTGGCTTGTCTAATCTATAGATGCTTTAGGAAGAAGCTGGACTAAAATTTGCAGTGAATTTATCAAAGAGAATAAAGAAGAGGAAAAACATCTGGGGTCTAACATATTTCTGTTGAAGAATGGGTGAAGGAATAATGAGAGCCACAGTGAAGGCCACTGAGTTATTGCAGCCACTTATCTCTGACAGCCAGAAATTATTTGTCAATTAGCGTTGTCTTTTTCTGTCATATTAAAACACTCCAGCAAACAATGGCACTATTGTTTCTCTCCCACTGTTTCCAGGACACTGGCACATGCACTTTTCATCATTCATAACTTGTGCCAAGGCAATTCCTTGAGACTTGTGCTGACTGAAGTAGAAGAGACAAAGAGACTTGTAGGGCTCTTGTCTCTTCATTAGACATAGAAGGTGCTACAAACACATTACAAGCCTGTGAGAAACCAGTGATGACCCTGCTGCCCAGCATCCCTCCTCTACCACCAGCCCTGGTCTTTCCTCTCCTTAACATACATGCAACACAAACTTCTACAACTTTCCATCTTGGGGAGCAGAGAGGGGTGGGTCAGGTCTTACTACTTCAATCCCAGACTAAGAAAATTCCTCTGATGCGTGAGCTATGAAGGAGCTGTTCTCCTCTCCCTCCCTTGCAGTACGCACAGGGTCCCCTCCTGGATAGTCTTTACTGGACAAAGTGGTACAACAACGAGTCCCTGGCAGCGCACAGCACCCAGTCATACATCTATTACGAGAACCTGCTGCTGGGTGTCCCACGCATGAGACAACTGAAGGTGAAGAACAACTCCTGTGTGGTCCACGATGACTTCAAGGAGGAAATCTCAGGCTGCTATGATGTATACTCCGAAGACAAGGAGGAAAGGGTCTCCTTCGGGCTCATCAATGGAACGGCGTAAGTACGTCTAATCCAAATTAGTCTCTTCTAGTTCAAATGAGAACTGCTGAGCTGCAGGATGCTGGGGGTGAGCTTCTCACATAAGGCTGGAATTCCACTTGCAGTCAGAGGCAGCAAGTCCTTTTTGTCTATCAATAAGGTCGAGTGTCTCTTTGTGGAGAAGCACAACAGAATGAGTTTTCATGTTGGGAAAGCCATGAAAAATCCAGTGGAAACACAGGATGAAATTGTTGCCTATTTTTCAGAGAGTGAGGGTAAATAAAGACCTTTGGGGCCAGATCCATCAAATGGCAAGCTGGCATTCAGCTGGCAAGTTACTATTTGCTTTCCTCTGGGATTTCAGGAGCCAGTGAAAAGGGAGTGCATCTCTTTCATCTTGACAGCCTGTTTCTCTATAATAATGTGAATAATAATTTCTCTATAATAATGTGTAGCTGCAGTTTAATAACTGCTCACTGCATGAGTCTTGATTCATGAATGAGAAGCTATTATTCATTAGGAAATACAAGAGCATTCTAAGCAGATGGTTGTATGTGATGTGGTAGAAGGCCATAGAGTAGATCCTGAGAATAACCTCCACGAAAACAAGACTGATATAGCCAACAAACCTCAGAATTTTCCTTCCACAGTATTGCAAATCATGTTGTGTCACTGCTGGGAAGCACTAAACCAGAAAACTAACCATAATGGAGAAATTATATAGGGTCAGATCAGGAGTAGGAATTAAGTGCCAATTCTTCAACTGAAAACTGCTCTGCCCCTTGAAGATATAATTTTTCCTGGGTGCAAGGCCATATTCAAGCCTGGGCAGGTGAAGCCTTTGTTTGTGCCTTGTCTGTTGCAGGTGGAGGTACCATTCCGAGGAGGAGCTGGGTGGTTCATCTCACTGGGGAAGACTAACCAGTTACAGTGGGGGAGGATACTACATAGACCTCAAGATGACCAGAGAAGAAAGTGCTGAAGCCCTGCAAGTCTTGAAGGAGAAACTGTGGCTGGATCGGGGAACACGAGTTGTCTTCATTGATTTCTCTGTGTATAATGCAAATATCAATCTGTTCTGTGTTCTGAGGTAAGCTGAGTCCGAATGAAAATTCTTCAGCCTCTTGCATCTTCCTCAATGCCATTGTTTCCTAAAATGCAAATATCTTATTACGGTCCACCAGTAGGGTGGGTCTGAGTGATGTCAGTAGAAATTGTATGGATTAGTGAGAAGTCTTGTTCTTCCTAAAATAACCAGTCGCACTTCTCGTCACCTTTCACCCTTTCCTATCACAGGCAGCAAAGAAGCAGAGATATGGCTGCATAAACGTATACACAGCTCTTCACTCATGGTCTGCTGGATAGCTCATGCTCAAGATTGATGCCTCTCAAAATTATCTCTGAGCCTCCATCCCCTAGTCTGAAATTGTTTCCTTGTCCCCTTCAAGGTTAGTGGTTGAGTTTCCAGCCACTGGTGGTGCCATTCCCTCCTGGCAAATCCGGACAGTGAAGCTTATACGATATGTCAGCGCATGGGACTTCTTCATTGTTGCCTGTGAAATTGTGTTCTGTGTCTTTATCTTCTACTATGTGGTGGAAGAGGCTTTGGAGCTCCGTATCCACAAGCTTCAGTACTTCACCAGCATCTGGAACATCCTGGATGTGGTTGTCATTCTGGTGAGGATCCTTGCATGATTTATTTGGGGAGCAATGGCAGAGATGTATATGAGCCAAAATAAATGAAGGAATGTGGAAATTAGTCTAGATAGGACAAGAGCTGGCACATGTTTTGCTCTAATACTAAAATGAATAGCAGAGTAAATGGACAAATGCTCTTGTGTCTGGAAGACCTGCTAGGAGAAAATGCTTTCTTAGAGATGCCCAGGAGACCGTGAAGTCAGGGCATCACTCAACACATCAAGACCATATTTCCATAGCCCACCACCAGACTGCAGCTCTGAAGTGGGATTCCAGTGAGTTCTGTGACATTTTAAATTCCATGGAAAGCACAGGAACAGTGGTCCCTGCAGACTATTCCTCTTCCTCTTTGCAGCTCTCCATTGTCGCTATTGGGTTTCACATCTTTCGCACCACTGAGGTGAACAGGCTGCTGGGAGAGTTGCTGAAACACCCCAACACCTACGCAGACTTTGAGTTCCTGGCATTCTGGCAGACACAGTACAACAATATGAATGCAGTCAACTTGTTTTTTGCCTGGATCAAGGTATTGTAAGATGTCTGGGGGGTGCCAGGTCTCCAGTCAGGCCTCTTCTTCTGGATAGCTTGAGGGTTGTCTCTTCCATCCCTCTGAGTAAATGAGTGTAACAGCTATAGAATAGAGGATTTTCCTCAAAGTCACATGCTCTGTTTTGCAGTAAATCTGGGCAACTTTTCACCCCGTGTTCTGAGGTCAGTTATTTGGAGGTAACAGTCAGGGATATGAGCTCAGACACTGTGGTGTAAAAGTGGTTTTAGAAAATGCTGAGTACCATGTAACTTTGTCCTATACATCCTGTACTATTTTGGTATTCTTGGGGATAATCTTGCAAACTGTGGGGTTTTTTCATGATGGTCACCCAAGAGCTGGAAATGACTCATCTATTGACATGGACTTTGCATTTCAACTAAAGCATCTTGGTATGGTGGAAAGCCACCAAGGGGCTCCTCATTAGCCTTAAGAGATTTGTCCTGCTAGCAGTCCCTGTTTATATTTCCCTTTGATAGAGGGAACAGTCATATGTTTGTGAACCCAGAGGAGGACAGTGGCACACCTGGGACAAATATCTTGAAGACTAAGCCACCATTCCCTAGCCGGCTTTCTCCTCAGTACTTTGGTCCTACAGTGAACCTCTTAGTAAGCATGTGCATACAAGAGAGAGACTGACCTAGCTGATGGTTTGGCCTAACTTTGTCCCCATTCTTCCATCCTGCAGATATTCAAGTACATTAGCTTTAACAAAACAATGACCCAGCTCTCCTCCACACTGGCACGTTGTGCCAAGGACATCCTGGGATTTGCCATCATGTTCTTCATTGTCTTCTTTGCCTATGCCCAGCTGGGTTACCTTCTTTTTGGGACACAAGTGGAAAACTTCAGTACCTTTGTTAAATGCATGTAAGTTAGTACCATGTCTGCATAATTTTATCAAAATAATTTTAACTGCTTTCCACGCTTCCCCCCAGTTGCAAATCTCAGTGTCAATCAGATGCCTGTTGTATCTCATTGTAATAAAGCCACAATGGTTAATAAGTTGCTCACAGCCCTCTGGCTGTGGCATCTTCATGGACAAAAGAACACAATGAGAAAACGGAGGGCTACAGGCAGATTTCTGTTTGTCTGGTGTTTATCAGTAAGGACAAGAGATATCATGGATATTGGTAAGGATCTCTATTTCCAGAGAAGTTCCCACACAGAAGGGAGTGTTGGGGAAGTGAGTTCAAATCCCGTCTCAGACAATCCTGCAGTCCATTGGCCTGCTCAAGCAATGTGTGATGTTAATGGAGGTGTCTGCTACAGCAATGGTTTTCATCTTGTGTTCCACAGACCTCTGAGCTTCCAGGTCCTGCCTTTGATGGGTCTACAAGAGAAAACTGAGATAAGGAAGCTTAGGATCAATAGACTTAAACTTTCTTTATTATAGGGGCTATGAACTGCAAAAGGTTGAATAGCACTGTCCAGTTCTAACATCCCTCCAGAGTCTCACAAACTGTCTTGCAAGAGATAACTTTGTTGAGTCTAATGCCTTTAATCAGGGAAAATTCAGGTTGTTTTGGTTTCGATTCCTATTTATACCAAACACGCACTTTGGACAACCTGAATTTGTGTGGAAACCATGTTTTATTTTCCTCTTGCTCTAACCAGATCAGCTTGCTTCACCCCTGAAATACTATGGATACATTTAACTTGCCACTCTGGAGTGATTAGACCCTGCTCTGGTTTGTGCCTGTGCCCATCTGGGCTGCAGGCAGGTTCAGGTTCACCTGAGGATGTAGGATAAATGCATGTGCCTTCGTGTGACCCTGTGCTCTTTCTTTCCCCCAGTTTCACCCAGTTTCGGATCATTCTCGGTGATTTTGACTACAATTCCATTGACAATGCCAACAGGGTCCTTGGGCCTATTTACTTTGTCACCTATGTGTTCTTTGTTTTCTTTGTGCTCCTGGTAAGCAGCAAAGTCCTCCTTGTCCCTGTATTGAGAGTAGTGTTTGAGAGACACCTCCTGACAATCCCTGGGCTAGGTGCAAATGCTTAGAAAAGGAGTTTCTGTTACAACAGCTTTGCAGTGTAAATAGACCACAGTAGGCAAAGAGCATGTTACTACAATTGGGGATTTGATTATTAGGGTGATTAAAGACCAACATCTGTTAAGGTGAAGACTGACACTGACTGGCTTCCTAGGCAGTGGATGCAGTGGGATGCTCATAATAACCAGATTAAATACCCAGAGTCAGGAGTCCAAACGTAACCTATGATTTTGCAAAAGAAGCTACCAAAGGTAGTATTTGAGGTGGGAACAATTGTGCTTTCAGCCACTGCTTTAGCTGCAAAAACAAGAAAACACGGTGTGGCTGAAGTGGGCCTTCTCTTCACCCTCTTTAATTTGCCCAAGAGATACCCCGTAGGGAAACAGCTCCTTGTTTAACTAAGTCCTGCACATCTGTGCCTGTTTCTTGCTGCTTCACCTGCTGGAGCAGTCAAGATGTCTCATGCATATTCATTTCACTTCATCCCCTTTTCCTAGAACATGTTTCTGGCCATCATCAATGACACCTACTCAGAAGTCAAGGAGGAGCTTTCAAGCCAGAAGGATGAGCTGCAGCTCTCTGACATCTTGAAGCAGGTGATGAATAGTGAAACCTGTGCCACTTTCTAGCTAAATCATGAAGCATTTTTGGAAGTCCCAGAACCAAGTGGAATTTACTACAGAGAAACAGTGGTTACCAACTCTAGGCCCCCCTTCTTTGTGTGCACAAGAGTCATCGTTCCTTCCCGGGATAAATCAAGCTCCCAGACCCTTTGGCAATGAGAAGATGAGAAAGCAGGTGTTGGGGGAATCCTGTTACTTGCTGTAGTGTTTCTGAGAGACTTTTCTTGCCAGGATGGTCTCTAGACAAAGCTCTTTCAGTCCTTCATAGAATGTACTTTGATCAATAACATGGCAAGTCCTACTTTGCTAAGCTGAGCCTGTTACAGTGGCACAAATCTAGCAGGTTAAATCTGGCTTTCCTATGGGCAAATTCCAGAAAAGTTCCTGGAAGGCCACAATTCTGCTGTGGGACCAATATTCTGCTAAGAACAGTATTTGAGATATTATCTTAAAGACCTGATGTGGTGGGAAATCGGATAAAGGAAGAATTGGGACAAGAAAAGCAGAGGGTTAGCGTGTTGGTGTCACTCTGAAGGCGTGATTCTAGTTTAGAGATGACGTTCATACAGCAGTGTTTTATTCTTGCTTGTGGAAAGCTTAAAAACTCCTGGCATTCCTTAGCATATGCTCACCTGTATCGCACTGCCTGCTCTGCTCTACTTCTCACTGTTCTGTGTGCATGAATCTGTGCCTGTATCTTCGGTAACAGAGCTACAACCGGACACTCACGAGGCTAAAGCTGAAGAAGGAGCGGATTTCTGACGTGCAGAAAGCCCTGCAGAATGGAGCGAAACAACTAGACTTTGAAGACTTCAAGAACAGCTTGAAGGAGTAAGTGAGTCAGTTTGAGGGATGCCTACTTAGTCCTTTCTCTTAGTAATATAAGTAATTTGAATTTTCTGCTTTTCAAGACAAGGAGAGCAGTTAGCTCAGATCAGGGCCATTTAAGGCTCAAAAAAAAAATACTCAAATGTTTAATCTCCCGTTCTAAATGGGTTTGTGTAACTATCTCTTCCCCATTTGGGATGTTTAGGTTTGTCACTGGCAGGAGGAAACAATACACTGATTTCAAAATTCCCACTTTGTTAGAGTTTAACAGTGTAATTCTATGCTTTGAGCTTTCTCTTTCTATTCTTTTGCAGACTGGGCCATGCGGACCATGAGATCACAGCGGCTTTCTCCAGATTTGACAAAGATGGCAACCACATCCTTGATGAAGAGGAGCAACACCAGATGAAGCGTGACCTAGAGGCAAAAAGGGTAAAAAAAAGGGCAAGGAAAAAAGTCTTCTGTTTGGTAAAGATCACTCCAAAGTGGCCTCAGGAATCTCTGGGTTTATGGTATAAACTAAGCAGGCAACTAAAATATACTTCCAATTCTACCTGGATACAGCTTAGTATATTGCTGCCTGTGAAGCTCCGTGTTATTCACAGTAAAGCTGACCACAGAGTTAGTATCCATATTTGCAGGAGTTTCTTTGTTTTCCAGGTTGCTCTAAATACCGAGATTGAAAATTTGGGGAAATCCTACGGTGACAACAACCTGGATGAGAATCTGACCTACATGGAAGCAAGGACTAACCACACCAATAAGGCCATCTGGGTCTCCAAAGAAGAATTCCAAGTGTACGTTTGTGCTGTCAGTAGTTTAACCCCCCTGCAAATGAGAGGTCCGATTTCCTGCTGCTTCCTTCCCTGATGTAACTCTTTACAGTGGGGCTGAGCAGTTTCAGTAAGATCTTGTCCCTTTTATCTTGCACATGTGTAAATTAGCAGGTCAGGAGATAACTGGGACAGTTCTAGTAATGTCATTTGCTTGTTTCTGTAAAAATTTGAGTTAAGAAATCTTGCTTTCTGCCTCTTGAATAACCTCTGCAGCTGTCATCTAGCTGCAGGCAATATGCTGTCATGTGGCCACAGGCAATATGCTGTCATGTTTCAGGTCAGAAGGTGGCCCAAATAACCGGGCCAGGGAAAGTTGATACCTTTACAGAAGGTCCAGTAGCAATAAATACCCTTGATTTTTATAGCCTAGTTAGCCTTTATCCTGCAGGTCCAAGAATAACACTTGGCTGTTTCTTCCATAGGAGGAGCATGGGATAAACACAGCACAGAGAATCAGGATATCTTGATTCTGCTACTGAGAAACACTGAGCAAACCACATAGGGCCATATCAAAGGAGAGGCAGGTGCAATATTTAATAATGGAATTATACTGTGTCTGGGCTGGGATCCATCCTAAGCAGAACCACTGATTACAGATGAAAACATAGTGTAGCAAGGGAGTTATGTCATCAGTGGGTGTGAATCAGTTATCTGATGGGGAGCATTCTATTTGAGGTCTCTGGGAGATGTCTGCAGCAAATCCTTTCATTTGTCACAAGAAGAAGCCTACAAATGCTCTCCATGTCTCCCTCAGCCTCCTGCATCGTGTGCTGCAGCTGGAACAGTCCATAAACAGCATTGGCTCCAAGACAGATGCAGTGGTGAACAAGCTCGATGTGCCAGAAAGAAAAGAGCTGAAGAGGAAGGATCTGTTGGGCAAACCACTGGGTGATGTTAGCAAGGTTGGTAGCCCTCTACCTTGCATTTGAACCAGCTTCAGATCAGGTGACCGGCCCTCTTGGGTGAAAGGGCCTGGTATCATGTTTGCTTTTCCAATCTTCATTGACTTAAGACAAAAAGGTTTGGGCAGGGTCAGCGTTTTGTATGATCAATCCTTTTCTGTTCAAGCAAAATGACACAAAACCTCTTGCTTTCCTGTCCTCACAGGTAACCCTAGTACCTTTTAACACACCTTCTGGCTCCTTTGAGGCCAACCTCAGCCCTGTGACAGTGGATAAAATTTGCCTGTCTTCAGTTGCTTTGTAACTGTTCATCCTCAGACATTAAAATGATCAAACTGTTCTTTCCAGCAAGAGCAGCTCACGGCTGTCATGGACTGTGATATTAACATCTTGCCTGTGGATTATTTATCACACATGTGGTGGAAGGTTGCCAGCTGTGCGCTTATAGCATCTCTCTGCAGAATTGTGACTTTTGCCAAAGACTGCCCATACGAGTCAACCAGTGTATTTTGGGTCTTCAGCCTTAAAGTCAAAGGCAGCAAGGCGTGTGGGAGCCATGTCATTACTTCATTTTTTGTGGCTTCGATAATGAGAATAGCCGAACAGCAAAAGTGACCTAGCAGAGTCAGAAAGAAGCCTCCCTTTTGCAGAGTAGTCTTGTGATCCCTTCCCATCTGAAAGAGTGTTTTGGGAGGTCCTACTTCTCACGTGAACATGCCCAAAATCTTATGCAAGTGTTTGTTTGCAGATTTGCTTTGCTACAGCATTTCTGTGAATATGCTCATAAAAGGATGAAAAGTGATTAATCTCTCCTTGTTTGTCTCAAGCTGGAATGTGCATTCATCAGTGTATTGGATCTTTAATGGACAGGCAGGCTTCTTTTAATTTCTGAGAGAATGTGGAAAGATATTTTAGTATCATGCACACCTTGTCTCTCTCCTGGAGTGTTGCTAGACTTCTTGGTAGCTTGCTGACAATGCAGGTCACGCTTTCTTCTTGTTCACAGGAGGAAGAAGCCAGTCAGGAAGAGCTGCACCCTCAGAGCCTAGACCAGTTGGGGAAAGAAGAAGCAGAAATTTGGAGGATGGAACATGTACAGAGAAACAACTTGAGTGGCAACTCTTCCCAAAATGGGGTCTATCACATCTTGCCCAAGTCAAGCGTGCTGGGGTCTCAGGTGCCCAAGAACCTCTAGCCACAGTCTGATGTGCACTTCTACAGCAGTGCTCAACAGCCCAGTGCTCCCAGTCTGGCTGCCACAGTACCAAGTCACTGTCAGTTGTTCCCCCACTGTTAGGATAATCCAGACAGCTGGACACAGACACCACTGTTGCCAGGAACTCTTAATGTGAAAAATCAGGGATGCTCTTCTCCAGTGTAATGATCTATCATGTCACAGAGCTAGAACTTCTGCCCCGCTTCACCTTCTCCCCCACCCCCATATCTCAGGAAGAGGTGAAATTTGGCACTAGGTGATGTATTAAATTTCTGCCTCTGAACAGGCTGGCACAACATCATTTATCTAGCCTTCCCCAAAAAGTAGGGACCCCAGAACTGTGAACATTTGTGTGCAGAGTGGCATATTGCAACTTGTTCCCAACACATGATGGTCTACAGGAAAAAGATATGGTTGTCATGTAAAGAGAGCAGAATATAATCACTAGTGTGAATGGAAAGAAGAAATGTACTGGCTGTAACCAGGTAGAAAATATTTTTTCTACCTGGTTACAGCCAGTTTTGCTCTGTTGTAGTTTGTTTCCAGATTACCATGGTAACCCTCTCTGTACCTCAGATTTATGCATTGAGGAAAGAGGTTACTAGTGCTTAACTCTGGATAACTACAGTGAGAGTTGACTGCCAGTGTAACTGGGAGAAGGTCTGAAATATCCTAAAATGAGAAGCGGTTGGTACTGGTGGAGTCCTAGGTCTGAGTGTTAGGGAACAAACTTCTGGTTATATGATTTCTAACACAGCTGTTAACACTAAGAAATCTGTCATTTTCAGACTCCTTAAATTGCATATCAAGGTTCTTTCACCTTGCAAACTAGCACCATATTTATGAAGTTTGATGTTTCTTGTTTTTGTCAAGGAAACAATTTGCAGTTGTGGGTGCTGACACCATTTGCATTGAAGAATATCGTGAAAGTGAGATGAGTATCAGTTTTTTGATCACATGCAAAATACTTCTTTTCCAAGCATTTTTCTGTTTGCTGAGGCTTCTCTTTCCTCGTAATTGGTGCAGACTACTGCTGCTATTACAGGGCCACTGTAAATATATTTCAAATACCTTAATCACTGATTTCCTGCAATAGTTAACCTCAAATAGGCTCTGTAGGCTTAAAGCCAATAGAAATGTGAGCTGTACCAGACCACTGCTAACAGCTCTCATTAGTGCTACACTGTTCAGTGTGCAGTGATAGGTCTAGTGGGGACCTTGTGCAGGGGCATCTTGTATTGACACCTTTTTTAAGATGGATGCCTCACTGCGTTCTGGGGAAAGCCTCTCTGGCAATGTCTGAAGGACCTCAGGATGAGCCCTGTCCTCAGATGGCCCAGGTTTCAGGGCTGTGACAGTCACAAGATATTCCTGGTAAATTGAAGCAGAGCATCATTCAGCTACAAGGGCCCAGCAGGAGCTGTGAGAAGGAGCTTGTTGTCCAGCCCACAGGGAGCTTAGACTTCAGACCGGAGCTGTGGAGGCAGGAACTGCAGCGTCTCATGACTCACTTCCCATTATCAGCTGGTCCTGCTGTTGAGGACAAGACTTACCTGTGAGATATTGCCACGGTTCTTACTCCCAGTTCCACTGAATTCAGAATTGAGCAAAACTTCCTACCTTCAGCTTTTCTGGTTGAAAACAGAATAATGGTGTTGCTTACTTCCTCCTCCTCTCTGCATTGGAGCTATTATCTTATTCAGAAGAAAACAACCTGTCAGGAGACCTTCCTGAAATAGGCTTTTTTTTCTCCTCCAAATTTTACTTAAACAGAAGATTCATATGCTAAATTGTAATTGAACAGAGGACCTATGTGCTCTATAATGGGCTCAAATAGTGCACACAGCCCTTTGTAGTCAACTCATCAGGTCTTCTGTGTGTTGAAAGGCACAGAGGAAGGTTCTTACAAATTAATTTGTAAGACCTTGTTTTAGATCCTGGCTCAAGAGCAGACTACGAGTACCAAGGCTTAACTACAAAGTTTTTTTAAAAAAAAAAGCTGTTCTTTTGAGGTCTCTGAAAGAATGTCTGCCTTTTCTCAGACTCAAATGGACTCAAATTACTGGATGAGGTTCTGAGTCTGTATTACTGCACAGATATCAAATGCTTGAGATGCTGATCTGTGAGGAACTAAGTCTGGCACTTTGGGAGGGATCCAAGCAGCAACTGTCTGCTTCAGGTGGCTGAACCTGTGCTAGTAGCCAGGGTAAGATATGTTACTGGCTGAGGCTGACTCCTTAACCTAGCGATAACTACTGTGTGGGTAACAGGATCCTGAAATCAGGTTCTGCCAAGAAAAAGAAGGCAAAACTTATCTGTAAAGCTGGGCTTTACAAAGCCTCAGATTTCTCACAAGGGAGAGTGCTGTTTAGCTGTTGTGCTCAACAGAGAAGGTGATTCAGGACCTCCCTTTCTGCATTGCCCAGTGTTTCTGTTCCCCTTCTGAGCCATGCCAAACCCCAAGGCCAGCCCCACAGATAAGCTCCCACTGAAGCAGGGATGCTGCAGCCACAGCAGCACAGTGTAAGAGCCCTGCCTGTCGCTACACACCAGAAGATAACCTCCATCCCCCTGCTGCTTTCTGCACAGGAACTCCCATAACTGTCAGGGAAGGCAGATGAAGTGCAGAGGTGTGACAGCCGAACTCAGATCCATGGGACAGTGACCAACAGCCTCAGGCAACCAGCTCCCAGGCACTGAGTCTGCTCTTTAGGGCAGCAGGAGGAACAAAATGGTAATGCTCACAGGCAGTGTTTGTTCAGGCCTGAAACTTGGGAAGCCAAATTTGCCTCCCTGCAAAGGGAGAGCATGGGAGTCTCCACAGGGCCATTGCAGCTGGGAGAGATGTCTGCCTCTCACTCTGCCTGTCACTGGTAAATGTCCAGCTTGCCAGGGCTCTCCCTTTCTCTCCGGCAAGAACAGCCTGGCCGCTTCCTCTTCCTTGAACTTGGGGGACAGCAGTCAGCCTGCCACGTTGAGGAGCCCTAAACCAGCTCTGGCTGGGCTCAGACAAGAACTGCAGGCTATAGTGGTCTCCCAGGTCAGCTCCTTTCCCCCTCGCTAGCAGAAAGCACTTCCCCCTGTGCTGTGATTTTAGTAGTGCTAGTGCTTCTCAGTGTAAAACAACTTCTGTTACTGGCATGTGCCTGTGCCTGCATTAATCTCTTCTTTCTTGTACATCTTCATGTCACTGTGCCTTGTCTGTTCTTTGTCCATGCTGTCATGTATATGATGTGTCCTAGAGCGGGCAAGGAAATTACTTGTCCCCAGCATTTGCTTTTGTGTAACTGTCAATTGTGTTTTCAAACTGGCTGAGAAATAACATAAATACACGAAGTGGTAAGTTCATACAGCTTCTCTTTACAGATATGTGCTGTCAGGCCTCTCATCAGGAACTGATATTACTTGGATGATATATGTCTGATGGGGAAAGTAAAGTATTTTTTCCCCCAAAAAAAGTGCATGGTTGTGTTTTGTTTCAATCTGCAGAGGGTAGCCTTCCAAATTGCACTGTGCCAGCTGTGCCTGGAAGTGGTTAAAGTCTTTGGGAAGAGGCTTGGAAAAGTATAAAGTGCTTTGAAGAGATACCAGCAGTTATCACTGTTATTTATGTTGGCAGTCACAGTGGATGTGATCTGAAGCCCACTCTGGTAGGTGCTGTGTGTGCTCCTGATTTAGAGCCAAGGGGGAAGGAAGCAGTGTCCTAACCATGATTTCAAAGTACAAGTGAGGCACAGAGAGATTCATGGATGTGTGCAGGGAAGGGCATGGCAGTGATGTCTGAGAGGAGGCTCAGGCATCTGGCAATAAGCAGCCCCAACCAGCCGTGGCCATGAGCATGGAAAGCTCTTGGTCATGTGTCTTTGCTGTGTCTTTCCAAGAACACGATGTCATAGTCTTAACAATGACCAAGCCTAACTTTTCATGTTTAAAAGGAACACATAAATCCCCTGACCCCCAGCAAATACAGCCAAGCTTCTAGTTACCTTATCAGCCTGTTTTGGTTTACCAGTAGATGTCAGTCAGCACTACTCACAACCCTTTGCACCTACAGCCCCTTCTCTTCCATTTTCAAAGGAGGCCAGAAACAAATCTCTCATTTATTTTCCTGTGAGAAACTGAGATACAGAAAAATTCCCTTCGTGGTGACAGAGAAAAGACAGAAGCAGAATCCATGGCTTCCTACAGGTAATTTATGATACTAGACCCTCACACTTGAGTATTTGTTGCAAGCTTTATCAATCTCGGGCAGGTTATAATTCTCCCTACAACCTGTAAAAAGGGTTTGTACATTTTTTTCAGTCTTTTGTAAAGTTCTTAATGAGTGCTATTATTAGCCTGGAGCTGCTGCTAACTGGTTAGTCTTTAGCATGGAAGGTTGTTAGCTGGAGGCTGCCCTGCCCCTGTCTGTTTTACAAACACACCTAGGCAGGAGTCACCTTTAAAGAAAAGAGCAACATGAGGGAACAACTATCAGTATTCAGAGTTTATCAGCAACTAGTGAAAAAGGGAGGGGAGTAGCCAGCACCCGATGATCAAGCTGATTACAAGCCCAGATGATGTGGCCATCCTTTTGCTGGTCGCAGAAACCCTGATTCCAGGTCTTCAAATACGAAAGCAAGGAGCCTGGGAGTGCAAGAGCAGTAAAAGTAGGAGGAATTTCAGTGAGGGCGGGGTCCAGTCCCCACTCCGGGCTCAGAGGTTAAGGGATACGATAATGTGAATGTGCCAGGTTTTGGAGAGACATGGCACAATTCAGCGCTTGCGGAACGAAGAAGCCCTGCTCATGGCCCGTTTTCAGAGGTGGCAAATGCCAGGCATAGCTCATTGCCAGCCAGCCATGCTGCACACATGCCAGGCACTCAGGCAGGTGACAAGCAGGGTGCCAGCCCCGCGGGGTGCGGTGAGATAAAGCCCAGCCCTGGCTGAAGAGCGCGGAAGGAGGAGTGCAAAGGTCAGTTGACAAAACAATGGCTGTTCAGCGATGGGTCTCCAGCCTGAATCAGCCAGCTTTGCTAAGGTGTGCCATAGCCAGTTACCAAGAGAGCCTGTGTGCATGGCAGTAACAGGAGTCTACAGCACAGGATGGCCCAAAGAGCTCCGGATGGTGCTGTTTCCTGGCCACTGCCGTCCCCAGAAGATACCAATAGTTACTCTGATGGTACACTCACCTCTAGGTGCCAGAAGGCACAGCAGCCTAAGAAACAGCCACTCAGAGCAACATGCAGAGCAGGAACTTGAAGCTAGTTTTGCTTGTGCTGCCTGAGAAGGGACTGGGAAGCCATCCCAAGTGATCATTTCCATTGGCTGTGACTCCCTGTGGGGTCCCCTTCTGAAAAAAGCATCAGAAATAACAGTAAAGGGTGAGCTCAGAGGGAAAAACTCCATATGTGTGCACACACACCTGCAGACATATTGCTGTAATATTGCAAACCACCCAGGTTGTTCAGACGTGTCTGGGGTTCACAAAGAGAGCAAGCTTTGAAAGCACGTACAACGACTTCTGGGACAGACAAACGGGCAGAGCTTCTTCTCAGTTTCCTACATAATTGAGAAGTGTTACAGCAACAAGAGATGGTAGGCTTTCTGAATCCTTTCAGGAATACTGCCTCTTCTGCCTCAAAGAGTTTTCATTCTGTTCAGGCCCAGGAGAGGCCATGCCACCAGCAGGCATTCTCTACCATGAAGAGAATACGGCGACCTTGTTGTAAAACAGAACAGATGGTACTTGCTTCTGTTCTCTTACCAAATACTAATGAGGAAGGAGAGATGTGCCTAAATGAACTGTTCAGCGTTTGGGCACCAGGACCTATGTCCAGGTGCTGTGGTCAGAGTCCTCGTCATGACTCAGAACAAGGAACACCAGCTAGAGACCTCTCATGTCTCCTACGTCCTTAGCCTGGTGACCATGGGTTGTTTATGAAAGTGTCTTTTCACACACTTTAGGAGATAACAGTGTTCAATTTCTTGTCCTGTCCCTCCTCTGAGAGTCATTAAGATCTACTCATTGCCCCTTCTCTCCCGCTCTGAGTGTCTGGAGGAGCTACCCCTAGATGTGCTGCTGTCCTGGTGAGAAGCTAAGCTCAGTGTTATCAACACTTGCCACTCCTAGAGTTCTACACCCAGACTCTCATCTACTCTCCATTCAGACCTACCTTAGCATTTCTGTTGTGACTCTCTACTCCACCTGCCTCTCCTGATTATGGAGAACTACCTCCAGCCCTAGGACACCTTGCTGGCCTTCAGGGGCTCCTCGGTGACTCTGGGCTCCCTCTGACCCTTTTCCGTGCACTTGTCATCTCTGCTTACACAGCCATTTCCAATGTAGGAGAGAAAAATTAAGTCTGGAGAGGAGCGGAGCAACACAGTCACAAAACCTGAGATGCCCTGGCCAAGACAAACACCAGGCAGTGGCTTTACTGAAAAAGCCAAATACAGAGATGAGTTGGGACACAGTGGAGCATAACCAGTGAGGCTAGATGGAAGGTGAGGACAAAGAACTCTGGCATAAGTAGCTTAGGAGTGTTCTGCTTTCTCCTGTGGCATTACTGGGTGAGTTGTGCAACCAAGTGCTTCCTTCTCTGTTCTCCTCTTTGTTACTGCCTTCATCTTCAAGACAAAAATCCAAACATTTAGTCTGGCTTTCTGGTTTGGGTTATCTTTGATAACACTTGCTACCTGGTGATTCCCTGCTTTTCTTCCTTGGTTTACTGTTTACAAATGTGATTTTCCCGCAGTCTGCATCAGAGTAGGGGACAGCTGAAATTTCTAAGCCCTAGCACTTTTTCTTTCACCTACTGTGATGCTCTGCCTTGTGTCGTGGCACAGTTCTCTGTCAAGGTCATATAGCACTGGTGGGCCTCTAGGAAGACACAAAAGAAGGAAAGAGTTATGGATGAGACAGAGCTACTTTCTTATCTCTCCTTCTCCAGAATATAAGCTGTTTGCTATAATGGTATCTCACACTCTTACTGTTGTGTACGGTCCCTTGGGGGAAGAACACTCTGCGATTCTGGGTGTACAGCACCCACTGCAAAAAAAAAAAATCTGAATGTGTTCAGGGCTGCCACAACAAATCCTAATGGCCGCAGCTCAGGCCTTGGGAGTGGGTAAAAGTTAAACAGTTTTTAGGAATGTCTCACAGGGCAGCCTGGACTTTGCTCCTGAGGAAGGAGGTGAAATGCCTACATAACAAGGTGTATGTCAACATTCATGTCTAGCAAGGGAACTGACCTCTGCAGAGCTGAGTTGGGACAGATAAAACACACTTTAATCCTGTTAGCCTCCTGCAGACACTGAGGCCCTCAAAAGGGAAGCAGAAGGATAGAGTGCCCATTCCTGACTCACGAATAGCAAGACAAACTGTACTTGGAGGAGTCCTGCGCAGGAGCTAGGGTTGAGCATGGGAGAAAATTGTACTGGGGATTGTGTGTTGTGGCCACAGTGCTTGGTGCACTTCTTGGTCTGAAGTCCCAGGCTTTGTCCTAAAGGCTTAAGAATACTATAGGGGCAGTCGCGACTGGCATCTCTACCAGACCTGCTTGGCTGGAGAGGACATGGGAGCTTTCTTTCGCCTTAGCAGGCTCCTGAACACATCACTAGCAGCAGCAAGTAGGAGCGATGAAAATCTGAGCACATTTATGATGTCATCTTTTTAACTCCTGAAGAACTTCCATGATGGTTTAGATGCACTAGGCACTTTATCTATTACAACCTTGGCTGATTACTTGCGTTATCAGATAATAACTGTGTGTAATTCTGTTGATCCTATTGTTCAATTATTCATGATTTCTGTCAGAATGAAGTCCATGATATCTCAGAGTAGTGTACTAGTTAAATACTGATTTCCTTTATTCTTAGATTTGCTTGAACCCTTTCTTGTCTTTAATCGATTAAGGATTTAGTACTACTATGAATTCAGATAATGGACTAAATCATTAACAAAACTTGACAGAGTCAGATTTCTTCTACATAATCTGCAAGTCTTGCAAAAGTCAACTTCCCCAAGGCAAGCAGCACTTTAACCAAGTAAGGGAGGCCAGTCAGCACTAGCTTTGACATGATGAGCAATCAGAGTGGAAAAAGCACAATGAGATTTTTTTTGTGCCTAGGGTGGTGAATTTGTAGATGCAGCAGATTCAGCACATGTGTACACATTTGTACAGGGTGTGTCTTTTGGAATGGTTTACTGGAGCTTTTGGAAAAGAAGAACCTGGGAAGTATCGCCATGTCTGATATTGCCATGTTCTGCATTGATCTCAGAGCTGCTTTTATACAGTGAGCATTGGGATCTGCTTATTGATGCCTTCAGTAGAGAAGGCAATAGTACTAATCATCATACATTTCCTCTTGGACATATTTCTTAGGCACTCTCTTGCTGGTTTAAGTCCTTGAAATATTTTATGAGCTTTACGAAATTCAGCATTAGGTAGGATTCAAAAATACCCTGGATCCTCAAGTCAATGAGAGCAGCATCCTAAAGAAAGCAGTGGAGAAATAGGAGGACTCCTCAAAGCCTCACCTTCTGCTAAATCCCTGCCCCCATGCCCAGGACGGTATCATGGTCCCTCCTGCTCTGCAACCCTGTAGTGGCAGCCAAATCAGAGGCTCAAGGCAGCAGGAGGTAAGGAGCACGAGCAAAGATCTCAAACCTGTGCTAAAACCTACACGAGATCTGAAACATGACCCAGGCAGTTCTTTCCTTCCTATCAGAACATATAAATTCAAAGCCTGTAGCATTATTTGTTTAAAGTCACTCAGTAAATGCACCAAGGCATTGTAGCTTGGTGCTTTCTAGAGCTTTACACTGGGCTAATGCTTTTGGTGTCTTTCTGTGAAGACCACATCCTTTGATCTGCAGTGAAGCCTAAGAGTTTACAGGGCAAATGCCCCTCTCAGTGGACGAGAAACACAAAGCAGTGCTGGCACCCACCAGCCTACAGAGTAGTGGGCAAGAGAAAAGTACAGTAACATCAGGCTGTCATCAGGCTTGTTGTGAGTATTTGTCTTAAATAACTACAGCCCTGGCTACTGTTTTCTGTCCCTGTAATGGCAGAAACCTCCCTCAGCAACAGTATGAGCTAGATGCACTATTAGATCTAGTAAGAGTAATAGAGATATTATAATACTATACTATAGTATTATAATACTATATAAGATTAGTAACATGATACAGTTAAAAAATACTCCTAATTGGGGTGGGAGATGAAGCAGGCTCTCCTTGAGGAAGCCTAGAAGACTGCTGCTTGAAGAATGGGCTAGAGAAAAGCCAGAGCCTCCAGCCAGATCCTGTATTTGGCAGATTTAGTTCCTCCCCATATCTGGGGTCTCTGCTTATTTCTTTGTCATTGGGATGAGCTTAGGCACAGGGAACAGAGAAGTGGATTTTCCATTCTATGAAGTATGGGAGGAGCAGTAGTGTTTCCCAAAACTACCAGCATGAAGGCACCTACCACCTTTGTCTGAGGAGCAGATGTGCAACTGAAGCTGTCAAGAATAACCTGAACTTTTAATTGTGCTCCTTGAGTGACTGGTTCTCCTGCACCACTGTGCAGGCACTATGTGGAGCAGCAAGTCCATGACTCAGAAAATGCTCACCTTTGTTCCCAAGCACACAGGCTCTGTTTCTCTCACTGTTCCAGGCACATGACAAGAGAAGATTGCCTCTGCAGCTTGTTGAGGGGTAGTAAGTATTTAGGATTGAAATATTTTTGGAGACAGAGACGTGCATGCTTGGTGAAACACTAGGACAAAAGTCTTCAATGTAGGCAGATTTTCCTCGAAAGAGGAAGTTAAATCACACAGAAAACATGAACTCAAGTCCACTTCTGACCCACAGAGTGACTGAAGATAACATTCAGCAAGCCTGGTCCTTGGGTGTACCTTTGGCAAAACTTGCTCTTCTGAGAAACCTCTAGGGCTATTTCAATACCCCCATAAACCCACCTGCTGACTCCTGTCAGCCCTGCAGAGCAGTGCAGCTTCCTAGGATGTGGCTGTCTTCTGCCTAATGCATCAATGGCATTGAGTATATCAACATAACCAGAAGGAGGCAGGTGTTGGAAAAGGGAGAGGTGAGCCTTTGGAATTTGAGATATTGTTATTAATATTGTTATATTGTTATTGGATAGCTAGAGGTATATTTTACCCTAGCTAAGCCTTAAATCGATCTAGCAAAAAGTGTAGTTAGAAAAAAAGCAGTGCTGTACAGAGCTGTAGAGGACAGTCAAAATGGAGGCAATTAATATGATGACTTGACAGCTTTGCCATAAATCATATTTATAAACCATAAAACTGGGCTTTTACTGCAGTCACAACATCAAGAAACCTGGGGAGATAGAGCTTATTTATAAAGCCAGTGCTTGGGAATGGGAAGACAAGGAGAAGGCTTGACCACAAACTGAAAGAAATCTGATATTCCTGCTTTCACACGTTCTCCTAGCTGGGAACATATGGCAGCACAGAGAGGGCACGTGATGGACAACGGGTCATCCCAGCAGGCTGCCCTGACCCCCTCTGGGCCCACGAAGGAGCGCACTGCCTCGGAAGGGGTGAGATGGGAGTGGCAGTGTCACCCTGGGAAGGGCTGCGAGGGCTGCCAATGGCCCCAGCTGACCCGGCTGGACTGGACCCGTGCCCCGGGGGTGATGGCCTTTCCAGGAGGTGGGAGGGCGGGACAGGAGAGTGGACGCTGCCTCCCACTCCCCGTCCGTCCCTCCTGTGCCGGCGTGCGCAGGGGCCGCGGGCATTTCACTGGGCTCCCCGCGTCCGACGCCCGCTGCCCGCGTCGGGGGTTCCCGGCGAGCGGACACCGCGGCTTCGCCCGGCTGCTCCCTCCGCCCCGAGAAGGCGGGCTGACAGCGCCGGCAGCCCGCGGCACCCCGGCACACGGGGGCTGCTCGGCGCCGCCGCCCCGGGCC
>VZTF01005101.1:1775240-1793855 GCA_013397755.1 Cnemophilus loriae | reverse complement strand
GGGCCGGGGCTGCGCCGCGGGCGGGCGCGGGCTGGGGGAGGAGAGCGGAGCATTCGGCCGGGTCGGGTCGCAGCTCCGGCTTAGTGTCGAAACCGCCCGTGGGGCGTGGGTGGGAGACAGAGGGGCGCTGCTGGTGAGGTGCTGCTGCAGCCCGAGCCTACCTGTAGCCTCTGCTAAGCTTTTCTCGTCCTCCTGCCGTCCGTGCACACACTCGCTTGTGGTTTAGCTTGCCAGTGCTGATCGGTAGCTTTACAAAAACGTGCATAAAAGGATGTACGGTGAACTAAACCACAGAACCTAGCCAGGACAGATACAGGAAAAATGTTCAAAAGTCTAACAAGGTCTTTGTCCCAGGTGTCACTGTCATCCTGTTGTTTTTTTTTCTCATCATCTGTTGTGCAACCTTGCAGGTGTATAAGCCATCTCTTGCTGATGTAACCAGCATGTCCTGTGTTGTCTCCCATAAGCAAGCCTTTCCAAGGGGTGACCAGCCTTAGAGTTCAGTATGGACCCAAACTAAACAACCCTTCCTTTGCCCCACCATTTTTATTTTACTTATACAGGAAAAAAACGTATGCAACTTGTTGAGCTTTCAGTGATAGGAAGAGGTAGAGAGGAAAGGACAATTCCTGTTTCTTTAAACCTGGCTTTTGTAGCTCCAGTTTCCTAATGGGGTGACCATCTCTCTGTCCCTGAGAAATCGACTACTGCTGTAGTGGTGGTCCTACTAGTTATCACCCTCTCAGTCCTGGGAGGAAAGAAGTGCAGATGGTGGGAAGGGGGTGGTTGGTGGGATACTTCTACCTTCACACAAAGTTCAAGTAACTAGCAGTGGATATCTTTGTGGACAGATCTTTCTCCTTGCTCTTTTTAACCGGGTGAGCACCTTGGCTTTCCCCAGCATCACAGTAATTTTTAGCACGTGTAATTGTTATTTTAATCACATTGATATCTCTGAAACAGACTTGTGCAGCAAACAAGATGCATGTGACTGGCCTTCATTTTCATAAACACAACCATTTTTCTTGCTGTGGTTCTTCATATGGATTCATTTACAGCCTTTCTCTGCTGGCTTTGTTGGGGAGTAGGGGGATAAGCATGTTATGACTGAAGGAGGAATCTCTTTAAGTGGTAGCAGCTTCCATTCGTAGTCCTGACTGTGTTGCAAGAGATGGTGACCATCATAGGTGGGCTTGGTTTTGCCTCATTAGATGCCCTTTGAGGAAGCTTCATTTCCTTCAAGAACATACTTCTTGTTCTTAAAGGTTGGTTCTAAACCTGTGGGTTTCCGTGCCTTTGAGGACTACTGGACGTCTTCCAGTGCGGATGTCCATCCTTTTGGAAACTTGGCATGTGTACCAGTTGGTGTGGTGTGCATGAACTTGCTTTTCCAAGACACTTTCTGGAGAAATCTTTGTCCACGTGTCTCCTTCCCTGCGTGTTTCTATGTTCTTTGTCTCAACAGATGGGAACTGCTCAAAACAACAGTGACCTCAAAAATCTCCATGCAGTGGAGCTTGACCTGTGTAACAAGGACATGATGTCAGACACGTTCGATCACAGCATTATTTCTGTCGGAGAAGAGGAAGGAGTAGGCAATTTCCAACGTTGTGTTCCAACACAAGAGTCCCTCCGATCTCCTCGTGGCTCCGTTGTGAGTTTCCATAACATCCAGTACTCTGTTAAGCAGTCCAGTGGATTCCTTTGTAAACGGAAAACTGTGGAAAAGAAGATCCTTCATGATGTTAAGTAAGTGTTTGCTTAAATGAAATACTAGAGGGTAGGAATTAATCTGCTGCTGTGAACCAGTGACCTCCTGTCACCTTCCAGATCCAGCTGTGTTGGTACAGAAATGACTGCCCTCCTGCCAGTCAGCAGTTCATGAGAGCACTTTGATTTGCTTTTAGGCAAAATAGTTGGGATATAGCTGAAGCAGTTACAGTTATTGACCTGAGCAAATTAGGACCAAACTTGTGTGAACTCTTCTGCCAGAAGATCTGAGGGTTCGTTTAACTGTGGTTCAAGGTGCAGTCAGAGGAAATGAGCAATAGGGAGCACTTGTTGCTTCTTTTCAAGATCCAGCTGCACAGGGAAGACACTTCTTTTCTGCCTTTTGTAGATTGCCTTTTATGTCCAGTTCTGATTCTGTTCTGACTGGCAGTCTGGGACAGAAAGGAAAAATGCGTATTGATTTCAGATTCAAGAAGTTTTTAATCTCTGAAGTTTTCCTTTCAACAGCATATTGTTCACGTCATGTCTACTAAAATCTGCATATGGATGGTCCTTGTAAACGTCCTTATTTGTAAACAACTTTTTCCTTCTTCCAGTGGCATTATGAAACCAGGCTTGAATGCTATCCTGGGGCCAACAGGGAGTGGGAAATCTTCGTAAGTACCTTCTGCTCCTTTAGATGGACAGTCAGCTGTTCAAAGTATATTTGGGATTCTGAGGGTTAGGGCAGATGTGAGGGATCTGCACGCTTAGACCTTTGCATGCCTTTGAGAAGTCTGGTGATGCAGATTGACCTCCTGCCCCTCTGTCAGCTTTGCTGAAGTTCTTGCTCTGTGACTGTGTCACACCCCTCATCTGCTCCAGTTGGTGCTCCATATTACTGCAGTCGTCTTTGGTGATGGCCTGAGTTAAGATATCAGGCAGAACTGGGGTGACTGGAGCTCAGATGTAGGCTCTGTCCTGACTGGTAATTGGGTGGGGATGGGGTACAACCTCCCCATGGGCATGGAAGGTGTCACCCCCTCTGAACTCACTGCAACAAGACTTCCTTGAAACTGCTAGGCCTTGAGTTATTTGGATGAAGGCACAGAGAAATACCATGTAGACTATCTCCATCCAGTGCTAATGCTGTTTTCTCTCCCATAGTAAGAGAGCTCTTTGTCACTCTCTGACTTCAAGAATGTCAGACACTCACAAATATGGCCAGGGTTCACACAGGTGTGTCTTTGTGGTGACCACTGATCTCCTTTTCTAAGGAGACTGGATGCTTTCAAAAGCAGCACTTCATCAGGGCAGTTTACTTAGCTGGCAGACAGGCTGGCCTCTGCATTGGCAGGAAGGAGAATCCAGTGATACATTAAGAAAAAAATTACTTTCTAGAATTAATCTTAACTCTAGTCTTGTTTATACCCATATGGATTAGTTTCCTTGAGATCAAACGAGTTAGTTCTGTGTTCCCCTGGCTAGAGAGCAGCCTGCATCGACTCAGCAGGGTGCTTTTGTCTCTGTGCATTTGAGGTTGTCCGTAAATACACAGACCAAGTTTATGTCTGTAGGGGGTTGACTGTTGTGAATTATGAGCGTCTGTACACTGCCATACTGCTGTGGCACACCGTGTGCTGGAAAATCCTGGATGTACACCAGACTTGCTGTGCAAAGAGCTAAAGCCTGCAGAGTGGGGAAGCCCCTTCCTGTGCCCTCTGGTTTGCAGCACGCTGTGAGCAGGCTGTAATTCAGTCCTGGCTGGTGGTACTTACCCAGTCAAGGGTAAAAGCAGCAGTTATTGCAAAACCTAATGCCTGGTGTTTGTCTGAAGTCTCCTAGATGTGCTGGCTGCCAGAAAGGACCCAGCAGGTCTGTCTGGAGAAGTGCTTATAGATGGCATCCCACAACCTCCAAATTTCAAGTGCATCTCAGGATATGTTGTGCAGGTGAGTAACTGCCTTCCTCGAGGCCTGGAAGACCACATAAGATAAGGAAACATGAACTTCTAGTTTAGGTAATTTTCAGTGATCCCTACAGAGCCTAGTTTCATAACTCAGATGTTACAGTTTTTAGTTTTTATCTGGGATATGGAAGACAAGAAGATCAAAATGTTACTCCACCCTAGTCAAGCACAGAAGTGTTTGTCTTCCCACAGCCACATGGATGCCCAAACTGCTGGGCTACTGTGACTTGTCCTTTGGCTCTGCCCTGAAGTGCCAGCAAAGATTTTTAAAAAAGGGAGGAAAAAAACTGTGACACCCAAAATCTCTTGTTGTTAAACTCAGAAGCAGTTCTAGCTGGCAGAAATACCTTCAAACTATCAGACAATAATTCTAGGAAATAAATAGATCCCTGCTGTTCTTCCTCTGATTCTAGCTGTCTGTGAGAGAAGTTCATTCCACTCGGAGACAGGAAAAGCCAGCTGAATCTGCGGAAGTGGGTGGAGGCCTGGACCAATAATAGACCCTCAAAGCCCTGGGGAACTTGGGGAGAAGGGGATTCTTGGCAGCCATATGAGCAGCCAAATCTGGAAACCGTCCAGGGTTCTGACTGCAGGCAGATGTGACATAAGCAGCTGAAAGCTGCCAACTGGGGGGCTCTGGGAGGATCCGTGGGAGGAGACTGGTGCTGAATCTTGATCCTGCAGGTCAGAGATCCCCAAATCCTTAGTGGCTGATGCATAGCTGGTAAGTTTCTTGAAAGTGGTCCCATTTTGAGACATTTGTCTCTCAAATGTCTGAAGCAACCAAACCTTAAAATGGTAGGCAACTTAGTGAAATGTTAAATGGTCTCTCCCTCTTCCCATCCCATGCAGTACTCCCTGGATCAATAAAGATGGACCAAAAACTACAAACAACATTGAAGTCCTAAATATGTAATTATAGGATCATTTTTATGCAGATAAGCATATAGGCATGCTAAGTCATATGTTATCCCTATAAAACTGCTGGTGGTCTCTCTGTTCGTGCTGTGAGAGTGAAGGTGTCATGCCGCTGTTGGTTGTTTGGTATAAAGCTTAAATTCACAGTTTAGTTTCCAGTGTAGTGACCCAACAGTTGTAGTGGTGGATCTGAGAGTGGAGAATGGGAGGCTAGGGTCAGAGACTGAGGGGTTGTGGTAAGGGAAGGGATGGTATGAAATGCCTAAACCATCTTTGGCAGCAAAGCAGCACAATCTTGTCTTCCTCTGTTAACTCCAGTGCCAATCATGGTTGACTGGTGTATCATTTATGCTAGTGATGCATTACATCTGACCTGGGCAGAGTCCCAAAGCAGGCAAGAATCTGCTGCCCTGCAGCTTAGGGGATGTCTTCCAAAGATGTCTGATGTAACAGGCATGTTTCTCAGCAGCTACCCAGTGTTGCAGCCCTTTTCTCATCATATGGTAGGATACAGAATTGGTACAGATACCAAAGTGGGGGTGATGGAGAGGCATGGAGCTCTGAATGGACCTGATGACAAATCTCAGTTTGGCTCATGGTTGTTGCAGGTTGCTGTAGGCTGCCCAGGTCTGTCAGCTAGATAGGTTTGATTCTCCCTCAAAGTGCACATGACTGTTGAAGCTTTTGTAACCCTTAGAATAAAGTCTTAGGTCCAGGAGTTATACACAGTTGAGACATGGCAGGAGCATCTTGGTGCAATATTCTTTCTTCTCTGAGAAGCTGCTGCCAGTGAGGAGCTGGGGAAAGCTCCTTGTTGGCAGCTGAACTCAGCAAGTGCTCTGGAGAACAACAAGGTACCGCTTGTAACTGGGAGCAGAGCTGACTGGGCTGATACCTTGAGTGTCTCTACCTTGAACACTGAGCACCAGCAACGTCCTTTGGCTCCAACTGGACTGACAGAAGTTTAACTCTACAAAATCACTATCTGCTCTTCCTTCTTTTGGCTAGTAAGAAAAATAGACATGCAGTACAAAGTGGCACTGTCTGCACTTGAACTTCTCAGCCTGAAAGCAGGTTGAGGTGGTGCTTGGTGTAGGCTGTGGGGCCTGCAGAGCTGCAGTCTCCCCTTGACTGCTACTGAAGGACTTTGAATTTCATGTCATGTAAAATTTGAAGGAGGAATTGTCCTTCAGTCCGGATTCCGCTGTGGTCTGCAAAAAGCTTATCCAGTAACTGCCACTAAGGGACTCTGGTGCCCACTCAGGCAGCTGAGGAGTCTTTCCACCTGTCCGTTTGTACTTGCAGGATGATGTTGTCATGGGCACAATGACTGTGAGGGAGAACCTGCAATTCTCTGCTGCGCTGCGACTCCCCAGTTCCATCAGCATTAAAGAGAAGGAAGAGCGAGTCACCCAGATAATCCAGGAGCTGGGATTAAGCAAAGTGGCTGATGCTAAGGTGAGCAGCGAGAACACCTTTCTCAGAAATCATTCTACCTCTGGAAACTGAATGACTTATCTCTGGGCAGTATGGTGTATGTCGTGCAGTTACAGGAAGCTAAACAGGAACCTGACTAAACCATAATTGCATGCAAGAAACCAGTCTGCAGCTCAGGAGGGAGCTTGGAGAGAGGTATTTGTATTTGCTACTAAAAGGGGAAGATTTTGGACCATGTCCAGCATGTTGTATAAATTCAGAAGGGAAAGAGTTGCTTAGTCATTGCATCTTGGAAAGTTGTTCAGTCACTTCCTGGCTTTGTGGGACAAGACAAGGAAATTGTTTTTTCATTTCTGAAAGCTCTGAGGGATGGAAAACTAGTCTGTGATGGAAGAGGTCTGTGTAGAGCTTGTATTAACAGGCAAGCAACCAAAAAAAGGCATCCCTGCACACCAGTGCCTCCTCTGAATGCTGTGGCCTCATTCTGTCTCTTCCTTGTCAGTATCATCCTTGTTCCCTGAAGTCATAAGGCACCTGGTACCTCTGAAAATCAGGCTCAGCTTACTGCTACACAGTCCCTCATACTGAGTCAAACTCACCTTCTGCTGGCCTTAGAGTTCATTAAAGGGACTCTGAAAATGAAAATGGCTGCTGGATGTGGAAAGCTCACAACTCCAGAGCATGTACTGACTGGGTCTTGTTGCAAATACCTGATTTCTTCTGCTTGCAGGTAGGAACTGAATTGATCCGGGGAGTGTCTGGAGGGGAACGGAAGAGAACCAACATTGGGATGGAGCTCATCACAGAGCCACCAGTCCTTTTTCTGGATGAACCAACAACTGGCCTTGATGCCAGCACAGCCAATGCAGTCCTCATCCTTCTGAAGAAGTAAGAGTCAGTTCTTCAGGGCTGCGTTGCAATTTGGTTGTCAACTCATTAGTAAAAAAAGGAATGTTCTTATGACTGAGTAGTTATAGTGCTCCTTTAAAAAAAAGAAAAAAGCTAGACAAATATACTAAGAAGTAGTGGTAAATTATTTGTTTGGGTCTTTTCCAAAGCCTTTTAAGCTTATGGGAATCTTTCCACAGCAAGCATTGGATTGGAGCCCAAAAAGCAGATGTAGCTTGGACAGCTTCCCTTTGCCACAACGAGGGGTGGACTGGGAGGTCCGGCCTGGTAATCACAATCTCTTGGCCTTCCATCTGAGTCTATTACAAAGGCCCCCCAGGCTCCAACAAGTCTTGAACTCAGATGAAACTTCACCTGCAGATTTACCCTCAGTGTCCTATGTTTTGAAGATGAACTGTCTTCTGACAATTAGAACAAAGTTACATGCAAGGAGGACAAAAGAGGCTTATTTAATGAGAATGACTTTCTAATCCTCCTCCTGTGTTTGTGGCATGTTGTCTGGTTTTGCTTGTGGGGGTCGCTTTGCTCTGGTGTTTGTGGATATAGGTCTTTGATCATCAAGGGTACTTGTTGGGCATCAGTGCTAAAGCACTTGAAAGAGCATCTGACAAACCTCAAGGAAAACTTGTTTTGAATTTTCTTTAGAGTAAATCTTCAGCAGAAGAGCTAAGAGAAATCTCAGCTGGCCAGACTTCCACAGCCTGATAAGTACTGCCTGGTGCTGCCATTGAGCGCAGTAGGACTGTTCCAGTCAGTCAGGTTGACATCTGGTATAAAAACATGTAAGGAGGGTTTATACACAGCTGTGGCCTCAGGCTGTGCTAGCTACAGACATCATACTTTGGCTACCTGGACTACAGTGATGGTCTCCTGTAATGATGGGTGCTGTCTTGAAGGTCTTGCAGGCAGCATCTGACACAGTGACAGAGAAGGAAGAACTATGGTTTTTCTGGGTCAAGACCCTGAGAAGTTGCCAAGTATTTGTCTTGGATTTGGATACTTGGGGTTTGCCTTCCTGAAATTCAAAGTGTGGTGTGCTTGAGAGATGTTTTGTTTCTATTTCAGGCTCTCAAGAAGAGGGCGAACCATCATATTTTCCATCCATCAGCCCCGCTATTCCATATTCAAGCTGTTTGACAGTCTGACACTACTGGCTTCGGGAAAGGTGCTGTACCACGGCCCTGCGAAGCATGCCCTGGAGTACTTCAGTTCTATTGGTAAGTCTCCATGCCAAGAGCAAAACCAACTGGCTCATGAGTTAAATCTGTGTGTAGATTCTTACCCTAGCATGGGATAACAGTCCCATGCTTTTCTATCAGTAGGATGTTAAGACTCTGTACACATACAGTCTGAGCAGTATTATGTTAGAACAGAAAAAAGACAGAATGAGAAACCCAAAAATTTTCAGAGAAGAGAGCATGGCTCTCTCTTGACTTTGTTTTGCCTTGCCATGAGGACAGAAGCTACGAATCACTTGGACATGTAGAAACATGATGTCCAACGGACAAGATAGTGCTTGTAGTTGTACCAGGTCTCTGTGGCAGATCCAGTGGTTTTTGAACCACAGGCTGCAGATTGGCAGCAATCTGTACAGATTGATCCAAAAATATGCTCTAGACTGAATGCAGGTGGGCAACCAAGAGGACAAAATTATGGTGTATCTTAAGATGGGTTTATAGTTGCACTGTTGCATAGCTGCCCTCTCTCCAAGTAAGCAGGGTGAGGGTGTCTGGCTATAATGAACACAGAATGTGGAGTGAACTTCCAATCTTTAGGTGCAACTGTGGACACATTAGATTGTAAACTTTCCCTGACTTTAAGGGACGTGCTTTAACCAATGTCAGTACTTCTGCTCCTCCTCTTAGTAGCCCACTTCCTTTCTCTCAGGAAAGCTATAGAACCATCTATGGGTTTAGAGTTTTTTTTAATTTCCTCCTTGTCCCATAGTTAGAACTGTAGCTGCTCTTGGACAGCCTTTCCTCATCCTTGTGACCAGAGAAACACCAACAAGAGCTGAGCCTCTGGAAGAAGTATATTAGGCTGTAGAGGAGACATCCAGGAACCTCTGCTGAGGATCTGTGTGTCTTTCAGAGTGGGATGTGGTTGAACAGCACTGGGAAGGACGCAAGAGTTGTCCATACTGAGCTGTGTAGAAGCAAGTTAGAGATTCCTCCTCACCTGAAATCAGTGAATAAGCAACTTTGAAGCTCTTTAGATATCCCAGATTCACCATCTCTTAAATCCTGTCCATCTACTGCTTACTGCTGTAAAGTAACACTTATAAAAAGCAGTGAAGTTTTCTGGTAACAGGGTTATGGAAAAGTGATACGGTATTATACCTGACCTTCTAAGGTGTGCAATACAAACATGTTGCATGTGTGGTTTTGGTTTGGTCTGTTCTGGGTTTTTTTTAAGGATATGAATGTGAACCCTTCAATAATCCAGCTGACTTCTTCCTCGATGTCATAAATGGTGATTCAACTGCTGTGTCAGCAAGCAAGGAAGATCATAGACCTGTGGACACAGGAAAAGGTAAACTGTGAAGGAGAAATCCAATGCTGGCTAGTGTAGAAGGGAAATTGTATGTGGTAATGGCAAGGGTTAGGGTTAGGGTTGGGTTGGGTTAGGTTTTATTCTCTGGATTTCCTCGAGTCTAAGGGCATTTCATTATATTTTTATTTTTCCTACTAATACATATACTTTGTTTTGGGCTTCTTTAAAGAGCTCAGAAAACTTTTTAAATGGATTTTTCACTTTGGCAGTATAGGAGAGCAATGACAAATACCAAAAATTTAAAAAAAAAAACTGTGAGGGAAAGACTGGAAAAATTAGAACTGGTTAGTCTCAAGAGGCAGCTGACAGAAGTTTTCAGTCACATCAGAGTCTGCTGCAGAGAAGACAAGCTGGATAGGCTAAGGAGTGATGGATTTACAGGGTAGTGAAAAAGATTGGAACTATTAGAGAACATATTCTCTACCAATAGAGTGAGTGAAATGTTTGGAAATACTTGCTTGGGGATCATGTAGCACATCGTTGACTGAAAGATTATGAGAGAACAGATTTTGTAAAGCAATTTTCAGTGATGTGAATCAGAGCAAACATTGATTTTGCCCAAATTCAATCAAACAAAGGTTTTCTGGTGCCTTGTTTTAAGAATGACCATTTTGTGCCATAAAGAATGGGCAGATTAGCTAGGTTTGATTAAAAATGTAGGAAAAACTTCTCACTCAAGCTAGCCTCTTAAACTCAGAGCTAAGGCTTGAACAACTCAAGTTCTCTGGGCATTTCTGCCTTTTTCTTCAGCCTCCAGAACTGCTGAGCTTATTGATGGGCCATATCTGAAGTTCAGGTTCATAGGGAATCACAAGCCATATTATGTTTTTCTCATTCAGAAGTGAGCAGTGAAAATGGAGTGGCAGAAGACAGCGTGGATAGCAGTGTGGTAGATGTGCTGCACCAGAAATATCTTGGCTCCAGCCTGTATCAGAGCACAAAGGAAGCACTGGGGAAAGTGGAGCTTGGACGGGGAAGCAAGCAGAGACGATCCAAGCAGGAGCATGAGATCACCTATGCAAATGGATTCCTCACTCAGCTGTACTGGGTGTCCAAGCGTTCCCTGAAAAATCTCATCAGGAACCCACAGGCCTCCATTGCACAAGTAGGTAACAATTGCTAGAAGTCTCAGACTCTTGCTGCTCTCAGTCCCATAATCTTCAGTTTGTAGGATGGAATCTTGTTTTCAAAGGCAAATAGGGAAACAGAAAATTCCTGTGCCACTGCCATGTAAGTGGAGTGAGATGCTCAGCTGCCTTTGTGGCCTTTGGAAAAAATCTCCAGTTTAGTTTAGCATAAGGGTTTAGTGCACTGAAGGTTGGGGTGGGGGGAAAGTGCTCCATTCTCTAGTTCACATGGGGATCTTCTAGGGTGATATTAACTTTGTGCCTCACTTTAAATTTTAAACTCGCTTATTCTATAAGCATGTTTCTACTAAACTCTCCTAGCCAAAGAACGAAGTAGAAAAGTGAAGAGGATAAAATCTGAAAAACTGTCATAAGAATTTTAATTGTGTATGTCATAGGTATACATTGCCTCATAAGAGCAAGGCTTTAGGCAGGTGTGAATCTTAAACCCTGGCTATGACTTAATAATGTTAGTTCCTAACTTTTTTACTTGCCTGAAGGATTTCCTTTTTCCTTTCTTGTTTCCACTTCCAGATTGCAGTGACCGTAATTCTAGCCTTGGTTGTGGGTGCTATCTTTTTTGGTGTGAAACTGGACCGAAGTGGCATTCAGAATCGGTAAGATGAAAAGCCACAGCTTTGCTCCTTTTTCTATCTGTAGCAATCAGGTTTGAGGCACAGGGAAGGAAGGCCTTGGAATCCACTTGGAATACAAAGGAGGGCTGGGTTCACAAGCCATGGGTTGGTTGTTCACCAGGCCATGGGTAGGTTGGGTTCACTGCAGCATGGAATTGCCAGGGATCCTAAAGGGGCCTTGGTTCTGTCAGGCTTGCGCATAAGTACAAAGGGGATGTAAAAGCAAAGATAAAGGATACAGATAAGATTTACAGTAGCACAATTAAATATCTTTATTCTGTGGACAGAGAAAAGCACTGACTTGATGGTATGATGGTGTTTGAGGCTGCCAGTGTTTGATCTGGTTGTTTCCTCACTTTTCCACTGCTCTGTTTTGCCTTCTAGGGTTGGATCCTTGTTTTTTGTCACTACAAACCAGTGTTTTTCCAGTGTCTCTGCAATTGAGCTATTCATCAGAGACAAGAAACTATTTGTGTAAGTAGTAAGGCGCTTGGACTGTCTCATACCCTGGAATGAGATGGGGGAGTGTTTTACATGCTAACAAAATTATTACCACCAAAGACTTGATTGCTCCCTTGCAACATCAGATTGTAATAGCAATGCTAAATTAGTCTGTAGAGTAGAGAGCTGAAGTGCTGTGAGCTGGGAGTAGGAGGAAATGCTTTTACGTGCTTGCTGTGTGACAGTTTACTGGAACTGCTTTTCCTACCCACTTTTGGTAACAGCTGGTTTTGAAGTCTGCGTGTGAATCCTGCAGACTGTGAACCCTTCCTGCCCTCTTGCTCACAAGGGCTGACACACTGTCTTGTAATGGTCCTAAAGTGGCAAGACTGCAAAAATGAAGGGATAGTTCCTGGAAAAACTTCGCAAGGGATGCTCAGATGAAGGGGGCCGCTGTCTGGCTTACAAGAGCTTGTTAATAATCAAGCGCATCTCTCTGTTTAGAGAGATGCGCTTGATTATTACATTATTGTTATAAATAATTAATATATAATTATATATAGTTATTGTATTTATTACTTTAATTTACTTAAAATATTATTTATGTATAATATCTTTAAATTTTTATATATATACGTATATGTATGTGTGTATATGCATGTAAATGCATGTAGATACAGTATACACACATGTATATATATATCTATATACATACATGTTGAAAGTGTAGTTTGGAGGTGCCTCCAGCTCATGCAATGGAAGGGCAAGAGACAGATCTTATGCAGTAAAGAGGAAACTGGAGATTTATGCCTGGAGTGTACATGTCCACCCACAGGCTGCTCAGAGCAGCTTAATATTGTCCCTAACAGCTGCTCAGGAGTGAAATTCCCCCACACTGCCATTTCTTGCTAGTCTGCCCTGCTTGCCAGTGTAGTTTACCAGCTGTGTCAATGGGGATTTAGGCACCTCACCAGTTAAAGCATCTTTTTGTGAGCTCCATTAAGCAGCAAAACAATCATAATGACATTTAATTGCCCTGTGAACTGGAGGTGAGTTGATGTCCCAAAGGCGTTTTCCCATTGTTGGGTATCATTCCTTCTTCCCTGGAAGCAGCTATATGAGTTAGCAGTGGATGAAGTGTTCCTCCAGTTTACAGCAGTCTAATGCTTCCCTGTGCTTTTATATTAAGGATCTTTTTCTTTGAAAAGAGACTTAGGAGTTTTTAAATGATATTTTACTTAGCAGTCATACAGTCTTTCATTCACTTTCCTTGGAGGGCTGTCAGTCTGACTGCAGGGTCTGAGAGACAGATCAGCCCTTACTTTACAGAGTGGTCAGTGATAGCACAGAGAATATAAGCAATTTGCATCGAGAGGAGTCAGTGGTAGAAAGAGCAGAAAACAAATCAGGATAAACCAAACACGCACTCTGAGCCTGCTTCCTACAGAACCTCTAAACCTGTGCAACTCCCCTCCTTCCTGTCCTCGCAGCCATCAGTACACCAGTGGATATTACCGTGTGTCTGCCTACTTCCTGGCCTTGATGATAGGAGATCTGCTGCCCATGAGAACTGCTCCAGCCATCATATTCTCATGCATCAGTTACTGGATGATTGGTAAAGAATTGATGCTTTCATTGAACCTGTTGTCTTCCAACACATTTGATTTCTGACTTAGCCAGAGCTTAATTCCTATATCAATAACATACTACTACTTGAACCTTCAACTGATTCAAGTGCTTGGCATCGTAACTTTGGAGGACTCTGGGGCAGGGGCAGAGACACCAGCAACCTAAGACAGGGACCTGCCTGACAACATCTTTTGGTGATGCTCTTTGGGCCTTTGAAGCATTCATAGTTCCTGCCAACTCCAAACTTGGTCTTTCTTCCTGATTTGCGTGTCTTGTGTAGGAATCCAAGGGTACCTCTCTGGAATGCATAATGTGGTTGTTGACTGGACTCTTACCTTTCTGTTTTTTGACAGGATACCAAGCTGTTGCAGGGCGGTTCTTCTTCTTCATGCTGACCCTGATACTGGTGTCCTACACTGCTACAGCCATGTCCCTGGCTATCAGTGCTGGGATGGATGTGGTGGCTGTGGCCAATCTGCTCATCACTATTTGTTTTGTCCTGATGCTTGTAAGTATATAAGGGAATGTGTGCTCCTTTGGTGAAGGGGAGGAAAGAGCTGAGACCAGCTGAGAGGACTCGGTTGAGCTAGCCCTAGGCAGGCTAAAATATCTATAGTCCAGTGGCACGTCAGCCCCATGCTTGTGATTTTATTGTCACCATAGTCAAAGATAGACTTCTGCCAGCTTGTAGTCTAAGGGTCAGGTGCAGTTCAGTAGTTGTGATGCCACTAGAGCTTTCCAAACAGTGTGCCCCAAACAAGTGTTATTTGTTTTTATTAAATTGTCCTTACAAAGATTGATTTTTTAAAAATCTTGCATTTCCAGTATTAGATCAACTAGATCATTTAAAAGGAAAAAGTCTTGAAATAAACTTTAGATCTGTTAAATTTTTGCATTAGTTTTTGCTGCCCAAATGGGATTAGAAGGCGCAAACCCTCTCTTTTTTGTAATTCAGTACGGCCCTGGGGTTCAAAAAATTACTTCAATACTCTTCCCCAAGGATTTTTAAAGGAAGAGAACAAGAGAGAGAGGAATTTTGACTGTTCATAGATGAGAGCTGGGAATTCTTTTTCAAAGAGGTGATGCTGACGATGAACCTTCTTGACTGTGAGACCTACCAAGTTACATATTCTCGTTAGATGATTCCTGGTCACTGTCTGTGTACATACTCTGAGCCACGGTACACCCGTTATTCTTCGATTTGCAATTTAATCTGCTTTTGCAATAAGCCAAGTGATAGTGTACTGCTTCAGCTGCTTGCTGTGGGTGAGAAGCGTGCATGTGTAGTGAAGGGCAGCTGATGTACACTGAGTTAAGTCACAGTATATAAGGAGTGACACATGCATGTCCTGAAAGTCAGTGGGGTAAGCGCACGATCGCTTGTGATGAAGCAGAGGCTGAAGGGCCAGCAGCCTGGGAGTGCTGCAAGGCTCCAGCTCACGTCTGTGGGTACAGGCATGACAGCAGTAGTAGGTCCATCAGTCCCAGTGCAGCTCTGCTGGGAACTGCAGCATCTGGGCAGGAATGGTATTATTTGCAGTAAACAGAGTTTGTGACTCATCAGTCTCTTCTGTTCTATTTCAGATCTTTTCAGGCCTTTTGGTGAACCTCCCTTCAGTAATGGGCTGGCTGAACTGGCTCAAGTACTTCAGCATCCCCCGATACGGCCTCACTGTGAGTAGAAAGTGGCATTGGTCTCCTCTGAGTAATGTAGCCACACTGCTGCTTCCTGGAGAGGTTTTGAGTATAAACTGAAATTCTCTTAAAAGCCAGATTTTGTTTGTTTCGTTGCATGAACGTGGTTAAAAAAAAAGAACAAACCAGCCAGCCTCAAAAAGGAAGCGAAAGTTAGAACTCTGTGTGAGAGCTGGAAGTCTCAGAGACTGAACAAACACTTTGTGCTACAGAATTAGTGCTGCTTGGACAGCAGCAGAGCAAGCTGTCCAGTGAGGCACTAATTCGTAGCCTGAATAGTTGATCCCTGTGGTTTAGAATAAAATCAAATATTGTACAGCCTCTCCAGACACTACTGTATGGGTGGCCAGTCTGAAGCCAGTGACTTTCCAACTGGTTAAAGGATTTACCATAGTGCGCAAGTGTCTAGTCTTCAGTGTGGCTTCCTCTGAAGTGAAATTTGACTTTTCTGAATAGTAAGGAGCTGGGGTACCAGAAATCTAAGGGTGCAGCTGCGTGAAACACAATAAATAGATAGAGCAGGTCACAGATGGGAGTTGTGTTTCCATCTCCTGTTTTCATCCTGGCCAAGCCTCTTTGGAAGGAATAGTGTGCTACTTCGAGTAAAAATGACTGAAGTGAATGCTGGAGCTGGTGCAGGGTGGGAGATGTGTGAGACCTCATTGTCTGGGTGTCACTGAGGTATTTTATCAGCCTTACTCAATGTGGAAGTGTCCTCTGAGATAGCAGTGAGCGCAGGATGCCAGTGCTAGGGAACCCTTCACCTCTTGCCTTGGCTAACTGTGCCATGCCTTCAGTGTGGTGGTGCTGAGGTGTCTGCGTGCAGCTGCATGGGTTTCTGGATCGGTAGATTGACCCAGGTGAAAGTGGATGAACAGGAACTTGTAGCTGGCAAGACAGAAACCCGTGGCTAAGTAACTTTGAAGCCAAGGCTTGGGACACCAAACCACCCTGCATGTAGAACTTGGAGGAGTTCCTAAGAAAGGCAGTGATTAAGAGCTTGGAAAAAAAAAAGGAACATGAACATATTATCCCTAGAATGGTAGTACACATATTCTAATAATCAGGTTCCTTTAAAGTGTTTCCGTTTTAATACCCCAAACCATGAACTCTGCAAAAATCTTGTGTCCGCCTCTTTACCTAGGCTCTTCAGGTGAATGAGTACAGAGATCTCTACTTCTGTGGTGAGAAGAATCCAAATGCTACAGTGTTTGTGGGAGATATAGGCAGTTGTCCCCCCAATATTTCAGAAGAAATGTAAGTAACTCATGGTGGTTCTGGGCCTGAATTGTGATGACTTGCTTAAAGGGAAGTCTGACTGTGTCAGATTTTTATAATATGCGCAGAAGAACCACTTACAAGCCAGTCTCAACAACATATCAATACAAAGTAATGTATTTTAGGATTATATAGTAAAACTCCACAATTACCCAAGAGTGAAGTAGGGATGAAACTTTACCAGATGAGCTAAATTTAGTTTTGTATTTGATAACCTAGCCCTGATTGACCAGTTTTCGTAAACAAATCCAGGGTCACTTGACAATGGAAATGCAATGTGTGGACGTCTGCAGAGTTGCTGGAAAGCAGTAGACCTGTGATCAGAAACATGCCTCTCGCACAGAACTTATTTGTATATATTAACCTCCCTGCAGATACAGCAGAGAGCCAAGGCGTCCCTCTCACAGTGCTCCATTTTGCCCCAATTGAAATACTCTTGGCCACTGATACCTTAAGCTGTAGCAGTGCAACTATTTCATGACACGTACCAGAGAGATGGCAAACTGAGTATTTTGCAGGGAACAGTGCTAGAGCACTGTTTCCTCAGCTTTTGGACTTCCAGTCATTGTTGTGGGAAACTAATGCTTCTGTACTTACCACAGTTTAAAGTGGTTCTGAGGTTTCCTTATAAATTGCCAGTTACCTGTAAAGAACAATTAGGTTGCTACTGAAAAATTACGAGAATTAGAGATCTAGATTTGTCCCTTGAGCTTTATTTAGTGATGGGTTATGAAGTTTCTCTATTTCTATCACCTGTTTTGCAGAGTTGAGGGTAGAAGGATCTTTGTGAAACAGGAATAAAAGCAATTACCTGAAGATGTGTACCACATAGTAATACGAACTTGTGGCCTGTGCCTTTCTGCAGGTGTTCTGGTGAAGCATACCTGTGCAGCCAAGGAATCGCCCCTACCACCTGGGCAATGTGGGAAAACGTAGTGGCTCTCTTCTGCATGACTGTTATCTTCCTTATCATTGCCTATGCAAAACTCCGGTTTATGAGGAAGTTCACATAGACTCCTGTGTTGCCTTGCCCTGCAGCTTCTCAGGTCTTAAAACTGCAAAGCTTGTTAGGGCCTACTGGAGATTGCCAAAATGTTTCAGCTGACTTTGCTGGACTTCAGATGGGAAGTCTGTCCCCCTGTTTCTGGAGCATGATCTCCACAGGATTGTGATTGTGGGTTTTAAGAAGAAATGCATTAATATACATTGCATAAGTGATTTTTTTCTAAGAAACTATAATTATCATAATTCCTTAGGTACATATCAGACTTTATATTGTAAAGCATTATTATTCTGTGGCCAGCTTATACACAAAATATTCCATTGAACATGTGAGCTTCTCCATCACAAAAGGTGGAAAGTGATGGTGTCGTTTATGTGTTGATATGTTCCTCCCTGTTAGTGCCTGTCACATCTGAGGAGAGACAGGGACCATTGTGTGCTGGAGATGCATTTGAGTTTGCAGTAAGTACAGAGATCAAGCACTCACTGCCAGGAAAGAACAGTTACACTTCTAGGAGGTTCTCAGTGGAAGCTACTTCCAGAAACAACTTTAGTTTTTGACGAAGCTAAACAGCAGTGGTGTAAGACATCTCACCAAAGAAGAGAAATACTGTTATATACTGAGATAGCCTTTTGGTGTGTAAAAAAAAGGAAACAAAAACCAAACCAAAAAACTTCCCCCCCACTGTGAACAGCAAGAAATATATTTACTACTTAAAAAGAGGAGAGGGAATGCTCTTTTTCTTTATTTTTTTCGAAATAAAGATTTGTACACTTACTACTGGCAGAGGTTTTTAACAACAGACTTAATTCTTAGCTGCACTATCTCAGTATAGTGCTGCTTACACAATGGACTGACAAAAAGCTACGTAGACACTGCTGTGGCAGCTACAGCACCATGTACCGCAGTCCCCACAGGACAGACTATCGTGCCGGTACTTGTCTCCTGACCACCTCATCAGCAACAGAAGAGATGCTTTTAAATCGCATTTAGACCTGCAGATTCCAAAGGAAGACATCCTCAAACACAGGACTGAAGAGTTTGCCTGTGAGGGCCGGGCTGGCACCAGCCCCTCAAGCGGGCGTGCGGTGTGAGTCCCGCCGGCGCTCTTGCAGTGAGCGGGCCGGTTGCGGTGGCGAAGGGGGAGATGATCGCACTGACGGCCACCGGCATGGAGCACAAAGCAGGCGCTCTCGGTTCTGCTTCGCTGCCTTTAACAGCTGGGGCAAAGTAACCTCGCCCGACGTTTTACACCTCGGTATTCGTCTCTTTCCCGCAGCCGGGTCCCCACAGCGCTTGCACATGGCACAC